>CM021106.1:24559805-25159805 GCA_007115665.2 Sequoiadendron giganteum
GGAAAGGAGCCTAGAAGAGAGTGTAAAAGGAAGGATTCTAGCATGGGTAATACCAACAAGGCTAATAAAAATATCAACAAGTATGGAGAAACCATAGGGAAAAGAGGGTCAGCTATAGGATGTTTTATATGTAGAGGGGACCACTACTCTAGCGAGTGTCCCAATAAAACTTTTGGATAATGACCATATGGTAATCCATTACTGGCGCAGGGGCACAAGGTGCTTCATTATTGCTTATTTTTGGTATTTTTGTAATTTTGGGTTGAAAATTGGTTTTAGTGCTTAATAAGGTCATTTATGACCATCTCCTATGTATTCAATTCATTTTTGGTTGTGGGTTTAGTAGTTGGTGGGAAAAGATGGAAAATTGTAAAAAATTGTCAAAAGTAACCAAATTGTCATGCAACTTTTTTTAGAAAGTTGTCAAAATTATGGTTTTTAGTTACATGCAATTTTTAGAATGTGGGAATAAATTTTAAATGATTTGGAAAAAGTTTGAATATTCTGGAATAGTCGAATGCAAGTATTCTTGTATTGATTTTTCAAACTTGGAGTGAATGGAATGAAGTTTTTTTGGTGTTTTCCAGTGTTGCAGTCTTGTTATTTCATTTTGTATGGCATGTAAAGCCAATTTAATGATCTTAAAATGGTTTGAATGTTTTTTCATGTGAATCTTCTTTCTTTTGGTTTTTGTGGCATTTAATTTCATTGAGTTTTGTGGAAGATATGGTCATTTTGGTGAAGGCTGCCCTATTCTAATAGTGTTTTCCAAAATTTGCAATCTGAAAGCATGCTAGTACGGTCATGTATGGTAAATCATTGGCTTGAAACCAATTCTAAAAGTTGAATTCATGAGTCTAGTTTCATATGATTTTGTATTGAGTATTTTTTATTAAGTTTTGAATGAGTTATGCCATTTTTGGTGAGAGCAGGTTTAAATGCCATAACTTTCTTTTCCATCATTGGATATTTATTAAAATTGGAGGAAAATTATGTAATTATTTTATATTAAATTCCACCGAAGTGATTGGCTTCATTATTTATTTTGTGAAATTTATTAATGATAGTTCCTTTCATTTCATAGTGAGGCAACTTATGGGTTTGATCAATGAACGCCTTGTTTTTCCCTATTCCATACAAAAAAACCATACTTAATTTGAAAATATGTTTAGTAAGGGCCAAAAGGGTATCCAAAATAGTTTTCACGTTCCCTTTAACAAGTACCTAAAGGAATATATGACCAAAAAGGTTTGAATTGTTGCCCCACCTTTTGGGTTTGAGAACTCATTGTCTAGGATGAACAAAATGAATAATTGCAGCCTTAACTTTTGAAGTCATGTTTGAAGGTGATAGGGAATTTGTTTGAGATCCTTCCCCTACTCTGCATCAATTACCCACCCAGCAAGCAATGTTTCAGCATACGATACATGCAATAGTGGATGATCATCAAGCAAAGTACCAAGTAACTCTAGTTGAAATGTCAGGTATTTTGTTTGGCTTACCTATTTCTATCCTTATTGATACTTGTGAAACTAAGAATTTAATTTCACCTATAATATATAAACAATTATCTAAGAAGTTGGGACACATGGCAATGTCTTTGTATGTAGAGTATGCAAACCAGACAAGAGCAAAGGTGGATCAATGCCTATTTGAGGCTAGAATAGAACTACCTAGTTTTTATATAGAAGTAAACCTTTATTTCGCACCTCTAGGATCATATGATGTTATCCTAGGTATGAATTGGTTGTGGAAACATAGGGCTAAGGTAGATTTCCATGCAAATATTGTAGAATGCCTAGATGATTTTGGAAATTAAGTAGAATTCCAAGGGATACCTAGAGAGGTTAGGATTCAACAAATCACAGTAATTCAACTTATAAGAGCTAAGAATAAATGGTGTAAACTATTTTTCGTAAAGATTGAAGAATTTGGGAAGGATAGTGATGATTCAGAGTTCCAAAGTTTACAGGAGCTAGAAGATGGTGAAATAGATGAAACTAGAAAATCGGATATGAAGAAGTATCCGACATTTAGAAAATATTCAGATGTGTTTCCAGATGAGTTACCAAGATTGCCTCCGAAAAGAATATTTGACTTCTCTATAGATATAGTTCCATGGTCAGAACCTATTTCCAAGGTACCCTATAGGATGACAACCACTGAACTTATGGAACTTAAGACACAATTGGATGAATTATTGTCGAAAGGATTGATAAGACCAAGTGTATCACCTTGGGGAGCACCGTTCATATTTGTTAAAAAGAAGGATGGTACCTTGTGTTTGTGCATCGACTATCGTATGCTTAACAAAGCTACGGTTAAGAAAAAATATTCATTGTTGTGTATTGATGACATTTTTGATCAAATGAGGGGAGCCACCATATTTCTAAAATAGATATGAGATCTAGATATCACCAATTGAGAATTAAGGATGAAGATATCTTTAAAATTGCATTTAGAACCAGATATGGAAACTATGAGTTCATTGTTTTACCTTTTGGTTTAACAAATGCACTTGCAACATTTATGAACCTAATGAATAGTGTATTTAGGGATTACCTTGAAAAATTTGTATTATTTTTTTAGATGATATTCTAATTTATTCTAGAAATGAGGAAGAACATTGCAAACATTTAGAATGGTCCTACAACATCTAAGAGAACATAGGTTGTATGGTAAAATTCTAAGTGTGCATTCTTCCAAAAGAGGGTACATTATTTGGGTCATGTGATCTTGGTAGATGGAATTGTTGTAGATCCAGCTAAGATCAAGGTGGTACTTGAGTGGCATGTACCTAAGAATGTGTTGGAGGTAAGAAGTTTCATGGGTTTAGCAGGGTATTATCGAAAGTTTTTTCTATCTTTTTTAAGATCACTTTCTCGATTACTTCTTTACAAAAGAAAGGAAAGAGATTTGAATGGAATGAGAAGTTTCAAGAGGCTTTTGACCTACTCAAAGAGAAATTAACCACTGCACTGATCTTAAAAGTACCAAATCCTGAGGGTAACTTTATAGTTATCATAGATGCATGTGGAGAAGGGTTAGGAGGTGTATTAATGCAATATGGGAAAGTTATTGATAATGAATATAGGAAGCTAAAACCTTATGAAATGAATTATACATCACATGATCTAGAATTAGTAGACATGGTTCATGCATTGCAAATGTGGAGGAACTATTTGTTCTAGGAAAACCCTTTGAGATGAAAACTGGCCATAATGGGTTAAAGTACCTTTTCACTCAACCTAATATGAATGCTAGGTAGAGAAGATTGTTAGAGTTAATAGCTTATTATGATTTTAATATTAGTTATATTAAAGGGGGGGAAAATTGGGTTGTCGACGCTTTAAGTTGAAGAGGTCACATTGCTTCTATAGTAACGACTCAAACTGATTTTAAGGGGAAAGTACTCCAAAACTGCAAGGAGGATGAGTATTACTTGCAAGTCAAGCAAGCACTCATTGATAATCCACAAGAATCTAGGTATGAAGGTTTTCATTTTTAGCCTAACGGATTACTTAGATTTAGGGGTAGAATGTATGTACCTAGCATAGAAGAATTAAGAAATCTAGTATGAAAGGAAGTACATGAAGCACCATACTTTGGACATCTTGGAGTGACGAAAATGATGGCTGATGTAAAACCATTATACTTCTAGAATGGAATGAAAGGAGATGCCGCTACTTTTGTGGCTAGGTGTCTTGAGTGTCAAAGGGTAAAAGATGAGCGTCATCATCCTATAGGTTTGTTATACCCACACGATATACCAAAGAGGAAGGGGCAATTCATAAGTATGGACTTTGTGCAAGGATTGCCTATGTCAAGGAATAAGCACAATTCCATTCTTGTGGTTGTAGATAAGCTTACCAAAGTAGCACATTTTATACTCAGGAACCTAACTGATGGAGCACTTGTCATAGCAAGAAAATTTATACAAGAAATGATTAGGTTGCATGGGATTCCTAAAAATATTATCTCAGATAGGGATGCACGAGTCACTTCTAGGTTTTGGCAAACCTTGTTTTTTACACTAGGGACTTAGTTGAATATTAGCTAAGCATATCATCTAGAAACAGATGGGAAAATTGAAAGCATAAATCAAGTATTGGAAGACCTACGTAGGATGTATTGTATGGATCAGCATTACAAGTGGGAAGACTACTTTCCCTTAATTGAATTTTCTTACAATAATTCTTATCATTTTGTGATAAAGATGGCTCCTTTCAAAGATTTGTATGGCCAAAATTGTCGAACTCATATAAGTTGGGATAAACTTGAGAATCAAGTGAGTCTTGGGCCAGAGATGTTGGCTGAAATGGATGAACAAGTTAAGATTTTTAAGCAAAGGTTAGTTGAAGCTAATGACAGAAAAAAATCTACGTTGATGCTAAGAGAGTGCCCCATAATTTTTCCTTAGGTGAAAAAGTATTATTGAGAGTGAAACCTCACAAGAGCTCCATTAAATCTGGAAATTATTCTAAATTAGCCATGCATTATGTTGGAACTTTTGAGATTCTAGAGGAAGTGAATCTAATAGCTTATTAAATCGTGTTGACACCAGCTCTTGTTAGGATGCATAACGTCTTCCATGTGTCCTACCTTAAAAAGTATATACTAGTGGATAATCATGTAATTGATTGGACTGCTTTACAGGTACAAAACCTCATAGTATTAACTCTAGATCCTGTCAAGGTGCTTAGAACATGTAAGCTTCACTTGTGAAATAGAGAAGTCTTATAGTGCAAAGTCTAGTTGGACCAATATGCAGAAGACTTAGGTACTTGGGAGGAATATGCAAAAATTCAGCAGAAGTTTCCTCATATTCTTAACACTCTTGAGAATGCTTGAAACAATGTGTTATTAGTTATTATGTTTTAATGCTACCTAAATTCATCAAGGACAATGATTCACAAGGGGGGAGTATGTTACACCCCAATTGTGTAATTACTATTTACTTTTACTACATAGGGTAAATATGAATGTAATGTGAATTTTGGAGATGAATAAATTGTGCTCGTACCATGTTATCAATGTGAATGTTCTTTCATTTGATGTTATCTCATTTTATGTTATCTTAGTTTATATTATTTCATGGAAAAATATTGCATATATGTGAATGGATGGTTATTGAATTATTATTCTAACTTTGGATATGTTTTATGTATACTACATATCTTATGAATAATTGATTGTCATGTGCATGTGTTAGTGGATGCAGGTATATGTTCCATTCCTCCATGTGGAGGGGAAGTATCACTCAAGAGAAGATCTTGGTCGGGTAACTAGTAAAATTAAACTATCTGAGCATACACACACCACATTAGATTGATTGAGTTGAGTCATTTTGTGGGAAGTTGGTAAGTCATCCTTAGTTGATATGTCTGCATTGGAAGAGTCTTGTTTACTACTGCATGCATTATTGGGTGATGTTTATCTTTGATCTTTTGAGATCTTTCTTGTACTATCATGATTATATTGACAAGTGGGATGTACATGGAGTATGTGTATATATATTTGCATGCATGTCAATGGGATCTAATGACATGTATATACACATGTATAGATGTACCTCATGTAAATACTTATCAATATGTTGGTAGTTGTGAATGGTTATATGTGAATCGAATGTGAACATATATATATGTATATGTATATGTATAGTATATACACGTATCCATATGTATATGTGTATCGATACAAGTGTATGTTGGTGAATGGACATGCTCATACAGATGCATTGACATAGATATGCCTACATATATGTGTACATAGAGGCATATACTTTTATACATATATATATGCATACATTTGATATATTATGTTTATTATATGAAAATACTATATTTCCTATACTCTTTCATATATATCGAATGTATACTTGCCATTTTTGCTTATGACATATATATATATATATATATATATATATGTAAATATGTATTAACATTTATATATATACATATACATATATATATAAATACACAATGGTATTTAAATATATATACATATATATTTAACATATTATATATATATTAATAGAAATCAACTATCACTTACCATGATAGAGGTTGATATATAAAGGTCGACTATAGTCATTTATGCCTATGTTATTAGAGGTCGATAGAAATAGTTTATAACTGTTTGTGAAAGTCAATTCTCACTCATACTGTCATGCAATATGAAACACTTATATTGAATTTTGATTTGTTGTCTTATGTCGATACAAGCATGGAATTAGTCGACACCTATGTTTAAGATCAACTTTGACTTGGTAAACATATTTTATATGTTATATACATATGTCGATGACTTTGTCAAACGTATTTAACATCTTACCCAACTCATCTTTAAAGCAAGTCGATACTGCTTGGTGTTGCAAATTGGTAATTGATTGTTTCTGATGGCAAGGAAAATGTGTTAATAGTGAGGAGTGTGGATGGATTTGGTGCCACCTCTGGAAGCCCAATTGATGTAAATGTCTAGTTCATGAGATGACTAGAATTGAGCATATGCAGGTTTGAATAAGTCTTTGATTGCTATCAATATTGCAAGCTAGCCTATAGATGAATTTGCTAAGTATGAAATTGATAGGTCACCACCTTTTTATTGGGTTTCATGTGTTTCTTTGCACGGATCTTGATGTCCATTATCATGCCTGAATTTTAGGCAATGAAGTTATCAGGATGCCCTATAAATAGGGGAGCTATTTCATTTGGAGGGACGTATCTTTTGCATTCTTCTTGCAAGTTTTGATACTGCATTATTTCCAGCCATGCTCTATTTTATATTGTGAGTGAGGAAGGGAGAGATTTCTATTTTATTTGTAAGGAATTTTGCTATTAAGATAAGTAAGCTATCAACTTGAGAGTTAGAGTTTCTTTATGACGTTCTAGAGAATTTGATTATCAAGCTTGTTGTTGTTGGAAAGGGCTACATTGTTGTCAATTATTTGGATAAGTGATAACAAGCATGAGGATCTCTTCTTCTTTTTTATTTTACTTATAAATGATGTGTCTTCCATGTATGCTTGATTTTTTTTTTTTAGTGTGTGCATTAGAGAAATTAGAGTGTCTTTGAAAAGGAAATTGAAGCTTTTATGTTGTTTTCATGTTGTGCTTTTAAGTACTCCATAATAGGAGATGGGTGTTTATAATAGGTATTATGTACTAGGTATGATTGAACATGAGAGGCACATGTCATACACTTAGCTAAGTTATTGATTTAACTAGGAAATCTTGTGTTTACTCCTAGGATAGTTAATCCAGTATGGGAGAGAGACCTTGTGTACTTACTTGTTAAGTAGGTTTAATCCAAGTATGTAAAATGGTGATAGGGTATCTCTAGGATGATAGATTATCCATTGAAGGAAATACCTAGCTTTTGTACTTACTTGTTTAGTAGGTTTATTCCAATTAGATTAAAATGGTGATAGGTTATCTCTGGGGTGATAGATTATCCATTGAAGGAAATACCTATGCGTAGTTTAAGATGGCCTTAAGTCAAATCGGACCTGAGTAGTGTATATGATAGATGACCTTCATTTGAAGTTTTGAATGAGAACACTTTTGCCAAAGTAGTGGGAATTTTTGAGACTCCACTGTCAGTTCACCGTGATCCAATATTACATGCTAGTTTGAGATTGTGGGATTACAAGTTCTAGTTATGTAGGACACAACACTATTCTCAGTTGGTTGTCATTATCGATTACTCTACCAATCTCTTCGTCGAAAGGAAGGGTCATCTATCAAATAATAAATGTGTGGGGGACCACATTAAGAGTCTGTGGTTGGTAGAAAAGCACTTGAGTGATGCTTCTCCTCCACAACAGGTGACAAAAGAACCAATATTTGAAAGGAAGGATCCTAGACCGTCTTACAACTATTTTTTCCAAAGCTCATTGAGTTATGTATCTTACTGTATGCATTCTTGTTTTTTTGTAGCTTTTGAAATTATTGAAATGAAATGGAATCCATGTTGTATTATGTTACAAATTTTGTTTGGAAAATTATCAATAATGAAAAGAAAAAAATTATTGCAATGGCTTGTTACTTAGTTAATTTACTCGAAAGGTGAAAACTTAGAAATTTTTACTTCATAGAAGGATTTGTATGTTACACAAAAATAGAAGATCCGTTGGAGGATTATGTGGAGATATTTCTATTATGTCTAAAGAAATCACCTCAAAATAGACTCTCTTGAATCCTTAAAAGTGGTATTTTTGAGAGGAGTCCATGAAGATTGTATGGATTCTCTAAATCTCATAGGAGTAGGATACATCTCTCAACTACATTTTGATGATATTTTCAAGGTGTGCATAAACTACTCTAGAAGAAGACTAAAGGATACAAAACCTTTTCTCTCAACAAGACATCCACTGGAGTTTCCAAGGTATAACTCAACAATATCCTGTCCAATATGAAGGAAGACATCATTGACCACTTGGCTACCCAATTGGATGTTGAAGTAAATAAGTAATTATTTGATAATAAATTAATTAGTAATTAATTATTAGAGGATTTTTACTTTAGTTCGCTTAAGGTAAATTTAGGATTTTCTTCTTAATCTTTAGTTTGATTCTTATTATTAGATTGGACTAAATTTAGGACAAGTTGTCTCATTGCATGAGATTACAACATGTGTCTCTATCTTTTCAAATTCACATGTAGGTTTTTCTTGTGCATTTCTTATATAAGCATGCACATTCATTTGTAATATCATCCAATTTATTTGCATCAATAGAATTCTCAAGTTATTGAGCACAATATAGCTTTCAGATCGTCTCTATTGTGATAGGTAATTGCTTGTAGGTGTTTCATGGGAGTTGTGGATTGAATCATAAAATCCAACATGGTATCAAAACCTAGATCTGTAGCCCCCTATTCAATTTCTAAAGAGATATGTCCTTGAGATTTTATCTAGTGCATCCTGGAGTAAAATTGACCTCACCATCACGATCAAGAGGTCGAAGAGACAAATTTTGACATAAAATTTTCCTAGTTTTGCATCAGGGGCAAAAAAAGTAAAAAACAATTGGTTTTGGAGGTTGTATAGCCTCCAAAACTCTCATCTGTATGGCACAAAATTCATAAAATATAAAAAATAAAAACAAAATTTTAAAAAATTTATGCATTGCCCGCACAGATCAAGTCACGCCACCAGTAACGACAACGGCCACCGCTCACCACCACCAGTGGTAGCCCTCTCAAGCAGAACCACCCTCTTTGCACATTCTACAAGCATCTTCAAGAATATTCCTTCTAAATATTCTATGGAATGTTCTTCCCCATAAGTGCTCAAACTGTGTAGCCCCTACAGGTTTAAATTAGCATGTCATTGGTCATATTACTACCAGGTGCTTCAAAATAGCCCTCATCGGCCCTTTAATAGATAGAATTAGTCCTGTGGGTGACCAGGGGCCCACATCCAACACCCTACTGATAGCCCCCTGGTCTATGATAGGACTAGCGGCTTATTTTTTAGCCCCTTATGCAGATTGAAGGGCTAAACCTAATTGGGCAATTTGGAGCAGTTTTCGTAAATCGGGCATATGATCTCCATTTTTTTCAAATGAGATATCGTTGGAAAGGTTATTTTGATGCCGATACAGTTGTAAAGGTAAATTTTCCAAAATTTTCTCCTATTTTATTCTACATGCCTCTGAACTCATATCAACTATTTTCACTTCAGATGGCATAACTTTTGCCTCGTTTATGAGATTTCAACGATTCAAGCAACATCGGAAAGCTGATTTAGTCCTCTAAACACATATAAGGCCTATTTTTCTAGAAATTTAACTAGATATTTCTTACTTCAATTAGAACTTAGATCTTTTGTTTTGTGTTATTTTCTTGGAAAACATGCAAAATAGGTCAATTTTTTTGGATTCAAAGGGGAATATTTTTGCATTGAGGGGGTATGTACTATTATATCAGTTCATTATAGTATTATTTCATTATGGATCCAACTCAAATTACTCTACTTACTCCATACAACTATTATAGTTGGAAATCACAAATTGAGATAAATCTAAAGAAAGCAGGGCTACATAGAGTTACCATGGGTACAAAACTTGAACCTATAAGTGTTGTTGAGAAGAGAAAGTGGTTTAATAGAAGTGATGAAGCTTTTGATACATTATTCCAATCTATGTATCTTGATCTTCTCTTTCATGTTGAATCTTACACCACACCCAATCAGATTTGGACTCAATTGGAGTTCTTGTTTGGGAAGCAAGATACTATGAGAGGATTTTAGTTGGAGAATGAGCTTATCAGTTTGGCTCTTCAAGATTTTGATGGTATTCAAGACTTCTTCACTAAACTCAAGTCTCTTAGATTACAATTGAAGTAGTGTGGTATTGAGAAGAATGACATTTAGTTGGTTCTTTCTATCATTTCCAAGCTTGGTCCTGATTAATCAATTTTTGTTTCTACCTTCTATGCCACAAAAGATGCATTTGGTACCAGATTTACTATGCCTTAACTTGATGATTTTACTAAATCACTCATTAGGTAGTAGGAAACGTTGGTACAGATGGGCTCATTGAAATCTCCAACATCAAAGGCTCTTACTGCATCTCCAGGCAATACAAATCAAAAGGCTTCCAATGGTAAAGGAAAGAAACCAAAGTAGAAGGATTCCAAGTACAATGAGCAAGTCAAGGAAAAAAAATCACATGATACATTAGATTCTTCTACCTCTTCAAAGAGGGATTCATCTAAGAAGGATTGACCTAAATGTGCATATTGCACAAAGACAAGACATGATGAGCATCAATGTTATGCAAAGCAGATTGATGAGTTGAATAATCTTCTTCAGAAGAAAAAAAAATTGTTACTTCATCCTCTTCTTCCACCGCATCACCCTTACAATCAAGGTCAGCCAGAATGGCATGTGGAGAAGAAAAGAAGAAATGCCATGCTCTCCTTGCATCCACAAATCTTTAGTCCAACAAATGGCTTCTTGATTCAGGAGCCTCACATCACATGGTTGCATCTTTGGGTATGTACTCTTCATATGAGCCTTACACAGTGCCACATATTTTGATGGGGAACAACACTTATATGAGTGTTACTAGGAAAGGATCTATAGATGTTGATGATGGCACATTTCACGATGTACTTTATGTCCCTTCATTGACTTCTAATCTGCTTTCCATCTACCAGATTACACATAATAGGGTAAGTAAGATCGTAGAGTTCATATGTGATTCAATGCTTATCATAGATTTGCATAATAGAGATATTCTTGTAGTTGGTACTGCAGATCATGCCTCTCGATTATATTCTTTCTCACATTTTTCTCCAAATGAGCAAGTACCATCATTGACTGGTCCTCACTCTTCTACATCTAGAGTGGATTAAATATCTGAGGAGATTTTTCATCACGTGAACCTATGTGTACTTCCATCGTCCACTGTGGTTCATGAGATTAGTTTTGAGCTTCTTCCTCCTACACCTCCTGCATCTTCAAAGTTTAGCTCTTTTTAGCAGGATGTTCATAGTCTTTCAGTTTCAGTTTTTTGGGATGACTACTTGCCAGACATTGCAGGGTTTTCATTGAGTCACACATTACTGATCTTAAGGACACACTTGAGAATATTCACTTCCTCTTTGATGATAAATATGTCCCACTAGTCATTACATCAGCATTGCCTTTGGAGGTTGTTCTACTTGCATCTACAAAGTTGATTGATTTATCTTCATTTGATTCAAACATGTGGACCTTTGATCATTTTTCCATGACATCCATCATGAGACCATTTCTTAGGAGAGAGTTTCTTCTTCACACACCATTTGATGTGTTTCTTCCTAAGGGGAGGAACATTTTTTATCATAGCTGGATCATCTTCAAAATCCTCCTTCGAGCATTCACTTTTTGAAGAGGGGCTTCTACCTTATGGGAGGATTCATTGTTACATCCTTTCTCTCTTATGGGGATGATCTTGTTTTCACTTATGTGGATGAAGAAAAACTTTAGGGGACTTTTGAGTCCTACTTTTCTTAGTCACATGTATGATTTCATTTTCTTTTATCTCTCTTTTGGAGAGGATTTTTTCCCATGAGGTTTTCTCCTTTTCTCTAGTTATGAGATATTTCAATTGCTTTTTCATGGGTACGTCATTAGGTGTTGTAGCTGGGACCCATTTTGCATTCATTTAGATTCCTTTATCAGTTGTTTAGTTTCTTCCTAAGTTGATCTTAAGAGGGTGTTGGAGTAAATAAGTCATTATCTGATAATTAATTAATCAATAATTAATTATTAGAGGATTTTTACTTTAGTTCACTTAATCTAAACTTAGGAATTGCTTATTAATATTTAGTTTGATTCTTATTATTAGATTGGACTAAATTTGGGACAAGTCTCATTGCATGAGATTACAACACTTGTCTCTATCTTGTCAAATCTGCATCTAGGTTTTTCTTGTGCATTACTTATATAAGCATGCAAATTCAATTGTAATATCATCCAAGTTATTTGCATCAATAGAATTCTCAAGTTATTGAGTACAATCTAGATTTTATATCTTCTTTATTGTGATAGATAATTGCTTGCAGGTGTTTCATGGGAGATGTGGATTAAATCAACAAATCCAACATTGGACACCTTGCATTTTAAAAAGAAGAAGGAAGAAGTTGAGGTATCCCTAACAAAATTATGTCCACATTGCTGCTAGAAGAGGATCAACTACAAATGCAAGAAGTTGGCTAGCATATCTGAAGAAAAGAAAGGGAACCCAAAATTTCATGCCCTGGAGGATGAAGAAGGACAATTTTTTTACATCACTCAATTCAAACCATGGAAACCAATACAAGGTATTCCTCAAGACCCCTTTTCTTACAATATGTCATTTCTAAGTAGTAATAAAAGCTTATCAAATTAGAACCCTCAACCCTAGACCAATATACAGAATCCACTGTGGAAAATTCCCCAAGCATCCAATTAGACCCAAAAAAAATAGGGGATATGGCCACCACAATCCTATCAAGTCCAAAATTATAATTCTTAATGTCCACTCTAGCAAAATCAATGGTCATCACAATGGCATGGAGGTCAACAATAGAAAAACCAAAACACAAACTACCTGCAACCACAATAACCCTTGTACCTGCAACAACCTACTATAACTTCAAATCCCACCATGGCTACACCATCATAGCTAAGATCACCTTAGCTACTATCCCAACCTACACCTAACCCTAAGAAAAATCATATTCAACAAGCTTATACTAATGACACCATCTAGTATCCAACATATGGGGTTGAGGTGAGTGATGTTCATCTCTATTCAAGGAAAATTATAGCTAGGCCTTCATATCCTCACATCAAAGAGCTTATTGATGAGGAACCCCTAGTAGAAATTATGGACAAAAAACCAAGGGAACTTGAACAAAGTTGAGCTCACCAAAATTTCATAAGTCCAAAACCACCATTCCCTAGAAGACTAACTATACAAAAGCATCAATCTAAAATTGAATTTGACCTGTTAGGCCAACTCATAATTTTTTGCATAATGAAACCCTTGATTCAAGCAATTAAGTAAGTACCAATATATACAAAATTAGTGAGAGAGTTATGCCTTAATAAGTTAGGCATAAAACAAAAGGACCCCCAAAATTTGTATGTTTTAGGGCAGCTTGCTGACATGATGCTAGGGAATATAATTGGTCCTAAATATGCAAACCTTGGGATCCCTATAGTAGATGTTAAAATCAATAGAAATCTCATAAAAAATTCCTTAATTGACCTAGGAGCTGACATAAATTTTATGAAAGGAAATCATGAAACAAATTTAGTTAATGGAGCTCTACCCTACACCTATTATTTTACAATTAGCATATAGGTCAACAATAAAACCAAAGGGTATTATAGAAGACTTGGTTATTATATTGGATTCATGGGAATATCCTTTAGGTTTTATGGTGTTACAACATAAAGCAAACCTTGCACTGAGATACCCCTTAATCTAGGGAGGCCTTGGTTGGCTACTGCAAATGCATTCATCAGTTGTAGTTCTAGTAATATGATCATTTCTAATTGAAATATGACAAAATAACTAGTCCTTTACCCACTTGCATAGCCACATACTGATTTGGACAAAACTGTATGGCCCACCTTTGATTAGGATGATTAGTATTCATTAAAAACACTAATGACCATTGAATGTAGTTCAATATTGGAAACCTAAGATGAGGATGAAGTCCTTCCAAACAATATGCAGAACTCTTATGGTAGGGACCTACAACAATACAATGTTTTAAAATTCTTACATGACCCTTTACATAACATACTGCCTACAAATGCATCCAAGTCTACTTCTCATATTTTTCATAAATTGCTACCCCATAATTGTAGTCTCAATTTAGCAAGCCTTGACATTGCCTTTGTTAAGACATTAGTCTTGACCATAGAAATTACATCGAGTAGAAAATTAAATGTCAATAGTCAATTGACAGCTACACAACAATCTTAGCTATTAACCATGCTGCAAGAACACACATCCGCATTCACATGGGACTATCATGACATGAAAGGAATAGATCCTAACCTATGCATGCACATAATTTACATTAATGAAGGCTACAAACTAGTGAGGCAAGCTCAGAGAAGAATGAACCTAGATGTATGTGACATAGTTAAAGAAGAATTACAGAAGTTACTAGATGTGGGGTTCATTTATCTAATATCTAAGAGCCAATGGGTTTCCCCATTAGTAATTATGACCAAAAAGGGAGGAAAGTGGAGGGTATGTGTTGATTATAAAGAATTGAATGTAGCAACAAGAAGAGACCATTTCCCCCTTCCTTTTATTGATCAGGTGCTAGATTCATTAGCAAGGAAGCAATATTTCCCCTCCTTAGATGGATACAATAGGTATAATTAGATTAAAATAGCTCTAGAGGACCAAGACAAGACAACCTTTACTTTTCCATAGGGTATGTATGCCTATTTTTTCCTACCATTTGGGTTATGTAATGCTCCTAACAAATTACAAAAAGAAGTCTTGAGTATATTCTCAAACTTTTCCCATGATTTTGTGGGATTTTACATGGATGACTTTACCACCTATGAGAATACTTATGAAGAAGTAGTGACCAATTTGGAGAGAATCTTACAAAGGTGTCAAAATCACAATCTTTCCTCAAGTCATGAAAAATGTTTCATGATGATGACTGAAAGAGTGGTCTTGGGAAACTTTGTGTCCAACAAGGGGATACAAGATTGAAGTGATCTCCACATTTCCTATTCCTTAAAAGAAAAAGGATGTCAAAAGCTTTCTTGGCCATGTTGGTTACTAAAGGAGGTTTATCCAAGATTTCAATAAGATTGCAGCCCCATTATTTGTTCCCTTATCTAAAGATTTGGAATTTGACTAGACCCTTGCTTTCCAAAAATCCTTTGAAGCCCTCAAAGAAACTATTACTAAGAATCCAATCTTGAGAGGACAAAAATGGATAATACCTTTTTATATACACACAGATGCATTTGACTTTGCAATATGAGTTGTTTTAGGACAGAAAGATGGGAATTTAGAATATGTCATCTTCTATATCAGCAAGAATATTCAAGGTACAGAGCTCAATTACATAGTCACTAAAAAGGAAATGTTGGTAGTAGTCTATGTCATGAATAAGTTTAGAGCTCAATTGCATAGTCATTGAAAACGAAATATTGGGAGTAGTTTATGCCATCAATAAGTTCAGACACTACATCACATAATACTCTTTCTTTATTCACACCGACCATACAATAATAAGATATTTGATGAATAAACCAATGGTTGGAGGAAGACTTGTAAGATGGTTATTACTACTCCAAGAGTTTGGTATTACAATTGTGAATAAACTAGGGAAGGCCAATGTAGTAGCAGAATTTCTCTCAAGATTACCAAGAAAATTAATAGAGGATTTTATGGGTGATTCATTCCTTGATGAACACTTATTTTCCCTCTTTGTGCATAAACTTTGGTATGTAGATATAGCCAATTATTTGGTTACAAGGAAAACACCACCACATCTCTCACCAAGAGAAAAGAAATATCTATTTAAGAGAATTTTTGTTTATTCATGGGTAACTGGATATCTATTTTATATAGCACTAGATAGCATAATGAGAAGATGCATTAGGGAGGATAAAGTCTATGACATTCTAAATGCATGCCATGGTGAACCTTGTGGCAGGCATTTTGCAACCAAAAGGATAACTCTCGAAATATTGAACACAAGTTACTATTGGCCTACAGTTCACAAGGATTATGTCAAGTACACACGAAGATGTGATAGGTACCAAAGGATGGTAAGGCCTACTAATATTGATGAAATACCACTCCAACCCTAACTAGTCATCGCACCATTTGACAAGTGGGGATTGTATTTTATTCATCCCATAGCCCCAATATCAAATAACAAGTAATATATTTTGGTCTTCATAGATTATCTTACAAAATGGGTGGAGGTAAAAGCCTTAAAATTTGTAAGGGATGGAAATGTTGATAATTTTCTATATGAAGATATCTTTACAAGCTATGGTGTTCTTAGAGAAATAGTAACATACCAAGGGCCTCAATTCACTTTTGACCTGATCAACACATTAGTACAATAATATGAGATTAGACACAATAAATCTACACCCTACCACCCCCAGGCTAATGGTAAAGTGGAAGTTACCAGCAGGGAAATAGAGAGTATTCTTACCAAAATAGTATAACTTCATAGGAAGGATTGAGCATCAAGGTTACCTAAAGTAGTTTGAGCGTACAAGACAACCTGGAAAACTAAAAAATGGTTTACACCATATGAGTTGTTGTATGGAAAGAAGGTTGTCCTTCCCATTGAGTTTGAATATAAGACTCTTTGAAAATGAATATAATTGGAAATGGATATATCTTCAATACAAAAAGAAAGATTGCATAATCTTAATGCTTTAGATTAGATACAAATGGAGGAAATTCATCATACTGAGATAATAGAAAAACAAAGGATGTGTTGGCATGACCAATTCATCAAGACTAAACAACTCAACACACGTGATTTGGTCTTGCTTTATGACTCCAGATATAAAGACCATGAGGGGAAGTTACACGATAGCTCAGTCCCTATGAAATTCAACATGTTTTTCCTAATGGAGTAGTTCATCTAACCACAATCTATGTAATAATATTATCACTCTTAGTAAATGGCCACAAACTTAAGCTTTACAAGAAGCCATTACAACAGGATGACTTCTTACATTCTCTACAACAACAATTCAAGCCATAATTACACTAGTAGAAATTGGAAAATAAATGACTAAGTGACTAAAACTTTTAGTCATGACAACTAAAAATGACTAAATTCTAATCATTTTTTGCAACAGAGCTATAAATGACTAATTTGATCATCGGGTAAAATCACAACTATAAATGACTAAATAAATGACTAAATAATTAGTCAAACAAATAAAAATTAGACAATATGATACTAAAGTGGATAATTGAATTAAAAATTTATGGTTGGTATGAGTTCTACTAGGGTTTTGTGGTTTTTGCGGTCACCCTTGGCCCCTCTTGTGTCATACTGTGCATTCTATGCATTCTGCATAGGAAACCCCTTTTTTATTGTGTGTATAGCCACATTTACTGCGGTTTTTGTGTTTAATATGCCTTCAATTGGATCTAACCTAGAAATTTATGCCTATGTTAGTGGTTCAATGGTGTAGCTCAATGGCTCCTCCTCTGAACAAACGTCCCCAAAACTTTGTTCTAAAAGTCTTTCACAAGGTAAGAACTCTAATTCCCTAGCTGATGTGATTTTTCCTTTACTAGATTTTGATTTTGCTTGCCAGTGGCTTAAACAACACACCCTTGTGGGTTATTTTGTTGGGAGGACTCCCCCTGAAAGTGTGCTGAAAGAATGGGTCAGCAAGGCCTAGGTCCCTCATGGGGTCCGCCTTGACATGGTCCAAAACTTGACCAAGGGTTTTTTTTTGTTCCACTTCACAGAAGTCAATCATGTCTGGGCTATCTTAGCCCACAATCCCTAGTATGTTAGGTCATCCTTGTTGGTTTTTGAGGCATGGACTCGGGATTTTGTTGTCTCAGATGACACCAAATTGTAGGTCCCGGTCTGGATTGAATTCCCTGGCTTGCCCTTGCATTGTGTGCCTTTTTTGAATCACATTGCTTCCTCACTAGGGAGGGTTATTTGTGTTGAACCATATAATTTTTTCCAGGCCCAGCCCTAGAAACGGGTCTATGTGGAAATTGACCTATCCAAGGATTTGAAAGAATTCGTTGATATCCAAATTGGAGCTCTTAGGCATACCCAAAAAGTCACGTATTTTAACTTGCCCAACACATGTTATAGGTGCCAGTCAACCGACCATAAGATTAAGGACTACCCTTTGGCATTGCCTTGTATGCCTTCCCCATCATGAGATGTTGAAAAGCCTCATCAGGCAAAGCCTTCTGCTAAGGCTAATGCAAAGTGGACTACGGTTACAAATTGGAAAAATAAGTCAACTGGTTTTGGATCAGCCTCTAAATCCTCTGAACCACCAAAGGTCACTTCAAACCCTTCAAAGAAGGGGACAGATGCTCCTATTGGAGCTGCTAATGCTTCGATGAAGTGTAGGACAAAGGCGACACCTCAACCTGTTGTTGTTATGTTTGCTCAATCGAATGTTCCTCCTCCCGTGTTGGGAGCTCAAAGGCAGTCTTGCAACCCATCTCCACCTCATGAAGAGGGTGAATATGTGCAAGAAAAGTGGAGATTTTCCCCTCCCTCTATTCAGATTGGATTAGTTCCACAAGATTCTTTGCAGAATTATTTCTCTTCCCTTAAATGAAGAGGAACCGGATTGCGATAATATGGAGGAGTTTCATCCATGAACTTCCTCTCATGGAATGTTTGAGTTCTAACAAACCTCTCCAGAAAGTATTATGTTAGAGATACCTTGCAAAATTATTCTGGTATTGAAGTACTTTGTCTCCAAGAGGTTAAAATTTCCGGTTTTTTGCTTGCTTCAGCTTGCTGCTCTATTTGGTCAACCGATAAAATGTTTTATACTATGCATGAGGTTGGGCGTGGTGGATCCGTCACCCTTTTTTCCCCATGATGGCATGCTTGTGTTTTTGATCATGGGATTGATCCTTCTTATCAGCTCATCTGGATTCTTCTTAACATTGATAATCACTCATTTTGGATTATTAATGTCTATGCCTCTAATCATGTTGTGGAACGCTCTTTGCTTTGGCGTTGGATTGTTGATTCTTTACCAATCACCACCTGGTTACTCTATGGGGATTTCAATATGGTTGAGATGGCGTATGACAAAGATGGCATGCTGCCATTCAGATAGGAAGCTGGTGAGCGAGAGGTATGGTTTTACATGTGCAATAAATTGGGGCTTTTTGATCCCAATATTGGTCGACACCATTCTCATTCCCTCTGACATACTTGGTGTAATTATAGGGCTAACTCTGAAATAATATTTAAATGCCTTGATCGTTCCATGATCTCAACTCAATATTTTTTCTCTTTTGACAGCTCTATTCTGCCAGTTAAGTCGTTAGTGGATGTGACTCTGTCCGATCACTTCCTTATTTCTTTTCACATTGAATGGAAGTCATGTCAGCCTCACACGTGTAAAACTCAATTCTTTTTTGAACATGTATTTTCCCTGCCACAAGCCTACCCTAGCCCACATTTGTAGAGTGTGGAATTTGGAGTGTAGACGAGCTAATCAAACAGGCTGGATTACTTGGTGGAACAATGCCATCACACGCACGACTAGATTTATGTGTATTTATGGATGCCAGCTGGCTATTTTTTGTCGATGGTCTTATGAAGCGACCACCGTCGACCTATGCTCGACCATTGAGGCTTTGGCAGCCAACCCTTTCTCCCCATCATTGCAAATCACGGTAGAAAATTTAAGACACAAAAAGCAAGTGGCTGACAATTACGCTGCCAGAGGTGTGCAGATCAAATCCCGACTGCATTGGCTAAAAGTTGGTGATTGTACCTCCAAAGATTTTTTTTGGCATTACATGCTAGGCACTCATCCCCAGGCATCAAAAAAATCAAGGAGGCATTCAAGTGCTCTCTAAGCTCCCTAACATTCTTCAGGCCTTTGTGTGCCATTATGAGCAGGTTTTCACTACACAGGAACCCATGCCTGTGTGACAACAAGCCCTTCAGGACTGCCTTTCTGTTGTGCCAAATAGGCTTTCCTCAGCCCAAAGGAATTTTTATGATCAATTGTTAATCAAGGAATTTTTTCATTCCATGGCCAATGACAAAGCCTCAAGGATTGATGGCTTCCCTTGTGAATTTTACAAGGCCCTCTGGGACTGTGTTGGACAAGATTTGCATGATGTTTACCTTGAGGCTTTCATGCTAATTCTCTAGGTAATTTAATAAACAAAGGCAATATCAAATTCATACCTAAATCTGGGGATCCAAAAGACATTTGTAACTACAGGCCTATCACACTTCTCAATGTCTCCTACAAGGTCATTGCCAAGGCTTTGGCTCTGAAAATTTTCCATCTCTTACCTCAGATTGTATGCCTACAGCAAACTGGGTTCATCAAATCCAGGTTCATTTTGGATAATATTATTATTGTCTAGGAAGGCATGGAATGGGCTCGACGTTCAAACCAAAAAGCCATTTTTATTAAAATTGATTTTTCCAAAGCCTATGACCGCATTGAATGGTCTTTTATTCTTGAAATATTACAAGCTTTGGGGTTTGGGCCCAATTTCATTTAGGCTATTTATATGCCTTTTGCAGATGCCTCATCTTGTATCACCATTAATGACCACCAATCTTCTACCTTTGGTCTTTTTCACTCAATTCGGCAAGGGTGCCCTCTTGCCCCCTCTCTGTATGTGCTTGCAGCTGAAGGATTTAGCTACCTCTTGGCCAATGTGGTTTCTCAACGGCGTGTCAAGCGTATTTCATTACCCAACTCTTAGGATCAACTGTTTAATGGCTATTTTGTGGATGATTATTTCCTCACTCTCCTAAAGGAAGAAGATACTATTAAAGTAGCCCTTGAATGCCTCAATATTTTATGTCTAGCTTATGGCTCTGCCATATAGTGGCACAAGACTTTGTGCTACAGACAATCTATTTTTCCCACTCCTGCTTGGCTTCAATAGTATAATTGGAAGAGGATTGGGCTAGGAGAAATTTTTTGTCTCTTGGGCATTCCCTTTGCTTTCCAAGTGTCCCCGGCTGAGCTTTGGCAAGTTGTGCTTTCCAGGGTCGAGCAAAAACTCGCTTACTGGATTACCAAGCCTCTTTCTTTGGTCAGGAAATTCCAGGTGTGCTCTAAAGTTCTAGCAGCCACCCATGTCTATTATTCCTCATGTTGGGCCCCTTCTAAAGCTGCTTATGGCAAGCTTGAAAAATTACTCAAAGATTTTCTTTGGGCCTCTTTTGAAACTCACAAAGGATTCACCGTGTTGCTTGAAAATTTTGTTGCCTTCCCAGAGATTTTGGAGGACTTGGGTTGCTCTCCACTCAATGACAAGGAACTTCCCTATGTGTCAAGTGGATTATTCGTGTCCTTACTGGGGATGAGGCCTGGAAAATTTTCTCAGGCATTGTATTCAATCTAGCTTTCCTGCTCACAGACCTGCCTAGAAGGGGATTGGCTTTCAAACCCTTCTGGTCATGAAGGAACTAGTCCAAATTGTTGGTGCTTTTGTGGCCAAAATTATTTAGCATGCTTGGGAAGCTATTAAGCCTTGGCTTCGGTGGGTCAGCTCTAGATTTTGTAATGGGCTTTCACTCAACCAGTAGAATATTTGGTGGTCTCCTCTTTTTGTGCATAATGGTCAGTCATTGGCTAAGTCGCCTTGGCTTAAAGCACTCAGATTCCACAAAAAAGGGTATTCAGACCCTGCAACATTTATTTCATAGACCACTATGTGTATCATGCAATGGGAAGCCTTTTGTGCCCAGTACAGACTTCAAAACTAGGACCGTGCTACTTATGATGGTCTGGTGAGTGCTATTCTAGCAGAGATGCTTCATAAATTTGGAATTCATGGGCCCAAACCCTGGTGGAAATATTGGAAGTGGTTTCTAGACACCCCTTTCAGGAATTGCAAGCATCGTCTTGGTTACAGGTGGATTTCACCTCATTTTCCTATGATTCAAAGTTTGAACTAGAGGTGGCTACTCCAATCCTCCGCTTAGGTCTGGCATAAAATATTTGCTACCACTTGGTATGCAAGTGTTAGTCTAAAGCTTTACCACTTTTCTTGGTGTATTCTTTTTCAAGGCTTGCCTGTGGGCTCTTGGCTTGTTCACTTGGGGGTCCAAAACCCTTGCTACCCTTTTTGTGGGCAAGTTGAGACTTTTAAGAATCTTTTCTGGTTTTGTCCCAGAGCTCAGAAACTTTGGACTTGGATCCATGACTTCTTTTGGCCTTTTAGGCTGGAGCCTTTTTCTTGGCATATGATTATGTTGGGAGATTCACCTAGAATCCCTACTAAGTTTACCCAGCTTTAGCACACTTTCAAGGTGGAAATCCTCTTTAATCTCTAGAAAGATAGAAATGCCTACATATTTTCTCATTCTCAAATGGATGTTAATGTATCTTTATATGCTAAAGCTATTATTTGTTCTAATGTGCTCTTACAGATTCAGGTGCCAGCAAACAAAGTTGCACTAGAGGTTGCTCACCTCCATGTTCTGTTGGACCACTGGGTCAATGCCTCATGTAATATTTCTTGGGTCCCCACTTTTCCCACCTCTTCCTATGGACGATCGCCTTCTCTGGGCCAGCAGCAGAGTGGCTCCGTGCATCCCCGCTCTCAGCCTCCTCTTCCTCAGGACTCTCGCCCTCCTCGATGTACCCACTCTCCTTTGTCATGGGTTGGCTAGGGGTGGCCCTCTAGTGGTGCTTTGGGAAGTGGCGGTGGTGGTTCTAGGTGGCCCTTTGATGATCCTCCTACCTTTGGTTCTGGGTGGCCAGATACTGGAAAATGTTTTTTGCATCTAGTGCTTGCAATCTCGCCTCAGTGCGAGGAAGAAGATAAAGAGAAAAAACATGATGATGATCGTTGGGGTGCTCTTCCTGACGTCATTCCAGACCTGATTGATGTATGGGGGAAACACATGGATGATAGAGACCCTCCTGGCTCTACTAACACTACTCTGGCCACTTAATGGCCTTTCTTTTTTAGTTTGCTATGTAATCATGGACTTTTGGGCTTGGCCCATGTGAATTTTTGGTTTCTCTGGGCACTGCCCATTTGACACTCAGGGTGTGCCTTCTTACCACCCATATTTTTTTGTGAATATGTATATTTATCTTTAATTAATATAGATAGTTTCCTATTCATCAAAAAAAGGTGGGTAATTGATAAAAATATATGAAATTTTGGGAAATTATTGGCAGGAGTGGGTTGTATTGCGCATAGGGTTAGTAGAGAATTAAAAAAAAATTAGTGAGAGTGGGGAGTAGACTAGAGTGAAAAATTCAGTAGAGGTTAGCAACTCGCACGGGTAATAAAGCTAGTTTCGAGAGGACCTAGATAATTTGAAAAGGCAGGCAAGGAATTCAGAGTTTGTTGCAATGAATTTGAAGTCGGTGAGGCCCTCTGTAGCAAAGTCAAATTTGGGGATTCCCTTTGCAAAAAATTCAGAGGTAATTCAAAAACCTTATTACATTAAACATTTATTGTATGGCTTCTTGTGAAGTTCATAAATGGCTGTAAATTTGAATGTGCCAAGTATGAGTGTTTGTGGGTCCTACTTGAGCATCAATGCATCCATTATATGTATAAACCCTATTTATTTATTTATTTAGTTATTATTTTGTATCTCATGTTGAATCTCACAACGATAAAAAAAGGTAATCCATGTGTGTGATGTTGTGATGAAACCAGTGTAAAGCTTTGTGTGTATAAATGTAGTCATTAGGGTCCTCATTATGTATACCCCAAGTGTTTGAGGGTTTGAGACATTTTTGCAAAAGGGTGAAAAGTAGTTGTGTGCTTCAAATAAAAATTCTAAAATCATATATATGAATGAATCTCATATCAATGGCTTTCTATGTTGGGTTTGAACTTTGAATTTAGGTCAAGTTCCTCTTTATGCTATTTTATTTCTGGGTTATTCCAGTTGAAATGTTGATAGAGTTCTTGTAAAATTATTCATGGAACCTACAACTATAAATCAAAGCCTTAGATAGCTAGGGAGAAATCAATCCTATTGTATTGTATTGGGATAAAAATAAATATACTTCCTTGTGTATTATAAGAGATGAGTTACATAAATAGGAGGGTATCTTGTCATAAGACATTGACTACCATGTAACAATTTGGAGTTCTTGAGATTGTGAAAGAATTGGATGCTTTTATTCATTGTATAATCAATACAATGTAGTGACCATATCTTGAAGTTGTCTATTTGTGTTCCATGTTATCATGCATGGGTATGGTATTAATTTCTAATTTTGTAACCAATTCACCAACCTAATCCCTGAGGCTCCTTTTCACTAAGTCTTCATGGCATGGGTAATGCATGTACATCATAATTAGTTTGTTATTGGTTTGTGTAACTTACAATAGTTAAATAGGCAACTGAGTACCAGAACCATATAGGCAATTATAATTTCAGTAGACTATTTTTTCATTAATTTCCTCCACACATTTTGGATCATATCATGGGAATTGAACTTGTAACATGCATCCAAATTTCAATTCCTTTGATCACTATGCCATTAAACCACAGGCTCATGTCCCTATCCTATACCTCAATGCTTGGGTAACATTGTGTGCAAGCATAATCTATTAATTGCATGGAATCTGATGGAAACCCCAAATTTCTTCTGGTTCCATTTTAAGTCTTGCAATATTTGGATTAGACCCTTGTTTTCAGGCTTAGGGTTATGTTCCTCACTAATGCTTTGGGTTTGTATTGTTAAAACCCTTCAAAATTAATCTTTAAGTCTGAGGGTCCTGATTGGAATTCTATTTTGTTACTAGCCTTCTGGTGCAGGTTCTCGGTTGTCTAAGTTGTGACTCATACCATCAGGTTCATTCTTTCACTGACCCCTAAGTCCTAATGATATCAGTCGGTTTCCCTTGTAATTTTAAAATGTTGTCATGATTTTGTGGGGGTTGATGTCCTTCAAGATAATTTTCCTAAGTCTATGATCAGGTTTTAATATTCACCTAGGGTCTTAATCCATATATTCATGTCCTCGACCCTCGTCTACCTAGTGATGGCCCTCTTTTAAAAACTAACATTTTTGGCATGTGCAAATTTTTAGATGTGTGATGATCATTAGATCATCATGAAAAAATATTGACCAATCCCTGTGCACCTGCCCTATTTAATTTCTCATTTAAATACTCACACAGACTGGTGGGTGGTTGCCACATTTCATATCCAATGATGGATCCAATGCTTTCAAAGGGTCAACAAGTAGAGATTTGAGAAAGATCAACGACCAATATCATGAGATGTGTCTTCATCTAGGTCGTTCCCCACTGCCCCTTATGTTCTATATATTGCAGTGAAGTTCCTAATGGGCTAGCAGGTGGTTGCCACATGTTATCTATATCAGGTGGGCCTAATATCCTTTTATGATCTATGAGCGGTATCAAAATGTAATCTACGATGGTCGTTGGGTGACGTGGTTTCATCTCGACCGCTCCCTGCCACGTCGTTTGATTTTATTTGGTATTTTTAAAATGTCACGGGCTAGCACTAAAATTGACACCTATTGCCTTTCAGAGGGGCTTGCTTGGCTTGGATGACAATGAAGGTTACTATGAAGCTAGGATTGACATTTGATAGCAGGTGATGTGGTTCAATCCTAACCACTCCTTGCTATCTTGTGTGGGTCCCACCCTTGCTGCCAAGTTCTCAACAGGCAAGCGGGTGACTACCACGTGGAATATCTTAAGGGATCAAATGGATTTCAGTGGAGATGAAGTATTGCTAAAATTTCTCCAAGACAATATGAAGACTAAAATGACACCATATTAGAACTAATTTCTTTTGGCACGTGTTTGATATTTGGGAAATGCTTTTGATTGTGGTCATCAATTTTGAAATGCTTGTACACGTGAGAAGGTGAAATTGAAGTAAGGTAGAGTACGAGCCAATTTTCTGAGATTAAATCATGATCATTCCCTATTGTCTTATGGTGATGAGTTGCAAGTGGATTAATTCCCATGGGCGAGCAGGTAAACATGACACAACAGGATTTTTAATGCTAAGTATGTGATTAAATATGCAAATAGAGTGGATCTTTATCCACTTGGGCTTTTCTAATTAAGGAAATGGCATAAAGCACATGCAATTAGCTTTGTCATAATTAGTTACCCTGATTATAATTGTTTGTTGATTTATCTCAATGTGCGATCGATGACTAAGGTTCAAAAATCAAGGAGTTGATTGTCAGCTCACTTGCACAAGCTTTCCTCGAGTATTAATGGTTGGCATGCTTACATTACTAAATATAATGAGGATCACTAGCCATATGTTTCTTCACAGTTTGCAATCAGAAGTTGAAAATTAAGCTTAAGTCCGTGAAAAGGTTGGCAAAGAGTTTCTTTGATAAAAGGTTACAGAGGTATCGTGACAAATTTTTCCCTGGGTAAGTAGGTACTTATACCTACTTGTTTCAATTACGACTATATCAGTTTATGGGTTTTTGAATCCTAGGGTTGTGAGGGTTTGTAGTCTACAATTTATTTATGAGTTAATGGAAACTATGTTTATTTATGACTATTTCCATTTTGCCTCTGCCTCCGCGTCCGATTTGGTCATCATTACTTTGAAGAAAGACTTTCCCATTATACGCGAAGCCGGAAACGGGATGAAACATGGAATCGATAACTTTTGCAAAATAGAACTTTCAAGTCCAAGATCGATTCTGATCCCGTCTCCACCAATGTTATCATATACTTCAAGGAAATCTTTTAGAACTCAGAGTTGGAAACGGGATAAAACATGGAATCGAGTGTTTTTGTCAAACAAAACTCATGGGTCCATAATCGATTTCGATCCCGCCTCCGCCTATGTTAATCATGATGTCATCAAATACTTTATTCATTTTCAACACAACTTCATGATTAAAACCTAGGTCGATATAAAATGGAAAGGGAGCTTAAAACTCTACACTCATATGACCATGGGGAACAATTGCATTCTAAGATATCATTTTTAATCATTTAAAGTGATTACAGAGACCAACGAAACCCTAATCTAACAAACCCGATAAAAAAACTAGGGCACAGGTTTAAACCCTGCCATTCTACTAGACGACAAAACCCTAATTAAATAATAAATCTAATCTACCCTAACTCACTGCAAAAATCTCTAATCTACCTCACTGTAGATTTCTAATTTTAACAAATGTCATTAAAAACCCTTAATCTAATGTAAATCTACTGCAAACCAAAAACAAACACAACACAATCATGATTAAGACGTGAAAGCGACGGTGCCTAAAAATAGAAAGAAATGACATGAATGTTCAAGAAAACAAAGATTTAAAGCAAAGGAAACAAGACCAAACAAGAACCTGCTCATTCAATCATATCAATAATCATAAATTTTCCTTAAAACAAAATGATCGAACACACGAGCAAATATAAAGCAAAACACAACAATCACAACCGTAAATCAACAAAGAACAACAAAGATAAGAAACCTACCTCAAACGCAAACAAACCCGAGCTAACTTTCTGAATTGATTCACATACAATATCCCTTCTCTATCTCGATCAATTTGCTCAAACAAACTCTGCTACTGCTCTTTCGTGCTCTTAGATTTTTAAACAATAACAATAATGATCGGTTTAACCCTTAATAAAGGTAAATATGTGAATTTCTACCTACACCGGCAAACTATCATTAATGCATTAAAGCGCAGTAAAGGCGGAGTCAGAACTGAAAGTGAACCAACACTTCACAACAGTGCGACTTCAGTCAAAAATTCAACGACAAAAAGTGGCGCGGGCGGAACTGAAATGGAAATGGAATCTCAAATTTATAAAATTCCCAAACCCCATTCCCATTCCGGTGCCGGGTCCGAAAACTAAAAACAAAACAAAAGTAAATACAAAAAGTAAAGTAAAAGACCGACCTAATAAAACAAAACACAAAGACCAAGACTAAGCAAAAATTTAAAAAAATAGCGAAGGCAGGATTGGAATAAGCAGATTTAGCCTCTTCACTCCATTCAATTTTTGCATCCTTCTTTCATGCAGATTAAACAATCTATATCTGAGGCACCTGTTTTAACAAGCCTGGATTATCTAAAACCCTTTTACATTTATTCTTTTTCTTCTGAACATTCATGTGCAGCAGTTTTGACACAGAGAAGAGAAGAGAATGAGGAGAGGCCTATTGCTTTTATGAGCTCTCCATTTAAGAATGCAGAAGTAAGGTATTCATCAATAGAAAAACAAGCTTTTGCATTAGTGTGAGCAGTGAAGAAGTTCAGACACTACATAATCTAAAGTCAAGTGATGGCTATAGTCCCAGATCCAGCTGTAAAGTCCCTCCTAATGCAAAGTGAATTAGGGGAAAGAAGAGGGAAATGGATGGCCATTTTACAAGAATTTGACTTGGAGATTCACCCAATGAAGCTTGTAATAGGTCAAGGTTTGTCAAAGGCAATGGCTGAAGTGGACAAAAGTATAACTTTCCAACAGTACACTATTCAATCATTCACAAAAGATCCCTGGTATATAGATTCAATATTTTTTCTCCTCAATAACAAGTGTCCAGAAGGGATGAATGCTACTCAAAGAAGAGCACTGAGGATGAAAAGCACTCATTACATGCTTAAAGGAGGATCAATCTACAGGAAGAATTTCCAAGGAATCTATCTATGTTGCTTGGATCAGCAAGAAGCTAAGCATGCCATAAGTGAATTTCATGGAAGGCATGGAACAAGACATGGATCTGCGGATGCTTTGGCTCATTAGATTTTAAGGTCAGGTTACTATTGGCCTTATGTGTTTAGGGATGCGCATCAACATTGCAAGACTTGTCATGTATGTCAAACTTCTACATCTAGAGAAAGGAATCCTGCAATGCCCCTACAACCGATATATGAGGTAAGGCCATTTGCCCAATGGGCACTTGATTTTGTAGGTGTGATTAATCCAAATTCTTCTGCAGGTCACAAATTCATCTTGACTACAATGGATTATTGCACACATTGGACGGAGGCCCTGCCTTGCAAGAATAGTACCATGGAGGTGGTCATCAAGTTTCTAACAGAAAACATCACAACCAAGTTTGGATTTCCATTTGCTCTAGTATGTGATAACGACCCTGCTTTTTCTTCAGCTAAATTTATTTCATGGGCCTATGAGCATAAGATTGTGTTAAAATATTCTTCCAATTATTACCCTTAGGGGAATGGAGTGGCTGAGTCCACAAATAAGAATTTATTGGAAGTAATAAAAAAGTTGTTAGAAAGTAACCCTAGGGACTAGCATACCCAGCTGAGATTTTCCTTATGGGCAAATCGAACCAGAATCAAAGCAGCCCTAGGGAATTCACCTTTTAAGTTAGTTTATGGCCAAGATCCAATCTTCCCCATTCATTTACAAATACCTGTTCTAAGGTTTATGCAGGATTTTTATAATAAGGATGATAGGATTGAGGTTAGACTGCTTAACTTATTGGACATGGAAGAACAAAGAGATGCTGCTTTGCAGCAATTCTCTAAACATCAGGCTATGGTTAAACGTTGGTTTGACAAAAGAGCCAAGATAAAAGCCTTTAGAATATTAGACCTTGTGTTATTATGGGATAAGGCTAGAGAAAGGAAGGGAGATCACCAGAAGTTTGATAGACTTTGGTTAGGTCCCTATCAAATAGCTGAAATCTTAGGGGAGAATGCCTTTCGTTTGAGTACCTTAATAGGAGAGTCTGTTACATTACCAGTTAATGGTCAGTTTCTCAAGCACTATTTTGGTGCATAGAAAGTCTAATGTTTTGAAAAGGAATGTACTATATTGTATCATATGTAATTAAGTTTTGTTTTTAGTTTTAAGTTTTTAGTTTTTAGTTTTTGTTTTGTTTGTTTTGTTTATTTTGTTTTCTTTCTTTGTTTTGTTTGTTTGTTTTGTTTTGTCTTGTTTCGTTGGGGATTCTTATTTTGCTCATCTCAAGTTAGGGGGTTGTTATTCAAAGTATACTATTGGTACTAGGAGAGAAATTGGTTTAGGTATTCTCATTATAATCATTGAAAAGGATTTCATTCTAAAACTTATGTTTTATGATCATTCTAGTTTGGGTTGGAAAAGTTATTAAGGATAGAAGATATGAATGTGAATATCTCGTGAATTGTGATCAAAGATCTGTCACCAAATTAGAAAAACATCTGCATGAGTAATTACCTATTTGTTTTAGAATGACTCTACCTTTGTTTCAAATGAAAAATCAGATTCCAAGACTATCATGAAATCCATTGTAGTTCTCAACCCACATTTTAGATTCATTGAATCTGAGTATTTGAGAAAAGGTGCATAAAGAATTTCCACAAGTGAAGTAAAAAAAAAAAAGAGAAAAGAAAGAGAGAAAGAAGCAAGCTCAAATATCAAGTGGGTAACCAAGTATCTCTATCGGGGCTATGGACACATGTCTGGTAGTAGAGCAATGCTTTGAGAGAACTAGAGGTATCTCCATCGGGGCTATGGACGCCTATCTGGCAGCGGAGCAATACCGAGGATTTTACTGCATGATAGTTAAAGGACTCAACTTATGTAGCTTGAACCTTAGGTATAGTTGTTCACAAGCAAAGAAAGTATCTACAAAGAATGATGCACAATATAAGCACACACTCAGATTCAGAAATAACTCATGAGCACATAACATTTGAGATTCAAACTCGAAATTATCCTACAAATATCTAATCTTATTCAAGGTAAGGTGTTTATAAGCCAAGTAGTTTTTGGGTGACTAAAATTTTCTTTGGGTATTTTGAAAATGGGTAAACCATTTTCCCAGCCGAGTTGCCATTTCTTATGCCTTGCATAATCACCCCATCTTTTTCCTTGGTCAAAATGGGTCCCCCTTTGTTTTTTTATGTATTTAGTTGTTTTTGAAACAAAGTTTGGAGTCTAGTTTTGCCAATACTTTGTTTTTCTTTGGTTTCTCTATCGGAATCGGAACCGTAACAGAATCGGGTTCTAAAAGTTCTTTTGAGGCTTGTTTTTGGTTCTATCTCGACAGTTTTTTCTTTGCCTTTGTTTTGGTCTTTAGCGGAAGTGGAGCCAGAGTGGGTATTGGGATGGTTATTCTCAAAATTTGCAAAATCACAATTTATTCTAATCCCGCCTTCGCTATTTTTTTATTATTTTTGCTTAGTCTCGGTCTTTGTGTTTTGTTTTATTAGGTCGGTCTTTTACTTTACTTTTTGTATTTACTTTTGTTTTGTTTTTAGTTGTCAGACCCGGAACCGAAATGTGAATGGGGTTTGGAAATTTTATAAATTTGAGATTCTGTTTCCATTTCAGTTCCGCCCCTGCCACTTTTTGTCGTTGACTTTTTGACTGAAGTCACACTATTGTGAAGTGTTGGTTCACTTTCAGTTCTGACTCCGCCTTTACTGCGCTTTAATGCATTAATGACATTTTTTCGGTGTAGGTAGAAATTCACATATTTACCTTTATTAAGGGTTAAACCGATCATTATTGTTATTGTTTAAAAATCTAAGAGCACGAAAGAGCAGTAGCAGAGTTTGTTTGAGAAAATTGATCGAGATAGAGAAGGGATATTGTGTGCGAATCAATTCAGAAAGTTAGCTCGGGTTTGTTTGCGTTTGAGGTAGGTTTCTTATCTTTGTTGTTCTTTGTTGATTTACAGTTGTGATTGTTGTGTTTTGCTTTATATTTGCTCGTGTGTTCGATCATTTTGTTTTAAGGAAAATTTATGATTATTGATATGATTGAATGAGCAAGTTCTTGTTTGGTCTTGTTTCTTTTGCTTTAAATCTTTGTTTTCTTGAACGTTCATGTTGTTTCTTTCTATTTTTAGGCACCATCACTTTCACGTCTTAATCGTGATTGCGTCGTGTTTGTTTTTGGTTTGCAGTAGATTAGATTAAGGGTTTTTAATGGCGTTTGTTAAAATTAGAAATCTACAGTGAGGTAGATTAGATATTTTTACAGTGAGTTAGGGTTGATTAGATTTATTGTTTAATTAGGGTTTTGTTGTCTGGTAGAATGGCAGGGTTTAAACCCGTGCCCTAGTTTTTTTATCGGGTTTGTTAGATTAGGGTTTCGTTGGTCTCTGTAATCACTTTAAATGATTAAAAATGATATCTTAGAATGCAATTGTTCCCCACAGTCCTATGAGTGTAGAGTTTTAAGCTCCCTTTCCATTTTATAGTGACCTAGGTTTTAATCATGAAGTTGTGTTGAAAATGAATAAAGTATTTCATGACGTCATGATTAACATAGGCGGAGGTGGGATTGGAATCGATTATGGACCCACAAGTTTTGTTTTACAAAAGTTATCGATTCCATGTTTCATCTCGTTTCCGACTCCAAGTTCTAAAAGGTTTCCTTGAAGTATATGATAACATTGGCGGAGACAGGATCGAAATCGATCTTGGACTTGAAAGTTCTATTTTGCAAAAGTTATCGATTCCATGTTTCATCCCGTTTCCGGCTCCGTGTATAATGGGAAAGTCTTTCTTCAAAGTAACAATGACCAAATCAGAGGCGGAGGTGGAATGGAAATAGAATATGGAAAAAATGAAAATTCGAAGAAAACCAAATCCGTTTTTCATTCTGATCTCGGTTCCGATAACCTCCCCGACTCTAACTCCGAGCCCATTCATTGTTAGTGAGGTTTCTATATCAGTTTTTGCTTCGAGTCCGACAGTGTTGTAAAAGAGATTGTTTTGAGCTTTTGTCTGGTTCTGACTCCGATGTATGTGTAACAGGTATGTTTTAAAAGAATGTTTTATAATGATATCTAAAGATCTAATTAGAGGTTTGCTTGCAGGAAAATTGAAAGATGTCAGGAACGTTAGGAGAGGCTGCTCAAAGGAATCAACCAGCTGGAACATCAAAGACAGCACCAAAAATAAAGAAGGTGAAACCAGAACAGTTGCCTTATACATTGAGGTATGATCATAGGAATCTGGTGGTGAAAGTGAGCAAGGTGGAATCAGACTGGTCAAATATCACAAATACTAATCTGGGCCAGTATAACTTTGAAGAATTACATGAAGAGACCTTTGCAGAACGAGAAAACTTGGCAAGGAGAACACAAAGGATTGTTGACTCCGTTCTTGCACATATCACTGTGTTTCCTTTATCAGTCCAGTGTCCAAAGTTGATATTGACAGTAGCCAGTACTTACAATCCTGCTACAAGATTATGCATGGATTCACAAAATAATGTGATTATAGATCTTACTCCGCAAATGTTCCAAAGTATATTTAATGTTCCTGATCCCAAGAACTTGGTGCAGCTAACTGAAGCAGAGGCATTGGAGAAGTATAGCAAGCAGAAAGACTCCAATAAGTCTCACTTAAACAAAAGATGGTTAAATAGAGAGAAGAAATATTTAAGCAAGCTTGCAGACCAACCAAAGAGGGCAGATTTCAAGAAGGAGGTATCTGACTTAATATTAATGTTGTCCAGAGTGTTTGGGAAGAGGGATACCTTCCACTTCAAGGAATGGATGTTTCATTTCATTCAAGTAATCTTTAAGGGTGATTACCAGTTTGATTGGTCAATGATTGTTTCTGATGCCATACATGATCAGCTCACAAGGGTCAGACAGACTAAATCTTTCTTCATGACTTCTTATGTGGTTTATGCTGCGGCAAGATTGAGGATTTTCCCAGGATTAAACAGAGTAGGTATAATAGGAGCCTTGGATGGGCAAAAGAAGGTATGGGAACATTATGATCAGTTATCTCTTCAAGTTGTTGAGACTCATTTCAGAAGAGTCAATGATGCATTTTTATATGTGGTCATCAATTGGTTGAGTCAGGAAGCTATGGCTTTTATTGCTGAATGGGGAAGTTGGTATATCCAATACCCCAAATTTACATACTTTAGGTTATTTGGTTTAGAAGGCCATCCACATTTACTTCCAAGATGCTATAGTAACAGGATGGTGCTAATGGAATTTGTATATCAAGCCATTGGAGTTAATGCTAGGTTTGGGATCAAGCACAAGACTGGATGTCATAAATTTCTCATGAAGTTGGGGGAATATGGTTGTCAACACTTGAAGGAAGCAAAGGTAGTTTGTAATGAGTTGATACAATTGAAATTGGGATTGTATACAACTCGTAAGTATTTTGATCCAAGGAAGAAAATGTATGCCTTATTACCTTTAGTGTTCAATAGACACTTTAATTTGTTAGAGGACTTTTGGTGTGATCGGTAGGATGAATATGATTTGAGAAAGAAGAACTATGAAAGATTATCGGTTGCACTTATGGTAGAGTTGGGTGTTAAAGAAAATATTCCTGACACTTTGGTGGATGATGGAATTGTATTGGATCCCTCATATGAAGCCTTGAACATTGGCACCAAAAGCTTAGATCCAATAGACTGAAATGAGGAAGAAACAATTGATATTAAGAAAATTGGAAGAATAGTTTTGGATAGAAGTGTGCAATGGTTGATGATGAAAGCTCAAGCTCCTCAAGAACCAGTCCTTAAGAAGGGTAAAGGATACAAGAGAATTAAAAGAAAGACACCTTCTAAGGAGCCATTAGAATTCTTTCCTCCAGATGTTGAAGAAATAGAACTTGAGGTGGTCGATGAAGAAGAAGAGGCACTAGAGGGAGATGTTCTAATAGGATCAGTTGTTTCTACGCCCACATTGGGTGAGTCATCCACAGAAGTCCCACTCACAAGGAAAAGGAGTAAAGAAGTTCAGGAGGGAGCACTTCATACCATGGTTGAAGCTGCTAAAGGAAAAGAAGTGGAGGAAGAATTTGGAGAAGTTGAGACAGATTCAGATGAAACTCTGTCAAAACAAAACATGCCTCTAGAGCATACTATTGAGCAAATTCTGACACAAGAAGAGCAATGGAAACTATTTGAAGATGCTACAAGAGATTTTGATGCAAGGGCTGCAGTGGAGAAGCAAAAGGAAATGGATGCTAAGGTGCAAGTTCATGCTCTACTTCACCAGCAGCAATTACAGACAAAACAAATTGAAACAAGGGCAGCAACTGATGAAGTAGAGGAGCAAATGAGGCAACGAGAGCATGAGCTCAAGGTCAAAGCAGAAAATGACAAGTTAGAATTGATACATAAGATCCATGATCTTGACGAGGAGAAAGCAAGAAACCAGAGGGAAAAGGAAATCCTGGTTGCTAAACTAAAACTTGCAGAGGATGCTCGACAAAAAGAGGAAGAAGCTAAAGCTCTAAGAAAGGAAAGAGATGTTGAAGAGCTAATAAAGAAACATCAAGCTGAACAAGAAAGGGAAAAGTGAAAGAAGCTCAAGGCCTTAGAAATAGAGAGGATGGAAGAAGAGAAACAAAAGGCTTTGGAGGCAGAAAGAATAGAAAAGGAAAGAGTAGAGAGGAATCAAATGGAGGAAGAGAAGTTAAAGAAAGAAGAAGAAGATAAAAAAATACAACAAAGAGATAGAGAAGAGGCTAAGAAGTTGGTGCAGATGCATGTGCTGTAGGAGCAACAAGAGAATCAAAGGTTGATTCTCAACCTAAGGTAAATGTTCAGCCACCCTCTACAATTGCCGCTTCCTCTTCCATGATGATGACTGCTCCCAATGCTCCTATATGGTTGAAGTTAGACCTATAGAAGAGAGCTAGAACACCTCCTCAACCTCTTAATTGGGAGGACATGATGAAGGGAATTGAATAGGAAAGGCCTAAGAAGAAGGCTAAAATCTTACATTCTACCAGACTCATAGATAAAGGGGAGATAGTTGTTGAATGTTCCATGCCTATGATAGAAAAGGAGGTAGGGGATATGTAGCTAATGGACTATCAATTGAGTATGGTTAATTTGGGAAAACCCACTAGGAATCAACAAATGAATCTAATTGATGTAGTGGCTTCAAAAACTAAATCAAGAATGATGAAGGACAAACAAAAGAAAGATGAGCTTAAAGCTCAATTGGATCAGTTACATTCATTCTTGAAGAGTGTCTCCTCTCCAAGGTCACAACAAGTTGCAGCCATTGAGACTCCTATTTTGTTAAGCAAAAAGGAGGTTGATGATTTGGTGAAGGTTAGAGGAAAAGCGGAGATGGTAGACAAGTGGATAGATAAATTGAACCAAGAGGTAGGAGAGGTTTTAGTGAAAGGATTTGAATCCTACAAGGATACGAAAGGGTTGATTAAGGAGATGTATCAATATATTGAGGCATTAGAAAAACAAGAAGAAGAGTATAAGGAGTATGGTGAAAAGTTAGAAAAGATAAATACATTGCCTCTAACAACTCTTCTAGAACAGTCTATACTTGAAGATGATAACAAAGACTTTGTAGAGAAGACTTCTCGCATACTTAAGTTTAGGACTGGCATTTTGAGCAAGCATAAGGATGAGATTCAAGAGACTGTAAATAATTTAACTGAGCAATTGGAAGAATTAGAAGCAGCTATTGCCATTATTGTAGATATAAATGCATTTACAAAAGAGGGCATGCCTTTTAATCAAATAAAGGAAAAGTGGGATGAAAGATTCCAAGGACTTATGCAAAAGGGAGATGATGGTGGAGAGTTGATGTTAGATTGACTTGTAGAGGTCAAAGAGGAGATAAAAGCTGCAAGGAGAGAATTGATAAAGGTGAAAAGTATGAAGGAGTTTGTTGCGGCTGAGCTAGATCGGATTAAATTTGAAGATGACTGGATTGATGGGCCAGAGATGGATACTCTACAACAAGTCTTCACCAGCTATGATGAGTTCCTAGCAGATCCGGCTTCGCATGCATGAATCCTTACATGCATGATGTTCTCCTTCTTTGCATGTTGCATGCATATAGCAGTAACAATTTTTATGGGGCGCATGACTTCTTTCCTTTTCTTCTATCTTCTATTTTTAGTTAAGACTGAAAATCTAATGTAAGAACTCAAGATCAAATTGATCTGAGTTTCCAAGAGAGTCTAAATTCCTAAAAAGGTGGAAAGCCTAAAACAGACGTGAGGTTCAAACTTTTTGTATATCTATAAATACCAGATGGGTATCATATTGTAAAGGTCGGCTAATTGAGAACTAGATTGGCTTACCTAACACTAGGAGATAGAATTTTGTAGTGATTTTGCAGAGATACATTTTACTTGATCTTTTATAGTTAATAGAATTTACAGGTTAACACAATATGGAGTTTGCATTGAGTTGTTTTGTTTGATCAGGTTAATAAGTTATAATCCATCTGAATGCTAGTGATTGTGTTGAAGCATGATAGTTTCTTATGTGATGAAAGTCATTAGAAGAAACTAGATTTAAAGATTATCTTGTTAGATTGTCATTGAGTTGAAGTTATTAAAAAGTCTATTGATCTATAATTTTAATGATGATTGAATGTGTGTTGTTTTGAAACCTTTGAAATATTTGTGAAGAGTAATTGTGAAGTTAATTAAGCACCTAACGATGTATGTAGTGGTATAGATTATGCTATAGACTGTATCATCTTATGGTTTTATGATCTATTAGGAAACATTCATTGTTGAAGGTATATGTCCAGATACTAGATAAAGTTGATTCATACTTACTGGTTTACCCCTTTATTCTATCTTTTTCTTTTATTTAAAACCCATTGATTTACAGGAACTATTTCGATAAAAAGAGTCATCGCTTGAATCTTTTACCAGCATAGGCCCCTTGAATATTACAGTTGTATGAACCAATTGAGTGACACCAGATAGTTGAGAACCAACTACTAGGACCTTGGGAGTTAGGCTGCTACATGTTTTCTTTCTTTTTAAGGAGAAATAAAGTAGAAATATTATGTTTTAATGTTGTTTGTGTCATTTTAACCATCAACAGAAATTGGTGCTAGAAGGAGGGCCTAAAAGGACAAGCTGGCTTGTGGAAGATCTTTTTCACCGGAGGGATACGAGAGGGCTCTCAGATCCTCTACTAATCATGAACTATTTGAAGAACTTCAAACCCCGATTAGACCAAGACCTCATGCTCATAGGGTAGAGATATCTACATTACCACCACCGCTTACTCCACTTGGATTTCCACCAAATCCACCCACACCACCACCAAATAGGCCTTTGTCACCACCAATTAGGCCTACATCACCACCACCTACCCAACCAATCCCACCAATGGCTTACTTTGTGAATAATCCCTCCCCGTTAGGGACTATTCCTGGGGGAATCCATGACTTACCAAAGAACCTAGAGAAGTTTTGTCTGAAATACATGCATGGAGAATCAAGAAGTGTAGAGGAACATATACAAGCATTCAAAGATGCTTGCACATGAGCTCAGGTTGCTCATCAAGATGTGGTATGTAGATTATTTCCTTACTATTTAGGAGATATGGCATATAATTGGTATCTAAATATGCCCCAAGGATCCATTCTAGGTTGGATAGATTTAGAGAATGCTTTTATAAATTAGTTTAGGGTTTATGTAGACCCTGCCATATTATATCACCAATTTTCCACCATTAGAAAGGAACATCATGAACCGTTGCCCTTGTTCAACACTAGATTCCATAGGATGTATCGTAGGCTGCAAGAGCCTTACCTAGTGCCAGAAGCCATGGCCATACAGGCATATCTGAGAGTTGTTGATCCTTTGATTGGCCTATTCTTGCAAAGAACTTATCAACCTCCTGAGATTGATTCACTATCTAAGATTTATCATCTGGCTATCAAATTACAATAGCAGATAAGTCTACAACTTGGAGGGATGGGAGTAACTCTTCCTCCAATGAATTATCAGATGCCTAATCCACCGTTATACAACACTGTCCCAGGGATGTCTTATTCCCATTATGGACCTATATCTGAGTTGCAAGCTCCACCAACTATGCCTTTCTTTGGCAATAGCATGCATGATTCCACACATCAACCTCAAATTCAACCACCACAAGGGGGAGGATCAACCCATGTCCATTCCCCAGCCATAGTTCAAAATGTGCAGAATGATCAAACTGTTCAACTTACAAGTGAAGTAGAGACTCTCGAAAAGACTCTCTCTCAGATGTCAAATGACATGGCACGGCTTAGGAAAAATCCTCCCAATAATCAAAACTAGAATTACAACAATCAGGGAGGTTCTAACTATCAGGGCAATTACTCCAATCAAAACCAAAATCAGAACATCAATAGGAACTTCCAGAGTCAGAACTCCTCAAACCAAAATTATCAAAATCAAAACAGAGGATATAATCAAAGATTCAACAACAACAACAATAATAGGTAGTGGAACACTGGACCTAACAATGGAGGAGTTCCTTATAATTATCAAGCAGGTGAAGAGAGATCAAATACTACTAATGTTGCTAATTTGAATTTTATGAAAAATTGGTGTAGGTTGCATGATACAGCAGCCCATTATGAGGTCAATTGCCCAGAAATGGAGAAGATGGTGAAAATTGCACAGGTTGATGCCCATCCTCAAGTAGGAAATTCCAATCAAGGCAATGGGCCAGTCAGCACTGCCATGACTTATGAAACCATTGAAGAAAAGTATCAATTCCCTATGCAAGGGGATAATGAGCTAGAGGAAGATGTCTATGATGCTCAAGTTTTCCAATCTAAGGGTGGTCACTTTATGAGGAACCAGAATAAAGGGCCATTCACTACATTTGCACCCCCTAACAACATGGTTCCACCAAATTAGAATGCAGATAACAATCCACCCCCACCAAAGGGACCTTCTAATTCTCAGAATAGAGGTAATCAGCCTTCTTTTCCTAAGTACCAATTTAGGAATGATTCGGAGTTTGATTTTGTTGCATAATTGCAAAGGCAAAAGACATCACTATCTTTCTTTGATATCATGAAGTGGTGCCCAACTCAAAGGGAGGTGGTATTAAAAGCTTTGGAAGAAACAGATCACTTGAAAGGCAAAGGTAAAGTGACTCCCGCAAAGGAGATGAATGCAACTATGTATAAAGGTAAGACCAATACCCCACCTTTCTTGTTAAGTTTGAGAATCTTTGGAAAGAATCTACACAATTGCTTATTAGATTCTGGAGCATCAGGGAATGTCATGCCTTTTTTTATTTGTAAAAAGTTAGAATTGAGTCCTATTCCAACCAATAAAAAGGTGATTCAATTGGATAAAACCGAAGTTAATGTTTTGGGTGAGTTGAAGAACATGCATGTGCAGGTCGGATCAGACCCAAGGATCCAGACCTATATAGATATTCAAGTTGCTGACATCCCAGAAACATATGGGATGCTTTTAAGTCGAGAGCTGATGAAGAGTATAGGTGGATATTTGTCCTTGGACTTCTCGCACATGTGGTTACCATGGAAAGGGGTTGCAACCCAGATAAGAATAGAAAGTGAACCTAGACTCAAACACATGATCATAGAATATGATGCTCCCAATGAGGTAGCATATTTCAAAACTAAGATAGGTGTTTACAAGCAAGAGGAAGTCCTTAATTTCTCTATAGTTAGTCTTGAGGATACACTATCCTTAGACCATAGTGACTCGATGATTCACATCAACCAACAAGTTCTAATAAGGAAATTGCAACAAGATAGGCTGGTTTTAGGAACAGAAACTGATTTGAGTAATTTATTACTTCCTAATTGGTGTAGAATACACTATCATAACCATTCGGAGTTGACATGTCAGTCATGCATAGATATTTTAAGGCATGTAGATCTAACCAAGCAAGAATCTCAAGAGGTAACTGAGACTCCCATCAATGAGTTCTCCTTCCAAGCTAAGGAAGCAACTATTCTTACACGGGTCAGTCTTTCTCTAGAGGAAGTTTCTTTACCAGTAGAACAAACTCAGTTCTTAGGGTTTTCAGATCATGAAGAGGTAGGAGTATCTCAGTTTAATTTCAATACCCCTACCCCGGATGCTTTGCCAATGCCAAAAGAGTTAATAGAAGATGATTTAGATGCTGAATCAGCCCAAGAGATTACTCAGGAGATAATCATTGAACAAATTGGGAACAGAGGAGAACCTTCAACTGAGCCTAGCCTCAAGATTATTGTTGATGATTAGCAAAGGTTTGAGCCACCACATGTCTCAGGTCAATCCTTCCCTATTGTTTCTAAAAAGAAAGAGCTCCCAGCTAAAAACTAGTTATGGACTCTTAAATCTGATGGTTCTAAGTCTAAAGCAGGAAGTGGAGTAGGAATTGAACTAACTAACCCAAAAGGGAAAACTTATTTTGCTTCTTATAGATTGCAGTTTGGTTGCACTAACAATGTGGCTGAATATGAGGTACTTGCAAGAGGACTTATGTTTGCTCATAAGAAGAAGGTAACTGCTCTTACAGTGATGGGAGATTTTGAGGTAATTGTGAAATAGGTACGTAGCCAATACACTTGCCATAATAAAAGATTGGATGCTTATAGGAATAGGGTTTGGAATTTAATAGAAGATTTTGATGCCTTTGGGATTACTCTTATTCCAAGGGAAGCAAATCAAATAGCAGATGCTCTTGCTATTGCAGCAAGTACATTAGAGCCAATGCAAGATTCAGATCTAAAGAGGTTTTTTATGAGTTGATTTCAATCCCTGCAATTCCTGACAATGTTAGGCACTTCCAGGTTTTTAATGATGATCAACATATTTTGGCCTTTTTGGAGAGTTCTGATGTATTTCAAGGATAGATAATTGATGACTCTGACAGGGATCAAGGAGACTGGAATCCAAAAAGTGACAATCCAAAAGGGATAATGGATTTAAAGAGCAATAACATCCCAAAAGGGATGATAGCATTGGAAAGGATATTTGATTCAAATCCACAAGCTTATCAGAGAATGCCTACAAAGAGTGAGGGAGGCAAGTATGAATCCGTTAATTTGACTCACTCAGGGGCAAAAAGGAATGTTCTTATAGGGAAGACTTGTCCTCAGGAAATAAAGGATGAGATAATCAAATTCTTGAAGCAGGATATTGAAGCAATTGCTTGGAGCTACGATGACTTGAAGACTTTTGATACATCTGTCATCACACATACAATTCCTCTTAAGCTAGAAGCCAAGCCATTTCGCCAAAAGCAACACCCAGTCAATGCATTAATTAAGCCTCTGAGCCAGAGAGAAGTACAGAAGCTTTTGGCTGGAAGAATAATTTTTCCAGTTAGACACTCTACCTGGGTGGCTAATCTAGTTCCTATGAGGAAGAAGAATGGGGAAATCAGGTTATGTGTGGATTTCAAAAATTTAAACAAAGCCTCTGAGAAGGACAACTATCCATTACCTTCCCTTGATGAAGTATTGCAAAAAATTAATGGATCTCAGATGATGTCTCTCTTGGATGGATATTCAGGATACAATCAAGTATTGGTAAGTCATGAGGATAGGATGAAGACTGCTTTCACTACAAAGTGGGGCACATTTGCCTACAGGAGGATGCCATTTGGTCTAATCAATGCTGGTGCTACTTTTCAAAGAGCGATGGATGTAGCTCTTAAAGACCTGATAGGAAAGTGTATAATCATCTATGTTGATGATCTAACCATCTTCTCTAAGAGTAGAGAAGATCATGCTGCTGATTTAGAGAAAGTACTAAAGAAATGTATCAGTTATGGTGTCTCTCTTAACCCAAAGAAATGTGTATTTGGAGTTTCTAAAGGGAAGCTTTTAGGTCACATTATATTAGAGTAGGGAATTTTCATAGATCCTGATCGAGTAGAAGCCATTTTGAAGTTGACAAAACCAGGAAGTAAGAAGGAGATGAGATCTTTCTTTGGAAGGATTAATTTTGTCAGGAAATTTATAACAGGGTTTGCAGAGATTGTCAAACCACTTAACGAAATGATGAATGAATGTGTGTTGTTTTGAAACACTTGAAATATTTGTGAAGATTAATTGTGAAGTTAATTAAGCACCTAAAATGTATGCAGTGGTATAGATTATGCTATAGACTGTATCATCTTATGGTTTTATGATATGTTAGGAAACATTCATTGTTGAAGGTATATGTCCAGATACTAGATAAAGTTGATTCATACTTACTGGTTTACCCTTTTATTCTATCTTTTTCTTTTATTTAAAACCCATTGATTTACAGGAACTATTTCGATAAAAAGAGTCATTGCTTGAATCTTTTACCAGCACAGGCCCCTTGAATATTACAGTTGTATGAACCAATTGAGTGACACCAGACAGTTGAGAACCAACTACCAGGACCTTGGGAGTTAGGCTACTACATGTTGTCTTTCTTTTTCAAGAGAAATAGAGTAGAAATATTATGTTTTAATGTTGTTTGTGTCATTTTAACCATCAACAGATCACTAGCCATATGTTTCTTCATAGTTTGCAATCAGAAGTTGAAAATTGAGCTTAAGTCCATGAAAAGGTTGGCGAGGATTTTCTTTGATAAAAGGTTACAGAGGTATCATGACAAATTTTTCCTTGGGTAAGTAGGTACTTATACCTACTTGTTTCAATTACAACTATATCAGTTTGTGGTTTTTTGAATCCTACGGTGGTGAGGGTTTGTAGTCTACAATTTATTTATGAGTTAATGGAAACTATGGAGGCTTGAGTTGTATGTTCATCAAGAGTCTTTTTAAGAGTAATTCTATGAGGATTTTTCTAAAAATTAAGAGTCTCCTTGCTCATACTCTATTCATTGTAAAAATGAGTAAGCCAAATGAGTCTGCCAAGCTAGTCTGAAGGTCTAGGAGACTTAATTTGTTTGAGTCCCAAGAAAATACTCCTAAAAATGAAATTGAGATACTAGGGGCTCCTAAAACACCAAAGGAGAAGAAGGCACACAAGGATTTCAAGAAAGGTGGTGTCAGGAGTAGTTACCACCTGAGGATCAAGACCATTTAAGAAGAATTGGTCAATTTTAAAGGGAAGGAATTGGTTGAGCTTTTGAAGAGAGCAAAGAAAAGAAATAAGTATCATAAGGCCTACCTAGGGAGACAATTCTCCCCTTGAGGTTTATGATATCCCTTCGGATGGTGGAGTTGATATTGGCCTAGAATACGGCAATTACCTTCTTTCTATGGTGTCATTTCAAGACTCTGATGAGGCAGGACTAGTTGCTCCTCCAATTTCAACACAAACACAAAGCGAGCAAGCATACTCTGAAGCTAATGAATTAGAGTAGCATCTCGACCTTGTTTTTATTTTCGATGACACCATTGCCATTGCATCAGGATTGTCCTCTTCAGCATGTGTGTCATTTTTTGTCTTTGATGTTGGAATGGAAATATTTTTGGCTAGTGTAAAGGAGAAGTGTTGGACTCTGTATCCTCGACGGAAAATATGTTTTTTCTAGGAAGTGTGTAAGTTTTAGCCTCTGGTATTGGTGGAGAATATTCTTTGGTTTACATGGATGTTGGATTTTGGTGATGCTACATCAATGAATGATGCCTTTTGGAAGGTTGTATCATCTTCTTCAACTGACTACATAGATTTTGTTGTCTTTTTCTTCCCCTTCACCTATAATGATTAAGTGTAACCATCTGGGGAAACTCTGAAATTAGGATGAAATTTTCCCTCAAATGAAGATGTAATGGTAATTCGGCCTATTGTTTGTTGCTCCCATGTCTTTATAAATGGGATTTCAGGCCTGTTACAAGGGTGGGGGTAGTGAGTTATTTTGGGATCTAGTCACATAGGAATTAAAAGGGTTACTGAATGGTCTAGTGATACGTCTTAGGTTCAAGTCTGTTGATACGTATATGTAATCTTAATGGTAATAATAGAAATAAAAAATAGCAATAACACAAGTTAAACACCATTTTACTCTCCTATGTACTAGTTTTACAAATTATGAATAATATAATCAAGGTTATCTTATTTGTCTTTATCAATTTCATATGGATGTATGGCTCTATACTTGTTAATTAATTCAAAGAATTAATGTAGGTGCTTGAATATGGTTGTAAATTTGTATTAAACTAAATGCTAGGTGTAACTAAGGAAAAATTTAGGTTAGCATAAGCACAAATGCATAAACAAAACCCTAGCTAAACAATGAAGTACAAAGGAGGAAATATACATAAAACAAAGGAAGATTTCAACAACAGCCTTCATGCCCTCCATGATTGACCTCCATTGCCCTTCTCCATTTGCTGCAATATGAAGTTTTCCCTAAGATTTTGATGAGAAAATATTAGACTATGTCAAGCCCTAAGAAAATATTGAAGGATTGTACTATTCAACACTAGAAAGAATGCAAGTATGAAGAAAATATAAAGCCTAAAGTCTGCTGTAAGAAATCGTGAAGTCAAGACATCCAAGCATGAAGTCAAGAGATATGAAGTGGTACAATGAGGTTGACATTTCCTTTTTATAGAAAAGTCAATTTTGGATGAATGACCAAGATTGAAAGTTGACAAAGCCCTAAGACAAAGGCTAAAATTAAATGTGACAACCCACAATTAGGGTTAGGGAAACATTAGGGTAAATTTGAAATGAAGGGTTGCGATTTGATTTAAGAAAAAACAAATCAATGAAAAAGAATTCATGTGACAAGAAGATAATTGGCACAGAAAAAGAGGCAAGTAGAGAATTAAAATAGAAATTTAAAATTAATTCATTTTTGAGGTTGAGTTGACCTTTTAAATTAAAAATTAATTTAATTCAAAAGTGGTGGGCCATGTGACAATAAATAATGATTTTAAATTATTTACTTGGTGGGAAATTAGAAAGTGGGTAATTTTAAATAAATGATTTTATTTAAAATTAGAAAGGGACAAGGTGTATAATAATTAAATAAATTACAGGAATTTATTTAATTATAAGAAGACATAAGAAATTAATGATGTATTTAAATAAATAAATTTTATTTATTTAAATAATCAGGAGAAAACAGATTAAATAAATTTGGGGATTTATTTAATTATAGGGAGACATAGGACATTAGCGACACATTTAAATAAAATAAATATAATTTATTTATTTAAATAGTCTGGAGGAATAAAAGACATGAATTAATTAAATAATTGGAGAATTATTTAACTAATAGTTGAATTTGGATTATAGGAAATAATTAAGTATTTTAATTATGTTAAGATGAAATATGAAGAAAATCAAGTTTGCAGGTTTAGGTCAATTTTATGTGTCTACATTTTGTGCCTCTTTTTCATAATGCAGTTTATCGCATTGTGGCAAAGAAAATTCAATTCAGAATATGCCCCAGCAAAGGTACAAAGTAGCTATGCCCCCTCGGGAAAATTTGTAAATTTTGGCCCGGTACCAGAAAAATTTGAAAAGTGTCTCGATAAGTCAATTTGACGACTAGAAAAATAGTGGCACGATCAATTTTGAATTTTGACTAGGTTAAGACGGTCAAAAGGCCGGTCAAAGATGGTGAAATGCACCTCCAGTAATAACCTTTGGAGAAAAACCCTAATTTTCACCCTATAAATAGGTTTGATTTGGGTAAAAAGGTAATTCATTTTCACTTTTGCCTATTAGAAATTCAGAGCTTAGAGCCGGAGGACCTTGCGCAAAAATGGTGATTCCTGAGGCACATCATCATGGTTATAGAGTACGAACTTACCGACAATCAGAGGGTGTGGAGCCCCCGGTATGTACCCTATACCCACTTAGTCATTTTCTCATTTTACGTGTTTTTTAGGCTGTCAAAGTTAGGATAGCAGATGCGTTGTGTTGCATCTACGTTCACAAATGACGCAAATACAATCACATTACATGCATTTGATGTGTCACGATGCAAGTGTGAAGGGTAGGCTAGGTCTAGGTTTAAAATGATGCAAATGCAATGTTGTGCAACGCAAGTGCCAAAGTGCAATGCATGTGCCAAGGTGAGTGACGCAAACACGGGTTTATGCAATGCAATTGCCCTTAAGTGGCACAACTATTGGGGGATTGATGCAAGTGCCATAAAATGACACAACTGATAAGTCAAATGATGCAAATGATGTATCATGATGCAACCGTGGGGTCAAATGACGTATTTGACAAGCGCGATGCAATTGATAGGCAAAACAACATAATTGACTATAGCTAGGGTTGACTTAGTTTAGACTTAATTTATTTGTGTACTTTTGACTGAATAGATGATAATGATGATTTTGAATAATGTGCTAACCTCTAATTTTGTGTACGTAGAGACAATTACCACCCATTTACACTCGAGAGTTTCAACCAGCAACATATGCATTCAGAGATCAGTTGAGTCAGGGTGAGAAGAGGAGACTGATGCACCTAGGATTACTCCATGTTACCTATATGCCCATTATTCAAGCTAATAGGGATCTATTGACATCATTGGAAGAGAGATGGAACTCTAAGACTTGCTCGTTCCACTTGTCTACAAGAGAGGCCACTGTGACACTTAAGGATGTATACAAGATCTTGCAGATCCCTATCAGAGGAGAGAGGGTTGTCTATGATCCATGACAAGGTTTATAGGCCAATACTGAGTATTATGATCATGAGGATGTAGATCATTTGGGAATTCATGGTTATGAGATCAGCTAGGAGTTCATGGCTAAGCATTATAGTAGATGGGATGCCATGTTGTCCACTCTGATTGCCAGAGTTTTGATCCTAGATCGACGTGTTCATGAGTTTCCTATTAGATGGGGGGATGTTCTAGTGAGGATGAGGTGATACAAGATCATATTTTCTTGGGGACCATGCCTATTAGGCATGTTGTACCATCAGTTACATGATGTTTCCTATAGGGAGGCAATAAATATCAGTTGTGGCACTTCACTCTTCATGATCTGGGCCTGGGAGCATATTCTCGTCTTTCGACCACCCGTACAAAGACAACTTGTCGAGGGGATGCCATATGTTTACTTATACGCAGGTTCAGTTACATAGACCCATGTAGGAGATACAGGGTATTGGCAGCATGCTATTGACACTTTGGTAGGATTTGTGTGGAGGCCATACAGGGACTATGGATAATGGTCAGGAGAGGAGGACCATTTACCTTTTTGCAGATAGTTTAGATACTTTATTGGCTAGACTATTCAGTCACAGTTGATTATTGAGATGTACCTGTTGTTATGCCTATGGCACACATGCCCTATTCAAAATGGGGACCCTCTCTTTTCTCTTATGTTGGGTCATTTTTTATCTTTGCCTCATTTTGCGTGCCCCTATTGTTGAGTCCTAAGTGGTCGAGGAACCCTAAAAGAGTCATCTCGAGTCGACCATATTTCTCTCCCCTCAAATTTTCAAAGTCTTAAGTCCCTGCAGTATTTAATTGGCTATTCGCCTTCAAGTTTTAAACTGCCATCCTCCAGCTGGTGTGGGTCTGCCCCTATGGGCTGCCCTCTACGGGTTTCCCTCCTATTATCACCATTATGAATGGCCATCTCTCAACACCCTTCCAATCATCGAGACTCACAATCCAATTTTCCCTTTCTCGCCAACAGTCATTTCCAACGACTAACACCCGACCGTCATCCACTGTGCCAACCCCGCCGACCCAAGCGTTGATTTCGAAGTGACTGTTCACCAACCAAGGTGGATGTCATACTAGCATTCAATGAGGGAATTAAATGCCATATTTTCTATAAAGACCCAACTTGAGCTGTCATTTTCATGAAATTCCCTTCAAGAAAGAAGTGTTAGAGCTCCATCGCCCGCCTCCATCATGACCGTAGCATTCGTTTGATGATTTGAGCAGCGTTTGAAGAGTGATTTATCGGCAGTCATGTGGGATTGTGAGGTGATTTTTTTATCGCCCTTGCCATGAGACTTTTTCCTTAAAATAAAAAATGATTAAGTGTTTGCTCAATGAAAACAATAAAACTAGGTAAAGAAATGACCTCCTTGCAAAACCCACATTTTAGAAACTTGAAAATCTTCTAAAACTTTGATCTAGTCACATTCAGTACCTGATTCCCTTGCCGCTATTCTTGGGTGAATCAATCATGCCCTTCGGGCCCATATCCTTCTCGTTGTTTTCTTTTCTCTTAAAAATCATTAACTTTTGAAAACGGTTGCTACCCTTCTCGGACCCCACACTCCCCATTGTCGATCAATCCCTAACAGAACTAAAGACAAGGTCTCAAACCCTTTGTGGGTAGAGTCTAGTGGACTACCATCTGTGGGACTCCATTCATGTTTTGCCATTTTTGATGGCCTTCAATCCCCATCCTTCCGCTTTGCAAAACTCGACCTTTTGTTCGCCCCTCTATTGCTAAAAATGCTAAGTTTAAAGGGGTCATCGTTTGCTCCTGCAGGGAGACGTGCCTTCATCTCCTGCAGACCTAACCATGCGAGTCTCCCATGTCAGACTTTCATCCTACCAAAGTCATTCCAAATGGCCAACACTTGGCATCCTCCTGCATCCTCCAGCCCGCGCCCTTAAATTCCAAACACGAAATGATTGTCTTCCCCCGACCCTACGGATCCCTCATCATAGGACTTCGTCTGCGGGATGCCGCCCTGCCAGTGTTGTTTTAATGGTAGAACCTCCAAAATAGTTGCCAGCCCAAGGAAGTCCGCACCCCTGGGCCCAAATTGCCCATTTTCCTCCAAACAAAAGATGAAGGATGATTTTTCAAAGGATTTTATGATCTTTGAACTTGAATTATTTGATCTAATGTTGTTTTCAAGGATTTTGGCTAACGTTCCTCATATTATTATTCTTGAATCTTTTACTTCTCCTTTGGTTGTAGGATATATGGAACTAGCCACCGGATCCTCAGGGGCGGCCGTAGAGAAATACAAAGGGAAGAAGATTGCCAAAGCACCTAGAGGAAAAGAAGATAAGGACCAAATGAGATACAAGTTCCAAGGGGAACCCCTCAACTCAAAGGTCACCACAGACTGGAAGGATATCTTAGACACCAATCTGGGACATGTTGATGTGTTTTTTATGCACTTCTCAGCATAGGAAATGCATAGGTGCATCACCTCTCTTGAAAGACAATCTTCCACAATCAGATTGTAAAACACTATCCCAAGGTCTCTAATGCTAGGTCTTGATAGTGCTTGGAATATCTCAGTTGATTTATGTGATTTGTTGGAATCACAAGGTGGACTTATGGATGAGTCACAAAGTAGGGAAGTTGGATCTGCAAATGGAGGTCTTAAGATGTGAGAGTTGTGCATTTGTTGCAGGTTCAAACAGCAGTCTAGAACTCCCTTTCAACATCTTATTTAGCTTTATAATGTGCAATGAACCTTACCTAAGGCTACTTATTAAAAAAAAAAGGAAGGAAAAAGGGCAGGGAAGAGTGAAAGTTCCTGGATCTGAAACAACAAATGAACTATGATCATGGAGGCTGCTACAGTAGACAAACTCCCTAAACTGGGTTTTGCTTGGCCAAGAGAAACCTACAGTTACACAAAACCAAAGCAATCTTCTAAGGACTGCTGATTTTCAAATTGCACATGCACATCATGAACATGCAATTGAACTAAGTTGCAGCAATGAAATATGGAAGCCCAAGCTAACTTTGCACAGTAGCTTGTCATCAACAAGTGCCAAAAGTATGGGCTGGAAATTCATCAAATATTCTAACAGCAAACACCATCATCACTTCCATTAAAGAAACTAACAATTAAACTAATAAAGAAGTAGAACCATGCATGCAAGATGAGAAAAATCAAAGAAAACATCCATAAAATCATGCAATGTTATCTTCTATTGCTGCAAATGCTTTTTACACCAGCTCTCCAACCCTTTACAAATGAGGGGGAGACCCCTATTTATAGTTTTACAAAGCTCGAATGAATGGCTAGGATTTTATTACATTGTGTGGCCCAGATTTAATTACATTAGGGCTTCACCTACCCCACAATATTCAGCAATTTAAAATACATATGTTGTATTTTCCCTATTTGTCTTGTAGTTGATTTCCCTTTTACTGTAGCTAAATTTTCCTGAAAGCCACCCTATGCTTGATGGATTTGCAACATTCTACATTGGATCAAATGGGTATGTCGACAACTGGCATCAATGGATTGGTTGCCCCTAATTCGGGCGGACAGCCCCTTAAGGATCATCATCATCCGGTGAAAAGTAGGACAACTCCCCTATGCTTTCTTCAAGGCCCCCCCTTGCATTTTTTCATTGACGTCCTTGGCACAGGCCTTCTTCTAATGTGATCTCTATTGATGGATGCCATGAGGAGAGGTGGGCATAAAATGAATGGTGACAAGAGCTATGTGCTTTTCCTTATTCAGCTTTCTCAATGGGTCTCCCTGACGGACCCACGGTAGGCTTCTTGAAACCTGCATACATGAAGTGTCGTAAGTGCTTTCATACACAAATCAAGGAAAATGTTAATCAAATCTTGAAAAATTCTTGTTATATCCATCCATGCATCATCAAAAGATCACAATATTCAGTGGGAATTTCCATTAGCAATTTACTAGAGGGAGTTTGGACGGTCTAGGCCTGAGAGGCCAAGATGTTGTTTTGAAAGGGCAATGGACAGTCTGGGCCTCGTAGGCCGGACTTCCCTGGCAGAAATTTTGTTTTGAAAGGGCGAACAAGGTAAGGTGACCTAGATGGTTTCTCTCAGCTTCAAATTTGGAATTTGAAAAGTTCATGCAGGAGAGGATCCAATTTGAGCATGTGGGTCAAAGTTCGTTTCCAGATTCAAAGGAATTCAGGTCATCTTCTAGGCGATCGGAGTCAAGAGGAGGGAAGGCTATCCAGAGTTTGTTGTTTGGAACAACCATGGTGAAACGGAATTCTGAGGGCAGAGTTTCAAGGTTTGGGACCTAGGAGGTTGAAAGGGTGGCAGCTAGTGGATGGTAGGACGAAAGACAACAATCTGGAAGCAAAGTTCCCGGACGACAGTGGAGGGATAGTATTCCGAAAGGAAAGTCCCAGAAATGACCATAGAGGGGCCAGGTTCTGGAAGTCGGAATGCCTAAGGCGGATGGAAATCCAAAATAGAAAAGGAGGGACGAACTTCCAGAAATAGCCACGGAGGGGCCGAGTTCTAAAAGCCAGAAAGCGTAACGCGGACAAAAGTCCAAAATGGCAAAGGAGGGACGAACTTCTGGAAATAGCCACGAAGGGGCCAGGTTTCGAAAGCTAAAATTCCTAAGGCGGACGGAAGTCCAAAACGGAAAAGGAGGGATAGACTTCCAGAAACGGCCATGGAGGGGTCGGGTTTTGGAAGCCAAAATACCTAAGGTGGATGGAAGTCCAAAACAATAAAGGAGGGACGGACTTCCGAAAACGGCCATGGAGGGGTCAGGTTCCAAAAGCTGAAATGCCTAAGGTGGATGAAAGTCCAGAACGGCAAAAGAGGGACGAACTTCCAGAAATGGCCACGGAGGGGTCGAGTTCTCGACGCCAGAATGCCTAAGGTGAACAGATGTCCAAAACAGCAAAGGAGGGACGGACTTCTGGAAATGGCCACGGAGGGGCCAGGTTCCGAAATAGCCAGGGTTGGATGAAGTTCCCGGAACAACTGCGGAGGGATGGAGTTCCGGAATGAAAATTTTGCAACTTCTCGAAACTTAACCAAAACCTTGGCAGTTCACTTAGGTACCACAAAAACATCCCAAATCCATGATAAACTTGTCCCCACAGTCAAAATGAAGGAAAAATTGAATCAAGCGAGTAGGATGAGGCCTGGAGGACATCGAGGCGAGTGAAGGGAAACCCATAGGGGCACTTTCGCAAAAGAAAAAGACTTAGCAAAACTTTGATAGGTGAATTTGGTCAAGGGAATTTGATCGTTTGACAACACATGACCAATTTAGGCTCCAAGAAAGGGGCATGCAAAATGAGATGGGAGAAAAGCATCTCATCGGGAGTAAAAAGAGGGGGTCCCTGCCCATGACGGGGTGTGTGTGCAAAACAAGCACAATAGGACACATCGACATTGATGAATTCAAACAGAGGGTCAGACTCCACCCTACAACAGAAAATGCTAGAAAAATCAGAAGCAGTGGATTGGCCAAGGCTATCAGATTCCCACTTGCTCTCATAGCCCCTAAGCTTGTGATGGCCTATTGGGAGGCGTACCAAGAAGATACTAGGAGAATAATGGACAGAGATGGGAATGTATTGGCTAACCTATCCGCCAAGTCAATAGGGAGGACCTTTTGCATCCCTACCTTCAGCAAGATGGAACAAATATCTAAAGAATATGGTAAGAAGATGTGGGATGTTGATCCCCTCAAGTGTAATAAATTGATCAATCAATACTGGTTGAAGGACAAGAGGTTCAATTCTAATAAAGTACCCCAAGAGCTCTTCCAAAGTGATTTTTATGAAGATTACCATGACTTGGTAACTCTTTTGAGCAGAGTTATGGGCCTTTCGACTGGGACTTTCTTTTAGGACTGGATGTCTATTTCATTAAGGAGATCATCTGAGGAGACACTTATTTTTATTGGGCTAGAATGATTAGTGACTACTTGCATGAGTAGTTTGTGGCAGTGAAGAAAACCTCAAAGTCTTGCATGACATCATACCTAGTCTACTTGTTTGCCGACCATGCCCAATATAGGGGATTATTTGTGGTGTCAAATCCAACTCCAGAAAGGGTACTAAAGGTATATGACAAGTACCCTCAACTCTAGTATAGAAATTTCAAGAGGGACTACTGCAAGGTCAACGATGCCTTCATAGGCCACATCATCAGAATGCTTGGGGGTGACCCTAAAAGAAGAGTCTTACATAGTGCTAATGCTTTCATTCACCGGTTCGGCTTCTTGTTTATACAATTTCCAAAGTTTACTTACATCTAAGCCGAGGGTTTCTCTGATAAACCATATAAGATACCCTAATACCCAAATGACCGGATAATACTACTCAAACTCTCTCAATAGCTGTAGCGGGCACACACCCTCTTGAGCGACAAGCATAGAGTAGAGATTCCTTATCCCCTCTCCTTTGGCCAAGGAATGTATGAGCTCCACACATCTCAATGTGTAGAATATTCAGACAAGGAGTTGAATGAATACCACCTAAAGTTCCACACTTCTTGGTCGTGGATGGATCCATATGGAAAACTCAAGAAGATGGTCAGACTAGAGTATGCCCACTTGCATAATGTCGAAGACTTTTGGGCTAACTATAAAGATGACAAGGAGGTGCGTATGTGGTAGTACATGTTCACGATGGATTACTTTTTCAAGGTGGTAAAATTGTTCCCCATACTAGAGAATTAGTTGAAGAAGAAAGCACGGTGGTGGACCCAAGATATGATGTTGTTGCCAACTTGTCATTTTCATTGATAGATTGGAACGAAGAGGAGGTCAATGACCTCAAAATTATTACAAATCATGTCGAGGTAAGAACAAGACAATGGATTGATGGGAAGATTTCCCAATTAAAGCTGCAAGGAGTGACCCTAACATGTGGGGAGCTTGAAGAATCAATGGAAGGTGAGACTAACACTGCTTCTACTAATGCTACCTCGACGGGAGAGTCCTCGATGTCTCCCCCAAACACACAATCAAAGAAGAGAAAAGAAGTGGTTGAATGTCAACCCAAATCTAAGGATTCTTTGAGGAAGGCTTCGAAAGTGGAAACTTAAAAGAAATAAAAGACATCCAGCAATTTCTCAGGAATGCCCACTATACAGGAGGACCTACTCCACGAGAGAGAAGAATAACCAAAGTTCCCACCTGTTATGCTTGTTGTCTCAGCCACTAAAATTACTACCACTGTTACTCCCCCGCCTATTTCACAAGTAGTGGTTTCCACTTCTTCTCCTGTGGTGGACATTTCAGTCCACCTTGCCTCCACTTCTCTTGTGGCCCAAGTTATAACTATAGATTCCTCATCTGCCACTACTTCCCTACTCTCTTCTTCATCAATGTCTTTGGCACTATCTCTTTTGCCTACCACTACCGCAACAATGATGCCCACACTCATCCTCCCAGAAGCATTCACCAAGTACATGCAGAATATGCCTTCAGAGCTTTCTAGAATGTTTGTGAAATCCTACAGTGCAAGTTGCCTTAGCTCATGCCATAACTGGTCTCCCTGTCCCTCCTACTCCTACTGAGCCTCCCACGATAGAAGCAACAATGCAGATTTCTAAGGAATTGGACAAGTAATAGAAGGAAGCAGCCAAGAAATTGGAGGAAGAAGTGGATGATTACCATGAGCATCCTCCACATCAGCATCTTATGATTGATGAAGTCGTCCATGAAGAGGAGGAAGCATAATCCTCTAAGGAAGATGATGAAGAGCCAAAGTACATTGTGGAGACTTTTGATCCTGACCTTGAGGAAGAGTTGGCTCGACAACTCAAGGATGTTGAAGAAGAGACTGAAAAGTAGCCTATCGTTGAACAAAAGAATACTGATGAAGAAATGGAGGACATTGAACCTTTAATAGGGGAGAAAGATTAAGACCCCAAGCATGATTAAGAGATGCCTCCTCCAGAAGAACAAGAAGAGGGAAAGAAAGAAAAGAAAGAAGAAGACAAGCCTGAAGGAGAGGCTAAAATGAGAAAAATCCCAGAGATAGAACACCACGAAGAGCGTGGGCATGAAGAAGAAGAAGAGAAAACTTCTGAAAAAGAGGATAGCCCCAAGGAGCATGTAGCCACTAAGTCCCCAAAGAAGGTAACTGTGTTTATTCAAGATTCAGATGAAGAAGGGGAAAATCTAGAATAGGAAACCTCAGGTGAAAAGACGTTGCAAATCCAGCATGCCCATGAAGATGAAGATGATCACGGATCACCAAAAGGGAAAGTTTTGATGCCCGAGTGGCTTGAAAAGCAACTAGAAAAAAGACCCTAACTCCAACAGATCCAAAGGCAAGGCTGGAAGCCATCTTGGCTCAATCCCAAATCAGCACAAAGAAGAAAAAGAAACCAAAGGTCAGATCTCAGCTGACTATAGATGCATCTAGATCAAAGACAGTACAAATTTCCACCCTGATAATGGATGAGGAAGGGGTCAGCTACAACATTTCTACCATTTACCTAGGGGCAGTGATGAGAGAATAGAAAATTGACCATATTCAAGGATTTGTTGCCACCATTGTGCATTAAATGAACAAGGATAAGACCTCCAAGGAGGAGTTAAAAGCACAGGTGGCAGATCTAACGACATGTATTCAATAATGGTCTTCAACTGAGGAGCTCCCTACCATGTCTTTAGCTACCCCATTGTTTCTATTAGAAGAACACATCAGCATGCTTGAAAAGAGAAAGAGTTGGACCAAGGCTACTGAAGATTGGTTCCAATGTGTGCTCTACAATGGGAACATGGGCACTGGACATGTTGTCAGGACAGTGAACAAATTCTTAGAGGTACAAAAGTATCTTGAGGATATAAAGAAAATTTGTATTCACTTCCTATAGTTATATAGGATTATGTATCCTAAAATTGAGGCAATTCTCAAGATGCCTACAAGAACAGTGAAAAAAGAGCTTGCTCTGGTGGAGGACGATTTCTAACTTGTGGAAAACTAGAAATTGGGCCTCGATCACATGACAGAAATCTTAGAGCAGGTGCTCCATGAATTGGAGCAAGACCTTGACTGGGCTAAAGAAATTAGGTCAGCATGTGAAGAGTACCTTAAGTTAATGATATATTTTTACATGCCTTTTGTTGAGATAGATCCAGAGAAGATAAGACCCTACTTCCATAAGAAGGTGGAAAATGGAACTACGGGCAAGCTCACCGCTGATTTTATGAGTTTTGTTGTTTGTGCCTTCACTCAGTCAAAACAAGTAATGCAGAATGTAGCCAAATGTGACAAAGATTGGGATACACTCACCTGTCAATTCAAACAATTGAACTTATAGGTGCTTCAATCCAATATTTTAGAGTGGGATAAGCTTCATCCTTTGATCCGAAAATTTGTGGAGTATGCCACATTACAAAAGGAGGTTGGAAAGCCTAATATAGATTATGAGTTTCTCACAACGTAGCTACAAAAAACAGCAATCTACCAGAAGACAAAATTAGCTACAGTGTTGCCACTAGAAGACAAAATAGACAAAAGGACTAAATGTAATTTTAAATTACTATATATTTGGGGGTAGGTGAAACCCTAATGTAAAGTGAATCTTCACCACACAATGAGATTGAATCTTTGCCACTCATTTTTCTTTTTGAAAATGATAAATAGGGGTCTCCTCCTCTCATTTTGAGAGAGGGTTGAGTCGTTGTAAAGGCATGTTGTTGGAATGTTAATAGAAATTCATTGATTAGGTGGATTCTTAAGTTCCAACTTATATTGCATGATTCTTCTTCTCTTAGTTAGTGAATTTGAGTAGATTTTCTTTTCTGTTTTATGTGTTTCAGTTTTCTTTAATAGATTAGTTAGATGTTGTCCATTGATGTTAGAGATTTCTATAGTGTTGACCTCTTCTTAGTTCATACTTTTTGTTGTATATTGATGATATACATCTGTACAAAGTTAGTCTTAACTTTATATCATTGTTGTACTTAAATCTCATCTCTTTATTCATGTTCATGGTGAATGAAAAGCTAAAATCTGCAAATCTTAGAAGATTGCACTAGTTTCATGATACTGTAGACTTTATTGGTTAAGTGAAGCTCAGTCTTGGGAAGGTTGGTCTGCTATAGCAACCTACATTGTCACTGTTCATTGTTAGTTTTAGATCCAAGAACATCTTCTCTTCCCCGCCATTTTTCCTTTTTTTTAATAGTGACTTCGAACAAGGTTCGTTGCACATTGTAAAGCCAAATCTAAAGCTAAAATAGGAGTTTTAGATTGATTTTTGAACCTACAGCAATTGTGCAGTAAAATTCTAATCTCAATAACTCCATTTAATGAACCAATTCCTCCTAGCTTAACTCGTGTAATTTTTCCCTGTGATTACCAACAAAATCACATCAATCAACTGAGATATTCCAAGCATAGTCAAGACTTGACACCCGAGAGACCTTGGGGTGATTTTCTGCAACTTTCTTGTAGGAAATTACCTTTCAAGAGAGGTAGCACACTTGTGTGCTACCTGTGTTCAGAAGGTGCAAAAACACCCATCAACACCTGCCCTAGTGGGTACTAAGGTAGTTTGGAGAGCAGCAGGATGTTCTTGTGGGCACTCTAGAGTATGCCAAGTCCTCACAAGAGATAGTGTGGGGACCACCGATATCAGTTCCTTTAGTGGAGCAGTAGATTGATGGGTTAGTAGCATAGCAATGGGCATGGAGTGGGGATTCAGAAGATGTGGGGACCACCTCAGGGTATGATGCATGGTGGAAAACTCACCGGCCACTTCCACTTACAGATCCAAATCAGCCAGTACGAGTAGATCAACGGGCAGTGATACCATGGGTTCGCCAAGGAGGGTGAGGAGGCAAGGATGGAGGCAGAGGGAGAGGGAGAGATGGTGACAAAGTGGATAGGGGTGGTGATGGAGGAGATGGGGGATATAGAGGGGGTGGTGTTAGGGGACAGAGAAATGGGAGGAGGGTTAGACAATGAGTTGAGCGGGCACAGCTATCACCGATCTATGAGGTAGGAGAGGAGGAGGAGAGGGAGGAGGGCAATCAGGAGGAGGTCAGGGTAGAGATAGAACATCCAATAGAGTATCCATAGGGGCCCCAATAGGAGGAGGTTCATCAGGAGATGGAGGTGGAGGTGGCGAGGGAGGAGGAGGCATTGGATGTCAGTGGAGGAGAGGAGGATGTAGATGTTGATATCGGCGGTGAGGAGGAGATAGATGATAAGGAGAGGTGGATGAGAGAGCAAATGGTGGAGGGTGAGGAGGATGTAGGGGGAGGCTACCATTTCCATGGGATACCACAGCTGATCAGCGACTAACTGATATGCAAAGTGGGCTAGACAAGGCCTTAGCTAGGATTAGGGTTTTAGAGGGGGATTTGGAGTTGACTTGGGTGGAGAGAGATCAGGTGGTGGTTAGCCAGTAGGAGGCACAGAGTTAGTGCTCTGAGTTTGCATAGCTATGTTCTAGGTCGATGGGAGAGTTGGAAAGGGTGAGTGCCAGAGAGGCATGGTATAGGTTTCTTTATGAAAGGGTAGTGCCAACAGATCAGAGAGATCCTAGCCTCTCACGGTCTAGCAATAGGACAGGTAGTGGCAGTAGTAGGAGCCATAGCAATGCCAGTGTTTCCACTTCATCTGGGTAGTCTTCAAGGCACCGCTCCCACCACAGCCATAGGAATTGCTCTAGCCACAATTCTAGCCACAGTCACAGTTCCTCATCATCAGGGCACAGGTCTACCCATAGCCAACCACCGGTCACCGATCTCGGGTCCTCATAGAGTCAGCCAACAGCATCAGTACATGAGTTAGCCGAGCTTATGAGAGAGAATCAATCACCTTGTTCCTCAACTCAAGGGGATGAGGAGAGCATAGTTTAGGGCATTTGATACATTATTGTTATGTTGAGACATTATGTTGGGATATTTTATATATTGACTATCGAGCCTACGAGCTCTATTTTTTGGATTCTTCAAGACTCTATCCTATGACATGATTTTTGAGATATATATATATGATGCATTTTTGGCATAGATTATATTCTATGTGTTATATTATGATGCATTATGATTCTATTATTCTTATGTGATGTGATGCATGTGATGATTCCTATGTTGATGCATTTTACTTTATGGGATGTATGCACTTATGATGATTATTTATGATGAGATGTCATGATTATACTACTTTATGTATGATGGTTATTTATGTAATGATGATGATAATAATGTTCTATATATGCTTAATGTTTGGACTCTAGTGGATTCCATGTTTATGATTTATGTATGCATTGGTCTACAATCATGTATGTATGAATGGTAAAATATGTGATTCTTTATGTTATGATCCTAGATGTATGCATTAATGATATGGATGATGAATGTTTAATGCATTTAAATGTTATGCTTATGCAAATGAATGAAAGCACTTATATGTTACATTGATGCAAATGGATGAATGCAAATGATGGAATTTATGTGAATGTAATATGGATGTAAATGCTAATATGTAAATGGATTTATGCAAATGTGTAGTGACCTAATGCAATGTCTATATATAAGCATGTATGCACTTACTATTTTTTTTTATATCATAGGATATCATTGGGAGATGGAAAAAGAGAGATGACCAATAGGAGGAGATGGATGTTAGTGTAGAGAAATAATCCTTCAATATTTTTCCAAAGTACTAATAGGTGTTGATCTAATAATCATTGGGTGGATTATTGTAATGGCCAACAAACACCATGATATGACATAGATCAATGGTGTGCAAGGTTGTACCATCACATGAAACAATCAGTTGTAGACAAGGATTATCATGACTCATATGAGGAACTCGATTTCCCCTAGTCCTTTTATCATAACCAACCACAAACAAGAAATACAAGCCATGAAATGTCAATTCTCCTCTAAATCCTATGTAGGACATCCTCGAGGAACTAGTAGCATGCAAGTCAGAAAAGACAAGATAATCACCATGATACGTCATTGCTCCTCTAAATCCTGATGTCAGGAAATCCTCAAGGAACTAGTAGCATGACAAAAAGGATCAAATGAGAAGTGCCAATATTAAAGATAATGTTTTCCAAAGTGTGTCGAAATGCCAAGTGTTTTGATGTTGAGATGCCAAGTTTGACAAAGTCTAGATTTTGTGTGTCAGGTGATAAGTAATGTCAAATTCAAGAAGGACACATCTTGAATGATGTTGATGTCAAGAGGATCGATCCTCAAATGTCAAGAGAATCCCTCAAAATTCCAGATGATAGTGTCAATGCTTCTAAAGCATAAACAAATGATAAGAGTTGACTTGTTATGACAAAGTTTGACTAAGGTTGAATGAACGACCAAGTTGACTACATGTCAATGCTGACGTGCTAATTAATAATTGTCAAAGGTTGTTTAAGACTTACCTGATTTAGAACAATTGCGAGAAAAGGACAATTGATTTTGACTGTCAAGATTGAGAAAAAGATTTTGATTTATTTGAAGACATATGATGTGTATGAAAGGGAATGTGATGCACCCCAAAGTACTAACCTAATGTGGCCTCGAGGGCTCATCAATTGATGGAATTGCCTATGTCATACACTCATAGACCTCGTAGTTTGACATGACCGTTGACTTTGTGTTATTGACCGAAAATTGAGCCATGATTTTATTTTGACAAACCTAAAAGGATCGACGTAATGTCTCGGGGGTTCAAAGATGAAACTTGCCTACATAGAAAATGCACAGAGACAACGTAGTTTGACTATGACAAAGACTGACATGACTAACATGATGGACTATGACTCTGTTTTTGGAATATTTTATATTATCTAGATATTTTCGTGTTCTCAACGTTGTTGATTTTTTTGGATATTTGATTTTTTTGTCTTTTTCCAAGACATTTGATAATTTTTATGGCATTTTTTAGGAGTTTTTATGATTTTCAAGACCATGTGTGAGACCCACTACAGTCAGGTGATAAATGTATTTCTCTCGGTCAGGTCTAGGACTAACCGAGTTTGGTTGAGATGGAAAAGGACGTGCGTGAGATGAAAGGTGGAGGATAGGAAAGACATAATGCAACCATTATTAGCCATGGAAAGAAATAGCAAGACTTATGGTGTATGTCATGAATGTGTCAAAAGGTCAGGTATTTATTATGAACGAAGGTAGATAGAATGATAGTAGATGGAGAAGCAAAGATTGACTACACATGGTGCCTGTTTTCTAGGTTTTCACCATGGTACTTATCCAAAGTGCCACCGAAGTGGTTTTCACTATTGGATGAATTATTTCTCTTTACTATTTTGATATTTTCTTATTTTATTTTTTTTGGTGTTAGGTTTTCATCAGGGTGACGAATTTTTTGGTATTTTTCATTTTTTTTGTATTTTTGTGGTTTTCTACCAAGCTCTCTGATGATATGTGTAGAATTTGTAGAGATGCAGGTTGTTGATAGGTTTTTTGAATTGTTCCCCATCTGGAGTAGTCAACTGGTAAGCACCAAAATTGAATGCGACAGTGATGATGTAAGGACCTAGCCAATTAGGCTCGAACTTGTCATGTTTCTCATGGTCAGATTGATTCTTAAGATTTTGCATTAAGACCAAATCGCCAATGTCAAATTTTTGGACCATCACTCTCTTGTTATAACTATGGAAAAGGTGATTCTGATATTCCTATAAATGATTCAAGGTATTTTGTCTTCGTTCTTCTAACAATTCCAGCTCATGCAGTCTAGACTGTCGATATTCTTCATCATCAATCAACCCCTTCATGGAAACTCTGAGAGAGGGGATTTTGACCTCGATGGGCAGGATAGCTTCAGCTCCAAAGACTAAGGCAAATGGAGTGGCTCCAATAGGCATGCATATGCTAGTGTGGTAAACCCACAAAGCGGGGTTGAGTTGCAGGTGCTAGTCATGGCCAACGTCATTAACAGTCTTCTTAAGAATCTCGATGATTGTCTTATTGGATGCCTCAGCTTGACCGTTACCTTGTGGGTAATAGGGCATGGAGAAATGGTGTTGAATGTGGAAGCATTCACAAAGCTCATGGACATCTTTATTTTTGAAGGGACGGCCATTTTCCGTGATGATGTAGTTAAGGATGAATTTGGAAATATGCTTGTCGGTTATGTGTGTGAGAGGAATGGCTTCTATCCATTTGTTAAAATATTCGATGGTAGTGATAATGAATTTATGGTCATTGGATGAGGTGGGATGGATTTTACCCATGAGGTCAAGTGCCCATTATGCAAAGGGCCAAGGAGAAGTGATTGGCTGAATTTCCTATGCTAGTGCATGAATTAGATCACTATGCACTTGACATTGATGGCATGTTCTGACGAAATGAAGGGCATCCTTTCCCATTGTCATCTAATAATACCTAAGTCTCATAACTTTCTTTTCTAAGGTTGCGCTGAATGAGATTCGCATCTACCCTCATGTACCTCACGTAAGGTTGTTCGTGCTTCTTCAGTTTTGAGACATCGAAGAAGGGCGTTGTCAAAGCTATGCTGGTATAGGGTGTCATTGATGATGGTGTAATAGTCGGTTTTATGGATAAAGGACTTATATTGGTTGTTAGAAAGGTTTGGCAGGAGGGTCTAGGACTGAAGATAATCATATATTCCTTGATACCAAGGTGAATTGGGACCAACGAGCTCACAAACCATTTCCAATTCAAGAATATCATAAGCAGGAATCAAAAGTTGTTCCACTAAGAACTTGAATTGTGGTATGTTGTTGGGAATGTCTAAGAGAGATCCAATCGTATCCATTGCATTTATTGCCTTGCTTTGTGTCCTTGGAATCTGTTCAAAAGAAATCATGTGGAAATATGAAAAAAAGCTATCAACCATGTGCTTGTAGGGAGTCAATATCCTTAGTGTCATAGTCATTGTTGACTTGGTTGATAACTAACTGAGAATCTCCAAAGACTAGGAGTTCTTTTATTTTCCATTTGATAGCCATGCAGAGTCCTATTACTAGTGCTTCATATTCATCAATATTGTTGATGCAAGGGAACGAAATTTAGAATGACTTGGGAATAGAGTCTCCTTGTGGTGTGATAAATAAGGTGCCTGCTCCCAAGCCATGACTTGTATGGAACCCATTAAACTAAATTTTCCATGGTAACCTAGGGCCTACATGGAAGATAGATTCATCGGGGAAGACAACTATCAAAGGGTGATCACCTTGGATAGGTGCATCAGCAAGTTGATCCAAAATAACCTATCCTTTTATAGCCTTACATTCCATGTACTGTATGTCATACTCATTGAGGATCATTACCCATTTGGCTAACCATCCTATCAATGTTGAATGACTAAGAAGATACTTCAACAGATCTATCTTTGCCACAAACTGTGTCTTATGATTCAGCATATAATGTCTCAAATTTTGAGTAGCAAAGACTACTATGAGATAGGCACATTCAATGGAAGTGTAGTTTAGTTCATAGCCAATCAAGGTGTGGTTGATGTAGTATGTAGCTCTTTCTTTCTCCTCATGGTCCTTTTGTGCAAGTAATGCCCCCAGTGCTAAAGTAGTTGTAGAAATATACAATATCAAAGGTTTTCCATCAATGGGTGGCATTAAAATTGGTGGTTTCAAAAGACAGTTCTTGATCTGTTCAAAATTCATTTGATATTTGTCAGTCCATACAAAGGGGATGCCCTTGCGTAGAAAATATTGAAACGGTTGACACTTGTCCGCTAGTTGTGCAATGAAGTGTCTGATGGAATAAAGCCTTCCTTGCAATGTTCTTAATTCACTTATTCCCTTCGGAGGAGGCATGTCTAGGATTTTTGTCACTTTAGCAGGATCAACTTCAATGCCTTGGTGAGAAACTATATGCCCCAACAGTTTTCTTCAAGTTACACCGAAAACACATTTCTTAGGGTTCAAATAGACCTTGTACTCTTCTAGCCTTTTAAAGATTGTATCTAGCAATTTTAGGTGATCGTTGTGTGTCAAATACTTTTCCAAGAGGTCGTCAACATAGTCCTCCATTAGCGTGTGAATATAGTAGTCATGGCTCATTGATATGTAGCTCCTTTATTCTTTAGTCCAAATGGCATGATATTCCAACAATAGGTACCCCAGGGACAAGTGAATGTCATTTTATGTTGGTCTTCTAGGGCAATGCGAATCTAATTGTATCCCGAGAAACCATCCATGAGGGACAACATCTCATATCCAACTATAAGATCTACAATGATGTTTGTGTTTGGAATTGGAAATTCATCTTTCGAACATGCCTTATTCAAATATCTAAAATATGTACATATGCGTATTTTCTCATTTGGTTTTGTGACTGGTACCAGATTGTAAATCCATTCCACATAATCTATTGACCTTATAAAACCCACATCTAGTAACTTCTTGAGTTTGGCTTTGACAAATAAGGCAATTTATGGATGCATCTTGCATAACTTCTACTTGACAAGTTTGACCTAAGGAAGAAAAGATAGATGGTGCAGTACTAATGTTGCATGCAATCCCCGTATATCAATGTAGGACCATGCAAAGTTGATTTTTTGTTACACAAAGAACTCTATGAACTCGAGCTTTTCCTCTTTTGTTAGTGACATTGCAAAGAGGATCATCTTAGGGTCTTCAGGTGTGTCTATGCTGACTTCGATGGCATCCTCAATGAGCATGGCCAATGTTTCTTATGTCACAGGAAGAAAATCCAATCCTCCATCCTTGGGTGCCTCAGAGAGGTTCCCCCCTTGGATACGTCCTTTATTTTTACTTTTGTATTGTCAGAAGGTGCCTTGTGTTTTTCACCTAAAGACATGTATTTTTTTGTTTTATTTTTCCTATTTTTGTGACTAGAGGATTGGATAGTCACCCTGAAGTATGCTGCAAAATCAAGGTCTATAGAAAATTTAGATTTATGATCCTCGCTTAGTATTCCTTAACGGAGTCCCATGAATTTGGTAAGAGCTTCGTCATTCGGAAAAATATCCATAATAGGTAAGTCTTGTTGGTCCCAATCAACAAGTTGTGGATATATAAGATAAATTCCATCATCAGTGTTGTGAATGGTGGGGATGAAGCTGAAAGCGTGTAGACTGAAGCTGAAAGGGTAAAGATAGAGGTGTCTTCAAAGTCCTAGGAGGATTCTATCCAATCGTCTTCTTCATTTTTAGAAAAATTGGTTTCATAGTCAAAATAAGGGACAAAGGTTGGTGTTTTTGAATCATGGTCAAAATAGTAAATGGACAGGTCAAAATCGGGCAAATCGAACTCATGGCAAGTAGGTTCAAGTGGTGGTTTAGGTTTTTCTTCATCTCGAGACTGAAAGAAGTGTACCCAGGCTTCTCTTTTCAAAGAGACTTCTCCAGAAGGTCCAATGTGAAATATTTTATTGAATTTTTCATCAAAATAAGGTTCACCTGGTTCTCGAAACATTTCATCAAGCTCAAAGTCACTTAGGGATCTCTTAGAACCAAATTTCCACTCATGAGAGTCAGTCTTGGTATAGGAATCTTCGATGGTATCAACACTTTCAAAAGAATTTATGCCCTCACTCGAAAGTATGGGTACGTGGATCATCAATCCTGAGTGGCTCAAACCCTAACCCCAAATTCTTCAGTCTTTTGGATGGTATAATAGTTTCTCTCCTTCTAGTCTTCTTTATACCAAGGCCACTAGTTCCATTGTAGCCTTTTGCTTTCATTATCTCATTACCTTTTTCGTACTATTGTACTAGAAGTGGAGGTAAGTTTTTTTGTCTCCTTTTAAATCCAAGCCGATAAATCTTCAATATCTTCATCATTCATATCTCCCCATCTTGTGAGAGTCATTGTGGGAGGAACTTTAAAGATCACTTTTGGCTCTATTCTGAAAAAAGGTCTGCCATGAGTTTTTGGAGACTTGGGTATGGTAGTGATGCAGTAGGCAATGAGTAATTTGTATGTGCCACAAGCTTCATATTGGATCTTAATGCTTGGATTGACACTTGGAGTAGTGGAGGTAGATCATGTGATGGAGGTCAAAGGATTGGACCTGGATGGTTTGGAAAGAATGGATGAATCGATGTATTTGGAAGAAGTGGATGTTGAAGCTTCACGGTTGATGGGCACTTGGTGTTTAGTAATGCCTCTCAATTTGGTGCAATATTGGAAGGGATCGGGATCTCTAGGTATGGTAATTTTGGCACCATTGAAAGGAAACTTCAAGCATTGATGGTAAGTGGATGGTACAGACTTTAAGGCATAGGTCCAAGGTTGACCAAGTAAGATGTTATAAGGTAGCTCAAAATCCAGGACTTGACATCCAGTATCTACATTGACCAGCCCCACACAAATGGGGAGTGTGATGATGCCCCTAGAAGAGTGTTCCTCATCACCATATGCCTTTATGACAATGCTTTTAGTGGAATCCACACACGCATCAGAGAAACCTAGTGCTTTGACCAATTTTAGGGAGCATATATTCAGTCCTGCTCTGCCATCTACTAAGATTCGTCTAACCTTGTCTTTATGGATGAAGACTTCAATGTGGATTGCATCATTGTGAGATGGTTTAGGTTGAGAATAGTCTTGGTCCAAAAATGTGATGTGATGGGGAGTAGTCAAGTATCTGGCCATGGAAGCAAAGTGGTTGACATTAATATCATTAGGTACAGAAGACTCCTATAAAACCTTATCAAGTATGGATTTTTGTGCAGGAAAAATGTGTAGTAGCTTGAGTATGGATATTTGAGTGGTAATTTTACCGAATTGGTCGATAAGATTGAACTGGCTTTTAGGTTGTGACTATTTGGCAGAAGGATCAGGTATTGCGATCTTTGGATATCTAATAGGAAGACTAGCTATTGTGACTTTTCCGTGATAGGTGGTGACATTACACTTTGGGGTCCTCTTGATGGTGACAATATTGATGTGCTCGTTGATAGCTCAGAGGTGATTAATTATAGGTCCACCGGAATAGTCAAAATTGGCATGAGTGTAGTTGGATTAGTTGTTAGTCTTTGGACCTACCGTAGAGGGGTTATTTGAACCATGATCCTATAGTGGGTTTTTATGAATTGTATGGTTTGAGTTTGAAGAAAATTGTTGACCATCTATTTCAATGGCATAAATTTCAATAAGATCTTGTATGAGATTTCTCAATTGCCTACATGAATAATTTTTATGCCCTTTTGTCCAATGATAGTCGTAGAAAACATTATCATCCTACCATGATGGTTTGAACTGCCCTGGGTCATATGGTTTAGGGTATTGTAATGTTATGGAATTGTTGTGAATGAGATTCTTAAGGACAACTTCAATTGGTTCACCCAAGGGGGTGTACGTGCATCTTTTGGGAAATTATTTTGTTTGTCTTGGTTGCCCTTGGTCTTGATTGTTCTGGATGGTGTTTGTTGTAGGAGCTAGTGTAGCCACAGGAGGATTCTGGAGTTGAGATCCTCTAAGCATAATTGTAAGACCTATCACATTCACTGCTTTAGCGTCAACAATGCCATCATTGATGATATGCTTATTCTTGAACCAATATTTGTTTTTGTCATTAGGGGGTTTGGGTTTGTGTTCTTGTTGGCATATTTGAGTTCTCCTTTTATGATAATATATTTTTCAAGTTGGACTCCTTTCTTGACTAGGTCTATGAAATTAGCACAACAATGAACTTGCAATGCATATTCCAATAGGCTAACAAGGTTTTGAACAAACAGGTTGACTTTTTCCTTTTCTGGTATCTCAATAGGACAGCGGCTTTCCAGCCCCCACCATCTTTGGAAAAAGGGAATGAAGGCCTCACCAGTGTCCTCTTGGGTAGTCTTACATAAAGTGGAAATGGTAATATCAGAGTCGATATTGTAAGAAAAAATTTCTACAAATTTATTAGCAAGCTCATCCCATGACTTTATCCCTTTGGGAAAGAGAGCAAACTAGTCAAGTGTGGGACCTACGAGAATTCTAGGAAAGAATCTCATTAGATGGGTATGTTCATATGCAACATCCATGCAATGGTCATAAATTATCTTATGTGCTCAATGGGGTTAGTCTTTCCTTTGTATTTGGAGAAGTTGGGTACCACATATCTTAGAGGGAATGGTGGCATGTGCAAATTCATGTCAAATGGGTATGGACATAAGTCATAAGATGTGTGTGTCTTCTTGTTGGACAATTGCATGTTCTACACTTATTTTTGAAGGGTAGTGAGTTGAAGTGTGAGCGCCTCTACTATAGGTTTGTTTTTGGAATCACACATGTTGGTAATGGGTATCGTATGAGTCACCATTTTCTATGATGGTACGTTTTGGTTTGAGGTGTATTGGTGTGAAGTGTTTTGGGTCAAAATTTGTTGGTATTGAGCATTTTGATTGGAAAAATGTTGTTGTGTATGTTGGTAGATGGTCAACACTCCCCTCGAGATTCGTGTCATGGCTTAACCGCCTCTTGAAGATCCATTAACTCTCACAGTTCTATTAGGCATTAACAAGTCGATATTTTGGTGCAATGGAAACTATGTTTCCAACAATTGGTATCAGAGCCAAAGGTGTCAGGTTTGAATCCCCTCAGGTAACGGTGAGGGTTAGTTTGTTGGTAGATGGTCAGCACTCCCCTTGAGATTTGTGACATGGCTTAACCACCTCCCGTAGATCCATTAACTCTCATAGTAGTATCGGGCATTAACAGGTCAATCTTTTGGTGCAATGGAAATTGTGTTTCTAACAGTGTATGGATATGAGATGCGTATGTGGTAATGTGTACTCTAGAAATGTTAGATTTCATTTGTGGAATTTGTTGCCCTTGCATGTTTTGATAGCCAAATGGAGTCATGTGTTGTGTTACTTGGTTGCCTTGTCCAAATTGGTGAATATGGCCAGGTGGGATATTGGTATTTTTCCTTTGGGGAATATGAGTGTGGGTATTGACTTATGATGGGATATGGACATTGTGTTGAGGGCCTTGAATAGTAACTCATCTTTTATTCCTCCGAAAGGGATTTGATGAGTTTGTTCCCATGGTATTAGTTGAGGGCCCAAGTAAGAGGCTTGATGATGTCGTTCCCATACCACTAGATGAAGATCCAAAAAAAAGGTTTGATGAATTTGTCCCCATTGTATTGGTTGAAGACCCAAATGTAGCCCCAATAGTTTATGACAGAATTGTTGGTATGTGTGGGATTGATTGTGATATGGTGTTGGATAAGGTTGATGTTCCCACAATAGATGTTGTATTGACTATGTGAGGTGTTTTTTGAGTGGAGGTTCCAATGGAAATAGCATTGATGGTTTTGGCTGCATTTTGTGTGGTGGCACCCGTGGATGTATTGTTTGCATTATGTTGTGGTGTCAATTTTGGTTGACTAGTTTGTATAGTAGGATCAGTAGATGGTGCTCTTAAAGTTATAATGTTGAACCCTCATGGAAATTTAGCCCCTTGGTCTAGAAGCATGGCTATATATTGTTTGGAATCTTAAAAGACCAGTTCTTCTACAAAGGAAGCCACTTCGGGGTCTTGGGCTGCGACTTCTACGTCTTCCATGAATACTTGTCCATTTTCATCCCTTTGTATAAATTATTCAAAAGGGTTGTGTGAGGAAGATGCTATCTTCATGTCACTAAAGGGGCTGATGAAATATGTCCCCATATTTGTGTTAAAATTCATGTCATTAGGAAGATTGTAAGGGTTTTTGTCTTGTCCAAAGGAATCCATTTCTCTTCTTTTTCTTTGTAGCCTTGTCTCAACCATATAAGATTTTCTCAAAAGAGGGAAAATGGAAGATGACCAAATCTATGTATGGAAATGCTATGACACTATGTTTTAGATTTTTAAGACAAGGAATGCAATAGTGATAATGTTGTCTAAAGAGGAATGTCAAATGAGTACTAAAATGAATGGTGGAAGGCTAAAACGTTTTGAGGTATGACAATGCAAATGCAAGGTATAATGAGACTCTAAGCTATAAACAATTATGGTAGAATTTTATAAAAGGTTTACTAACCATTCAAAGTTTGGTCAATGTCTCAATTTTGATTGTCAAAAGGACTATGTGTAGGACTAAGTGTAATGACAAAGTGACAAGGTGATGTTTCCAAACTAGACTTATGAGTTGGAAGTGTCTCACATAAAAGGACAAAGACTATAGGATTGTGATAGGGTAGGGTTGGATGGAACAATAACTATTCCATGCTCTAGATCTTTGCTAGCAAGATCTCCTTAGTGTCTTACCCACCTTAACCTGTAGGACCTACCTCATGTTTAGGTACCCCTGGTTCTCCTGGCCAACCCCACTATCATCTCAATTCCAATCTACCAAGTCACCCTTGGTGCAATGCTTCTACTCTTCCTTAACCCTTAATCTTCGCTAAAGACTAATATCCTCCAATAACTAAAGTTTCACTTTGCAAGGGTGTAGATATGTTTCCAAAGGCTTCAAATCATCTCCCTAGGGTTCTTGAAAATCCACCATACTCCAATCACAAAACCCTCAGTTAGGGTTTATTAGGCTACTAGCCCAAGAGCCCAATTAGGTCTCTATCTCCGAGCAAACACACTAATACTCCAAGGTTTACCAAAGAACATTCAATTTACCCTTGGGTTTCTTGTTCTTCATGTCTATCACCTGAAGATTGTAGTGGTCCTGGCCTCCAACTGCCTGTACAGTTCCTCAAAGTGGAACTGATCAAGAACTTAAGTCATTTTGGGTCTTCTCCCTGTCTTCTTGCAAACTGTTAAGGTTTCTTCTCACCAAATAGGTTGATGGGGCTTCCTCCTTCTTGTTAATCCTTGGCAAGGCAAACACCTACCCTCTCCACACCATGAATTTCTAGGAGATAAACACCCCTGCTAGTTAAGTGCTTTGCACTTCCTGTCTTTCCTAGCCGGGCACTGTCAAGCTCGCCTAGGAGAAGACTTTTTCCATGCTTCCCGGACTCCTAACCACTCCTAACCCTAATCTATATACAAACATGGAGCCTAATCATAGTTCCCAAGGGCCTGTACACAAGTACAGAGGGAATGTAACTAGAACTCCATCCTTTACAAACTGACTGTCTGGTCAGTAACTAAAAAGAAACAACTTAATTAAACAAACAACACCTGAAAATAGAACACACAACCTAAATACTACCACACAAGGCTTAGAACACAGCTTACACTACAAACTATAACAATTTATAGTGCCATGATCGCTCCTGACCACATGAATTCAAAGCATAACACATAAAATTACACAATTATATCACTGTCCTCTCTGGTATTCATGAACTCTTAAGCAATACAAAAGCTTCCAACATTCCAACAAGTTGAGACACACCTTATAAAGATTTCCAAAGTAGTTGAGCTTGAGCCTAACTACTTCCATGGCCACTTGTGGCTTTCAATAGGCCTTATTTGCAAAATTTTAAAGAAACTAACACCTAGGAAGGTCTACAAAGGTCTTAAGTCATCCTTGTAGCCAAAACCCAATCTAACAAATGGTCAACATGAATTTCACTAACATAATGCAAGTTCTCAAATGCCTCTAAGGCACAAACTCAAAGAATGGAAGGAGTTTGCTACATGTGATCTACACAAATTGCCAATTCTTGACCTTCTAGTTAACTCTCCTAGATGCACTTTGGGGTGCTCCTGCACCATTCTCCCCCTCTGCATAGACTTTAAGGAATGTGAGGAGAGATTAGAGATGGGTCAATTCCCTTCTTCTTGAACTGAGCTTCATCCACCCATGTAGCCTCAGATTCATGTTTTTTCTTACACTTTATGAGGTGCTCCATATACACTCTATGCCTTGTAGACTTCTTTACTCTTGACTCCAAGACCCTCTCTGCTTGTAGATTGTCTTTAGGAGGTAAAGTTATGTTACTTACATCTTTGAAGATCTCCTTACTATTCTGATCCATGTCACTGACTAATCCCTTATACCTGATCAAATCAGCTACATTGAACACTGGTGAAATCCCTAAATCTGCAGGTAACTCCACCTTGTATGCATTCTTCCCATACTTGGATAATACCTTGCATGGTCCCACTCTTTTCATCTGAAATTTGGTTGATGTACCCTTCTACAACCTGGATTTGTTAAGGTGGACTATGACATAGTCTCCTACTACAAATTGCAAATCCTTTCTTGACATATCTACCTTATCATTCAATTTTTGTGTAGCCTCGGTGACTGTCTTCTTTACCTGCTCCTGAATCTCTTTCATGGTTTGAGTGAATTCCTTTGCATGTCCACTCCTATGTTCCATAGCTCCTAGATCCCTGAGCTCACATATACCTCTTGGGTGCATTCCATACACAATCTCAAAAGGACTCTTCCCTGTGGTCCGGTTCACACTGTCATTATAAGCATACTCAGCCTATGAGATAACCATGTCCCATGTCTATCCATACTCTTTGGTTAGGCACCTTAGAAGGTTACCTAATACCATGTTAACCACCTTTGTTTGACCATCAGTTTGAGGATGGTAAGCTGATCCAAAAGACAAGTTGGTACCTAATCTGCTCCATAGAGTCTTCCAAAAGTGACTCATGAACTTCACATCCTTGTCTGAAACAATGCTTAAAGGAAATCCATGGATCCTTACAATTTCCTTGAAGAAAAGGTGAGCTATATAGCTAGCATCATGAGTGGTTTTGCAAAGGATAAAGTGAATCATCTTGCTGAATCTATCCACCACCACATAGACACTGTCAAATCCAATCTTGGTCTTAGGGAGTCCTACCACAAAGTCCATGCTAACACACTCCCATGGTCTGTTAGGAATGGGTAGGGGTTGATATAGACTAGAATTACTAGCTCCTCCCTTAGCTTCCATACACACTACACATTGCTCCACATACCTCCTGACATCTCTTGATAACTTAGGCCAATAGTAGAACCTTTGCACTAGTTCTAATGTCTTGTTGATGCCAAAATGTCCACTAAGACTACCATTATGCTTTTCCTGGATGAGGTTTTCTCTCATTGATCCTTTTGGAACACATAACTGATTCCCTTTAAATAATAATCCACTTTACAACATATACTCTGAGTATTGGCTATGAAAATGATTCTCAAAGTCAGAACATACCTTGTAGGCCTCTGAGAAATCTTCATCCTTCCCATAGATATCCTTGAAACTCTCTATTCCAATGCTCTTGATTTGTATATCTTGCACTGTCAGCAATCTTCTACTCAGTGCATCTGCTACCTTGTTCAATTGTCCCTTCTTGTGCTTGATGGTGAAAGTAAAAGCTTGGATGTACTCCATCCATTTCAAATGTCTATTGCTAAACTTCTCTTGGGTGTTGATATAACTAAGTGCCTGATTGTCAGTAAACACTACAAACTCCTTGGGTAGAAGGTAATGCCTTCACTTCCTAAGTGATTGAACTAAAGCATAAAATTCTAGATCATAGGTAGAATACTTCTTCTTAGCTTCATTAAGCTTTTCATTGAAGAAAGCTATGGGCCTGCCTTCTTGACTAAGCACTCCTCCTACTGCAACTCCACTAGCATCACATTCCATAGTAAACAATTTGTCAAAGCTTGGTAATAAGAGAATAGGTTGAGTTGCCACTTCTTGTTTCAGTTTCTCAAAACCTTTCTTAGCTTCTTGAGTCCACACAAACTTAGTTTTCAAAGCACCCTTGATTGTGTCTAGGACTGGTGCACATATGCCACTAAAGTTTCTTATGAATTTTCTATAAAATTGAGTCAATCCATGGAAACTTCTTACCTATTTCCCTGTGGTTGGTGTAGGCCAGTTTAGGATAGCTTCCACCTTGCTTGGATCCATTTTCAATGATCCTTGGGACACTACAAAACCCAAATATACAAGATCCTATTTAAAGAACTCACACTTCTCTAGGTTGATGGCCAACTTCTCCTCTTGCAATCTTCTAAGAACCAAATCCACATGCTTTAAGTGTAATTCTGCTATCTTGCTAAAGATGAGTATATCATCAAGATATACCACCACAAATATCCCTGTAAAATCCTTGAGCACTTCATTCATGAGCCTCATGAATGTGCTAGGGGCATTAGAGAGGCCAAATGGAATAACTCTCCACTCATACAACCCATCTATTGTCTTAAAGGCTATCTTCCACTCATCTCCATCCTTGATTCTAATCTGATGGTATTCACTCTTGAGATCCAACTTGGTGAAGTACTGAGCTCTTCCAAGATAATCAATCAAGTCCTCAATTCTAGGAATAGGGAACCTATACCTGATTGTGATTCTATTTATTGCTCTAGAATCAATGCATAATCTCCACTTGCCTCCTTTCTTGGTTGCTAAGACCACTGGTACTGCACATGGGTTGATGCTCTTCCTAATCAATCCTTGATCCAATAACTCTTGTACTTGTCTAGCTACCTCTAGATTCAGATCCGGTGTAAGCTTATAAGCTGTTTGTTAGGCAATGAAGCTCCAAGTATGAAGTCAATCTGATGACTAATGGCTCTCTTTGGAGGTAAAGTTGCAGGTGCACCATCACTCACTATGTCCTTATACTTCTCAAGCAACTTCTGGACTGCTTCGGGTATGACTGTTTTCTCAGTCTTGTCCTCTTCTTTGGATTGCAACATGATCACATATCCTTCACCCCCTTGATGTAGGTTGTTAAGGAACTCTTTCCCACTCCTTAATAGGACACTTGGTGTCTTTGACTGTCCTTCTTCTTCTTCTGACAATGACTGCAACTTAAATGTCTTCCCATCCTTTTTAAAAGAAATAGTGTTCTCTTTCCCATCATACATGGCACTTATGTCATACTGCCACAGTCTTCCCAATAGTATATGGCATGCATCCATGGGTAACACATCACAAATTAACTTATCCTTGTACCCTCCAATGGAAAACTCCACCGTTACTTGCTCATTGACAAGAACACTCTGCCCTTTGTTCAACCATGTTACTTTGTAGGGGTTAGTGTGGGGTACCTTCTCCAATTTTAACTTCTTTACTACCTCTTCTGAGATGATGTTATCTATTGAACCTAAATCTACAATAACCTTACATACTTTCCCAAGTATCTTGCATCTCACTGTAAATAAAGCTCTTCTTTGTTTTGGTTCTTCCTTAACCGGTTGTCTGATCAAAACTCTCCTAAACATCAGATTCTCCCCCATTTCAAATTCAATGTGACTGACCTCTGGTGATTTAGTACTCATGGTGTCCTCTTGAGCATATGCCACTCTCTTCTCAGCATTTGATGAAGATGCTTTCTCCAGGCACCTATAAGCTGGATGTCCTACTTGTGCACAATGGTAGCATTTCATAGTAGCAAAATATGAATTGCTCCTGCTTGCTCCTCTTCCTCTATTTGATCCTCCTTGATAACCTCTACCTCTTCGATAACCTCCTCTAGAAGGTGTTTCACTTCCATGCTCAGTGAGTTTAGATTCACCTTGGTTTCTATGCTCAGTTCCTCTACCTTGGTAACCACCTCTATGTCCTCTTTGATCTCTTTGATCTCTGCCTTTGCCTCTACTCTTAGAAGCCTGATCATGTTTCCTCTTGCTTCTTTCCTCAATCTTAATAGCTAATTGGTAGCATTGGTGTACTATCTTTGGACTTAGAGGAGTCATCTTCTCCTGAATGTTCCACTTCAAGCCATTAAGATACCTAGCCACCTTGAGACTTTCATCTTCTAAAACATTGGACCTCATACAAATTTTTTGAAACTCCTCAGTGTAAGTGTTCACATCTTGGTCTCTTTGCCTCAAGCTTTCTCTCTTCTTGTGTAACTGAATCTCATAATCACCTGGTATGTATGCTTCTCTCACTTTTTCCACCATACCTTTCCAAGTTGAAATCGGCTTCTTGCCTTCCTTTTCCCTCTCTATCTGAATGAATTTCCACCATGTCAAGGTAGATCCTCTCAATATAGACTTGGCCACCTTCACCTTCTATGCTTCAGTGACTCCATCACATTCAAAATGGTTCTCCATGCCTTCTATTCAATCCAAGACTAGATCAGCTTCCAATTTGCCACTAAACAGTGGTATGCCTTCAAGTGCTTTCCCACTCAAAGCTTTTAATGCCTTCAAGAAAGGCTCCTCCTATAGAACAGGGTCAGGTTCAGGGGTCTTGTCTTCCTCTGCAATCTCTTCACTCTTTGGTACCCCGACCTCCAATCTATCACTGACCTTATCGGCCTTGATCTGCAAATTGCTCAATGCTTCCTCAAGTTGAGCTAGTCTTTCTCTCAACCTCCTATTATCTTCCTCCTGATCTTTAACCTTCTTTGCCAACTCAATGTTTTTCACCATGGTTGTGGAACCACTAGATTCAAGGTCTGACATACAAGATTCTATCCCAAATCTTTAACTCGCTCTAATACCAATCTGATAGGGTAGGGTTGGATGGAACAATCACTATTCCATGCTCTAGATCTTTGCTAGCAAGATCTCCTTAGTGTCTTAACCACCTTAACCTATAGGACCTACCTCATTTTTAGGTACCCCTAGTATTCCTGGCCAACCCCACTATCATCTCAATTCCAATCTACCAAGTCACCCTTGGTGCAATGCGTCTACTCTTCCTTAGCCCTTAATCTTCCATAAAGACTAATATCCTCCAATAACTAAAGTTTCACTTTGCAGGGGTGTAGATATGTTTCCAAAGGCTTCAAATCATCTCCCTAGGGTTCTTGAAAATCCACCATACTCCAATCACAATTCGCTTCCACCAAACCCTTAGTTAGGGTTTATTAGGCTACTAGCCCAAGAGCCCAATTAGGTCTCTATCTCTGAGAAAACACACTAATACTCCAAGGTTTACCCAAGAACACTGAATTTACCCTTAGGTTTCTTATTCTTCATGTCTGTCACTTGAAGATTGTAGTGGTCCTGGCCTCCAACTGCCCGTACAGTTCCTCAAACTGGAACTGATCAAGAACTTAGGTCATTTTGGGTCTTCTCCTTGTCTTCTTGCAGACTGTTAAGGTTTCCTCTCACCAAACAGGTTCATGGGGCTTCCTCCTTCTTGTTAATCCTTGGCAAGGAAAACACCTACCCTCTCCACACCGTGAATTGCTAGGAGATAGACACCCCTTCCAGTTAAGTGCTTTGCACTTCCTGTCTTTCCTAGCCGGGCACTATCAAGCTCACCTAGGAGAAGACTTTTTCCATGCTTCCTAGACTCTTAACCACTCCTAACCCTAATCTATATACAGACATGGAGCCTAATCATAGTTCCCAAGGGCCCGTACACAAGTACAGTGGGAATGTAACTAGAACTCCATCCTTTACAGACTGACTGTCAGGTCAGTAACTAAAAAGAAACAACTTAATTAAACAAACAACACCTGAAAATAGAACACACAACCTAAATACTACCACACAAGGCTTAGAACATAGCTTACACTGCAAACTATAAAAATTTACAATGCCATGATCGCTCCTAACCACATGAATTCAAAGCATAACACAGAAAATTACACAATTCTATCACTGTCCTCTTTGGTATTCATGAAGTCTTAAGCAATACAAAAGCTTCCAACCTTCCAACAGGTCGAGACACACCTTATAAAGATTTCCAAAGTAGTTGAGCTCAAGCCTAACTACTTCCATGGCCGCTTGTGGCTTTCAATAGGCCTTATTTGCAAAATTTTAAAGAAACTAACACCTAGGAAGGTCTACAAAGGTCTTAAGTCATCCTTGTAGCCAAACCCCAATCTAACAAATGGTCAACATGACCTTCACTAACATAATGCAAGTTCTCAAATTCCTCTAAGGCACAAACTCAAAGAATGGAAGGAGTTTGCTACATGTGGCCTACACAAATTGCCAATTCTTGACCTTCTAGTTAACTCTCCTAGATGCACTTTGGGGTGCTCCTGCACCAGATTGATTTTGGCCTAGTCCAATGACAATCTACTCTTGAAGGCAAAGGTTTCACAAAGTATGGGAAGTGTTTCTATTCTACATTCTGCAAAATGAGGACCTAAGAGTTTGCTTATGTTGAAAATGGTTGTGGAGATTTAAGATGCAACTAAAACTTGCAATGATAAACCTATGGTAAAGCTAAAAGAAAACTAAAAGGTGCAAAGATAGATGATTTGAGCAAGTCTTTTTCTAGTTTTTCAACAAAGGCAAGTGAAGAAGATTGTTTAAAAAAAAGTCTGCAATTTTTGGTTTCATATTTGGACAAAGACAAAAAAAAAAAATTCCTAAATGACAGGCAAGTGTGTCATTTTAGGTATCAAATGTGTTGAAAATAGCAAATGCATCATTTCAGATGGTGACTGCATCATAGGATTAGCAAATGCGTCGTTTAAGATTATGACTATGATTCACAAAGTAAAATGCATTGTAGAATAGTCAGATGTGTTTCAAAATGTCTCAGATGCGTTGCAGCTTTGAATAAAGTCTATTTTTTGGTGGATTGGTGAGGTTGTTTCAAGTTGACAATGTTTTTTTAGATCTGCAAAAGGTGTCTTATGTGTTTATTGTTTTAGAAAACACTTGGAAAACACATGATTTTGTCTTGAGTTGTTTGAAATGAGCACATTGAAAACAAGAACAACCCTATGGATGGCAAGGACTATATTCACTAGATCCCAATTGGATTACTCCAACCACGCTTATTCTTAGCGGATGATTTAGAAGCTTGGCCACACTGGCTCCCCCTTACACAGCACTCACTTCTCAAGTCAACCAAGCTTTGAGTTCTCATGAATCTCCAATGACAAACTTTTCATCTCTACTAAGAATTGTGAGAATATGGGTGGCTTGGCAATGACCATTGTTGCACCAACAAATAGAAAGGATTTTGGAAAACTAAACAAGAGGGTTTTAGTGAATACATGGGGACATGGCACCTCACGAGCGTCCATAAAACCACTTAAGTATTTAATCATTCTACTAGGGGATCTTATACCTTTAAAAGAAAAGGTAGGTACCCTATTTTGAATGACACTAAATGGCTAAGGCCTACATACCATGAGGACTTGACGGTTTAGTCTCATCCTTTAATATGTTATCCCAAGCGAAAAACTGGTTGGAGTCGTTCCATCTTTCAAGGGAAGCCCCTCTAAGGTTTAAACAAAAGCGAATTGAAAACTTTGTTTTTGGTCATCCAAGATCGCACTAAGGCATGAGGAGATTGTATACAAAGCTTTCAACTCACACTTACAATTTTGTTCATTTTTAAAGCCCAAATTGAAATGTGGGGGGGTGGTAAAGTAACAACCTCTTAGTGTTTTTGTTTCTCAAGATCCTACAAAGCACAAGAGAATTGCATATACACTTAAGAGGCTATCACTACACCACAAGACACATAAGACACTTGTTTATTTTAAACCCAACTTAGTGTGAGATAAACAATGTTCATTTTAAGCCAATGCCATGAAAAATGCATGTAAATTTTAGCCTTGATGAGTTTTAATGAAATTTGTGTTCATTTTAACCAATGAAATGTGATTGCAAGTTGTAGTTTGTTTTTTTTTCTTTAGGATTGAAAAATAATTAGAAAATCATCAACAAACAAAGGTTAGACTCCTTTTCCAACTTGCCACATGCTGCAAACAACAAATTAGCAACCCAAAAGCCCTAATCTAATAAACTGAAAGCATAAATCTAGAAAAATCTATAAAAATTGAAAACAAAAATTCACTAAGCAGATGTGTCATTCTAGAGAGCAAATGCGTTGCAACAATGAATGCGACTCTCTGGCCTATGGATACATCTTAGAAAATTAGATGTGTCATTATATTTGTCAGATGTGGCTCAGAAATGTAGATGCCTCATTCTCGAAAGCTAATATTTCACAACGCAATTATTGCGGCTCATAGAGTTGCAATTGCAGCATTCCATACTTGTACTTGCAAAAAAGGCAAAAACTGTACAAAAATCTACAAAAAAGTCGGGCTCACCAATGCAACTAAGGAAAACATTAGGTTAGCATAAGCACAAATTCATAAATAAAACCCTAGCTAAACAATGAAGTGCAAAGGAGGAAATATGCATAAAACAAAGGAAGATTTCAACAAGAGCCTTCATGCCCTCCATGATTGACCTCCATTGCCCTTCTCCATTTGCTGCAATATGAAGTTTTCCCTTAGATTTTGATGAGAAACTATTAGACTATGTCAAGCCCTAAGAAAATATTGAAGGATTGTATTATTCAACACTAGCAAGAATGCAAGTATGAAGCAAATCTAAAGCCTAAAGTTTGTTGCAAGAAATCATGAAGTCAAGAGATCCAAGCATAAATTCAAGAGATATGAAGTGATACAATGAGGTTGACATTGTATTTTTATAGAAAAGTCAATTTTGGATGAATAGCCAAGATTGAAAGTTGACAAAGCCCTAAGATCAAAGACTAAAATTAAATGTGACAACCCACAATTAGGGTTAGGGAAACATTAGGTAAATTTGAAATGAAGGGCTAAGATTTGAACAAGAATTCATGTGACAAGAAGATAATTAGCACATAAAAAGAGAAAAGTAGAGAATTAAAATAGAAATTTAAAATTAATTCCTTTTTTAGGTTGAGTTGACATTTTAAATTCAAATTAATTTAATTCAAAAGTGGTGGGCCATGTGACAGTAAATAATAATTTTAAATTATTTACTTGGTAGAAAATTAGAAAGTGGGTAATTTTAAATAAATGATTTTATTTAAAATTAGAAAGAGACAAAGTGTATAATAATTAAATAAATTATAAGAATTTATTTAATTATAAGAAGACATAAGAAATTAATGACGTATTTGTTTATTTAAATAATTGGGAGAAAATAGACTAAATAAATTTGGGGATTTATTTAATTATAGGGAGACATAGGACATTAGCGACACATTTAAATAAAATAAATATTATTTATTTATTTAAATAGAATGGAGGAATAAAAGACATGAATTAATTAAATAATTGGAAAATTATTTAATTAATAGTTGAATTTGGATTATAGGACATAATTAAGTATTTTAATTATGTTAAGACAAAATATGGAGAAAATAAATTTTGCAGGTCTAGGTCAATTTTATGTGTCTACACTAGGATGCTAGTAAGAAGTAAAGGTTAGGACACAATGCTAACATTTTAGAGCTTCATATAATGTTAGGTGTGAAAATTATTGTCATATTATGTAGGTGTTGGTATTGACTACATTCCAAGGATGTGCCACTGGACTAAGTTAAGTAGGTATGTTGTATTGTGTTGACTAACTCAGTCGTTACCCATTCATTAAATCAAATTCTATAAAAAGGGTTATAAATTTATGAGGTTTTACCATTCTCATGCTCTAAGAGTGAATTATGTTTGAGAAGAAGCCAACTTCTTGGATATAGTTACTAATTGAGCATCTATATGAGAATCATTTGTGTATATTGTAGTGTTATTGATACAAATGGCATAGGAGTATTATTCTAAAAATATTGCTAAGGATCACCCTCCTAGGTTTCACAGAGCCTGAAGTGAAGAAGTGAGGGCCTATGAATCCTTACTTATGTGTTGGCCAATTCTTACCCTTTCTAACCATTGAATTCTAGTGTATTCATAGGTAAGCGATAAGATTAAGTTTGGCTCTAAAAAAATAACCAATAGAATCCTAGAAGATGGTCTCATATGGCTGGTAATGCAAATGATCTTGTTGCAAATATAGATAATTACGATGATTTTTTTTCACCTTAACTTGTAAGCTTGTCACCTAAACTTTGGTTATATGTATGGTGTAATTTATTATTCAATGTAATAAAGATCTGAGTATATGTGTGCTTATTCACTATTGTTTTATTGATACATTTTTTTAATGTAATCATCATTATTATGCTAGTACATTGTATACAAAACCTAAGATGTTCATTGTTGATTTGAAGTGCATTTAAAGTTAGGTTCAATCATTCTTCTTGGTTTTCTTACTTTGGTTGAAATTAATTATTTTTAGTTAGAATATAATTTCTTGTATGTCCCATATGTTTTCTAGATGCTAGACTTTTCTAACTTCTCTAGAACTGCTAGATATGAAAAGAAGAAAGCAAGGTCTAAAGGTATCAAATAATGCAACAAGATACCTGTGAAAGTAAACAACTCTTTAAAATCTTGGCAATAAAAATTGTAGTCATTTCTCTGATATTTGGATAGATTTAGTTTGTAATACAGCTTCTAGCCTCGACATGCATTGAATATGCTTGTGTGAAGGAACAATAATGAACATATGTGATTTAATAATACATATATATATCTTAACATTAGGTCTGACTGACACTGAAAAGCCCCATACAGTTCCAAAGATTTGAGAAATTATCATATATGCTTAAATAATATGTCTAGCACCTTTACATTCATAAGAATCCATTATCGCACCCCCGCAGGAGTAGTTTTTCAATAATAAGGGCCCTCAGCAGTATGGTGAGGTAGAAAATAAGATGTAATCATATACCGCTATACCGTGATAGTCATAAAATATATGTGTGGGATGGCGGTGACAGGTCTCTTGAGTATAGAAGTATACCACTACCCCACAACAAGTAGTGACTATATAAAATAAAAACTACGGTATGGTGGTATGATCTGAACTTAACTATCAAAGGTTAACCCACTATCTCATAGTCAACAAACAATTACATTAAAATAACATGTGGTATGGCAGTGTTAAGTTATGTAACCCACTATCCCACGATCAACAATCTATAAAGAAAAAGTAAGTGCATGGTATGATGGTATGAAGCTATATAACCCGCCACCTTGTGATAAACATATTTTTAAATTAAAAGGGACTTGTGGTATGGCGGTATAAGGATTTATAACCTATTGTTCTGCAATGAACAAACTACAACATAAAATAAGTGTGTGGTATGGTGGTATGAGAACCGCAGTCTCATAGTAGAAAAGTGGTGACATAAATAAAGCCTGTGGTATAGTAGGATAACCAAAATGAGTATATTGCATGAAACTTCCATCCTACAATAGTTAAGAGAAGTGATAGAGGTACTATGGTACAAGTTGGAAAAAGCATTTATGTCAACTATGACAGTAATTATTCGATTATCATGAACCATTTGATCTTCTAAGATCAATGACATATATTCAAAATTGAAAAAGGTGCATATTATGAAATATTTTGAATCATCATGGTAGGAGCTAAGGAGTTTGAGGAAGAAAAGCTCTGCAATTACGATATGACTAGGTAAGTGCATGAACACTCTCGTAAGAAATTCTAAAGAATTTGGTCAACTAGGATCTGCAATTAAGGGTTTAGAAAATTCAAAAGGAAGTAAAAATTTTACAATATGCCACCTAAGAAGAGTGAACCCGTGAGTAAGAAGGAAGAACCCAAGGTGAAGAAAATTCCTTTTCAACAATCCATACTAGACATTTTACCTAATTCAATAGATAGATGATTTAAGAAAGTGTTTAGAGAGATAGCTCACAGGTTTCGATGCAATCATTCCCATCTCTGGGTGGGATTTGTTTTGGTATTTTTATGATAAAAGAGATGGAATTCAATAGATAGATGATTTAAGAAAGTGTTTAGAGAGATAGCTCACAGGTTTCGATGCAATCATTCCCATCTCTGGGTGGGATTTGTTTTGGTATTTTTATGATAAAAGAGATGGAAAAATCCCAGTGTCAAACCCTTGAACTCTAGACCTAGCCAAGCTTCTCGAATGTCTTTATAGATCTTGAATTCATTATTGGCATGAAACTATCATCCAGCTACCAAAATCGTAAGGATAATAGATGGTTCACCACTGGTGGTATCAACCAAGTCTGCCATTGTAGAGTGTTTCAACTTGAATAAACAATCCCTTGCTAAAATTGACTTGCAGAAAAGTGAGGAGGAGTACAATAGGTTGAGGAAAACTTATAGGAGTGATGAACTCCCTATACACATGAGGAAGGGTGAAAATAACAAAAGAATAACTATCTCCTCTTCCCGCATTGAGCCATTTCCTATAGAATATTTTCAAATATATTTTAAGAGAACCTATTTTTCCTTGTGTCAAATTCTTGGAATGGTTGCTCAAGAGAAGATTCCAATTGGCCTAATGATGATGGCCATGAGGATCGAAAACCCTGAGACAAATATTGAGTAGTCCTAGCCAAGTTGGTAGTCCTGAATGTCTTTATAGATGTTGAATTCATTAGAGTATTGGCATGAAACTAACATCTAGCCACCAAAACCGTAAGGATGACAGATGGTTCACCACTGGAGGTATTAACCAAGTCTGCCATTGTAGAGTGTTTCAACTTGAATAAGAAATCCCTTGCTAAAATTGACTTGTAGAAAAGTGAGGAGGAGTACAATAGGTTGAGGAAAACTTATAGGAGTGATGAACTCCCTATGCAAATGAGGAAGGGTGAAAATAACAGAAGAATAACTATCTCCTCTTCCTGCATTGAGTCATTTCCTATAGAAGATTTTCAAATATATTTTAAGAGAACCTATTTTGCCTTGTGAAAAATTCTTGGAATGGATTCTCAAGAGAAGATTCCAATTAGCCTAATGATGATGGTGATGGGATTTTTTTAATCCTCGTCATTTAATTTATCAATCCAAGGTGGTGTCCATGGTTCTATGCAAGAGAGAAAGTAAAAAAACTTGTTTGACAGTCTATTTTACTTGCAGAAATAAATCCTATTTGCATGAAAACAAAGTTGCATAAAAGGGAACTAATCTAAGAAACACTTGAAAGAATTAAAAAGGCTAAACTACTTCACACTTTCCGAAAATGAAAATCTTTCTTGAATTCAAATAAAATTTTGGAAATACATTGCTTGGAATGAAACTAGAAACTATCTTATTTCTTGTTTGAAATGAAACTAGAAACTATCGTATTTCCTCAGGCCAAAACAAGTTTTTCTAATCCCCCCTTTCTAAAATGATTATATTGTATTTATAGAATTCATATTCCATATCTATCCAACCAATCCACTAAGAATGTGGATCCAATATCCAATTTTTGAGGGGTCATTTACAAAACTCTTAAAAAATTGAAGTTGTTGTCTTCCATCACGCCACTTTTATCTCAGTCATTTTTTGTCACATGTTGCTCTTTCCCTGATGTGAATCGCACCAAATTTTCAAAAGGGTTTTTATCCCTTGAAATCTACTTTACAAATCATTTTGAATTTTTTAATTTCATTGAGAAATGAGGGAGATATTGTTGTTTTACTAATACTATGTTTTTGATAATTTTTGGGCGCCTGATTTGTAGGAAGTCTTCAATTCTCCACATGAATGAAGGGATTGTTCTTCAGTTTGCTTGACCAAATCTTTGTTGATTATATTTAAGAATATTCCACTGTCACTAATAACACTTAATAAGTTGATTTATTGAAATATAATATGGTAGAAGAGACCTCATGAGCTGTCATGAGCCACCAATGAAGAGATCTCATGAGTTGTCATGAACTAATGCTTTAGCCACCAATTTAGGAGTGATTGATACTCATTAACTTTGCAACAATATTGGAATGTGCTGGAAGTCTTCTCTATCTTCTCATTATTTCTTCAAGAGCTTTCAGGAGTTTAAAGCCTTTGAGAGCCTTCAAGAGTTAATTGCTTCAAGTGTCTAGAGCTCTCTGCTGCAAGTGTCTATGAAACTTCTTCTTACAATGAGTTATTTAATAACTCATTTATCTGCATTATATCATCTTAAACACTCCATGAAGACATATTATAGGAAATTTGGATCACATTTAAATACTAAAAATAAACCAAACATTTACTTTATATTCTACTTTAAACAAGTTAAAGAACTTTCAATCATTACTCAAATCCATTTTAACACTAATGCACTAGGAAGAAATAGATGATTTTCTTTGATAAAATATGAGACAATTTATAGTCTCATCATTTCCCCCACACCTAAAATGTTGCAGGTCCCTCCGCAACTCATAGTGAACCTTCAAATTCAATAAATTTATTTTTTCAGTAGTTGTTCCAGGTAGCTCCTAAGAGCTCCTAAAAGCTTATGACAGTTCCTAATTAGCATTTTTTCTTCTTATTTTTTTTTAGTGGATTAAGTAAAATGAAATAAATTTCAGTTGAATAAGAGTAAAATAATAAAGTAAATACCTGGTTTTATTTTATTTTCTCATGCAACCATCATGCATGAGTTGTAGTTCACTTTCTCCATGTTGCATGCAAATAATTTCTTCAACTTTTGAGAGTTGCAACCTGATCTTTTACATTGAATACCAACTCAAATTGCTTCATCATTATTTTTTCTGCACTAACCAGTCATCCATAATGCCAAAATATTTTGGTACAAGTTTTTAGAGCAGCAACTTGCATAGAAAAGTACATGCTTACAACCTTAGAGAAGAGGAAATAGCATGTGCAAAGAACTTATTTGCAAAAATCAAACATACCCTAACCTACTCTACTTAATGATGTAGAGAGGTTACACATAACCATTAACTTCTTCTAAAAAATATCTTCCCTTTCTCAAAGTATGTTTCCATGCGTTCAATTTTCTGAGAGAAGAGAATGAAAAGAAGATGACAAAAATTTTGAAACTCAATGTGTCACCTTCCTTTGAACTGGAAACCTTCTCCATGATTTTTGATTCTAGCAAATACATGGGCTGATTGGAAAGATCTTGCAATCCTTCCTTCTGATTGGTTGCATGCATGACTGGAAATAGCTCCTTGTCCTTCAAATCTCTGATTGGGCAGCCCTCCTTTGACTTCAAAAATTTGATTGGACAGACATTCTTTGACTTTGAAGGTCTCCAAATAAGTCTTTTTTTTGCAAGCTTTTGTAATGAAGATAAGATCTCTTTATTACATTCTCAACCTCTTGCAAACAATAATCCATCAATTATTTCCTTAAAGAAATATCCTTTGTTAGGATTTGGAGTGATGGCCCTCCAACTAAGGATATTTTGAAAAAAATGTTTTCTCTATAGATCTGGAATTTGGGGGTTTTGATTTTGTATTTTGGGGGGTTTTGAAAGACAAATCTTTCTTGAAGAACTTCTAAATCTAAAAGGCTGCCAAACTGGTTTTCCTAATTCCCTAATGACACCTATCCCTGGCAATGGTGCCAAAAATGATGGGGTTGTTGTAATCCTCATCATTTAATTTATCAATCCAAGGTGGTGTCCATGGTTGTATTCAAGAGAGAAAGTAAAAAAACTTGTTCGACAGTCTATTCTACTTGTAGAAATAAATCTTATTTGCATGAAAGCAAAGTTGCATGAAAGGGAACTAATCTAAAGAACACTTGAAATAATTGAAAAGGATAAACTACTTCACACTTGTTGGAAATGAAAAGCTTCCTTGAATTTAAATCTATTCTAAAAATTTTGGAAATACATTGCTTGGAAGGAAACTAGAAACTATCTTATTTCTTGCTTGAAATGAAACTAGAAACTATCGTATTTCCTCAGGCCAAAACAAGTCTTTCTAATCCCCCCCTTTTCTAAAATGATTATACTATATTTATAGAATTCATATTCTATATCTATCCAACCAATCCACTAAGAATCTGGATCCAAGATCCAATTTTTGAGGGGTCATTTACAAAACTCTTAAAAAACTAAAGTTATTGTCTTCCATCACGCCACTTTTATCTCGGTCATTTTCTGTCACATGCTTCTCTTTTCCTAATGTGAATCATGACAAATTTTTAAAATTGTTTTTAGCCCTTGAAATCTACTTTCCAGATCATTTTGAATTTTTGAATTTCATTGAGAAACGAGGGAGATATTGTTGTTTTACTAAGACTATGTTTTTGATAATTTATGGGTGCTTGATTTGTAGAAAGTCTTCAGTTTGCTTGACCAAATCTTTGTTGATTATCTTAAATAATATTCCACTGTCATTAATAACACTTAATAAGTTGAGTTATTGAAAGATAATGTGGTAGAAGAGATCTCATGAGCTGTCATGAACTAATGCTTTAGCCACCAATTTAGGAGTGATTGATACTCATTAACTTTGCAACAATATTGGAATTTTTTGGAATTCTTCTCTATCTTCTCATTATTTCTTCAAGAGCTTTCAGGAGTTTAAAGCTTTTGGGAGCCTTGAGGAGTTAATTGCTTCAAGTGTCTGGAGCTCTTTGTTGCAAGTGTCTATGAAACTTCTTTTTACCATGAGTTATTTAATAACTCATTTATCTGCATTATATCATCTTAAACACTCCATGAAGACATATTAGAGGAAATTTGGATCATATTTAAATACTAAAAATAAACCAAACATTTACTTTGTATTCTACTTTAAACAAGTTAAAGAACTTTCAATCATTACTCAAATCCATTTTAACACTAATGCACTAGGAAGAAATAGATGATTTCCTTTGATAAAATATGAGACAATTTATGGTCTCATCAAATGGCCATGAGGATTCAAAACCCTAAGACAAATATTGAGTATGATTTTGCTTCATTCATTGAGAGAGCATTGAATGAAGGATTTTTTCAAGTGAAGATAAAGCCCCCATCATGTTCATATGTTACTCTTTGAGGTGTCACCTAATTATATATCAAAACAGTGATAAAAGGACTAGGAGAATATGTTTGGGAATGGTTGATAAATAGGTTGATAAACTGCCTGTTCAAAATTGTTTTTATATATGGGACAGTAGATGCAAGAAGAGCAATTATGTGATTTTTCATGATGATTTTGTAGTAAGAATTATGTTTGTGCTTGGTCATAAATCATCAAGGTTGCATACACCAATACTACAATTGTTAAGACCCTTGGAATTGAGGCCAGAGCAAGGGCATGCCCACAACATTGGTGATTGGTTGTTTTTGCCAAATGTTACAGTAATAAGAGTATATGGATGCCCACAAGCCCCACATGTTTTGCCCAAGTATGTTCCTCTCTAGTTGGATTTCTTAGATTTTATGTGGAAAATGTTATGGATGGAAAAGGAGGTCATGCTTAAATAGAAGAAAGGAACGTTCTTACCTAACTTGACTGTATGTGAATAACAGGGAAAAATTTATCAGTGAATCTTCGCCAATTGGCAAATAATTGAAATCGGGACCTCCAAAAATGGTGAATAGTACAAGCTAAAAAGGGTGTTGAATTGATAGGTTTTTACAAAAAATTAATTTCGCCTTGATTAATTTGCCTATGCATTATATTTTAAATGATGCGTCATTGGAACTGATTTGCCAGTAGTTTATACTATAATTACAAATATTGATTATATTCGCCAATAATATTATATTCCTACCATTAATTTTGGGGAAATATCGCCACAATAATAAATTATCATTTAATTTCAGGGATATTTTAGCCTTGAATAGGGCTTTTATTTATTGCCATCAAATCATAGATTATCTTTTTAATCGAACGGTTGCAGGTTGATTTTGTGGCCTATTACGCATGTGCCTTTTAAAAGGCTTATTGAGGCATGGAATTTTTTTTGGGCCACATGATTAATTCCTCATGCCTTGGGGCACTGCCCCTTCACCCCGTCGGTGGCTACCACCCACAGGCCTCTACTTCAATATTACAAAAGACAAAAAAAATATGGGGGAACTGTGCCGACCAACTATGTAAATTTTTAAAGGAGATATTCGCCATTGTAATTAATCTATTTAGTGATTATTCACTAGGATTTTCCACTATGATTATTATTTTTACCAATTATTCATTAAGATTCGCCAATATTTTACAATTTTTTTTAATAATGTGCATAGATTCACCAAAAAAATTAATTATTTTTTTAAATAAAAGGAAATATTTGCCAGGATTTTACACCTTCACCAAGGGGGGCTTTCTTAAAGCTATCCCTAGTGAAGAATTGTCTGGTGGATCTGATACTCTTGAGGAGTTGCAACATTATTTAAAAACAAGACATTCTTTGGATTCTAGGGGAGAAAGGGTCTTTGAACTCGAAGGCCACATGAATTTTGTGAGGAAAATAATCCTCACTAAGTCTGGAATCACCCATGATGTTGATTATGAGGAGGATGTCATAATAAATTCCTTGAATTTCTAAGAAGTATTTTAGAGGAGAAGAAAATGGGCAATATTAACAAAATTAGAGGAAGAAAAGAGGAAGACAGACATTGATTTCTTGAGATTTTATACAGATGAAACGTCAGATCCCATCAAGAGGATCAACCTAATGATTGATAATTTTGAGAAATAATATAGTAAATCAATAATAAAGTTGGAGAATCCCACAAAATTTCCTACCAAAAGACCAAGTGGAGTTGTAATCTCTAAGCCCCCTCTAGACACTATTTCAGTGCAATATGCTTCTCCAAAATCACCTCCAGAGCAATCAAGGCCCAAGAGACAAAGGGTATAGGAGCCAAATCCCCTTGTATCATACAAGATAAGTGAAGAGTTTGGAGATAAAGAGGAGGTGGCTAGTGTTCTAGGGCACTTAAAAGATGATGTTGAAGTCGATCAACCACTCTAAAATCATGAAATTGAAGCACACAAGCCAAAGGTGAGGGTGGGTATGTATGCATAGGATGAGTAAGAGATGAATGATGATGAAATAAAGTTTGCAACCCTCAAATTAATGGAGGATGGGGAATTTATCAACACCCTAGAATTCAAAGACTTCTGGATTAAAATGAAAATGAAAGAGTTTGAAGACAGAGTTGAAATAAACAAGATGGTTGGTGAGGAATCTCAACATCATCAAATTGTGGCCTAAAATTTCAATGAATTGAGGATAAATTATGTTGACATTAGTCCACAAGAAGTTAGACAAATGGTGTTGAAAAGTGATTTCTTGCTTATACCTAGGATGGATTTGAAAAGGATGTTCCTGCTAGATCGGGTAAGAAATAGAGAAGACCCCATGTTAATGGCTAAGTTTGATTCAGAGAAAGGCATGAGTAGGATAGGTGGACATTGTGCAAGAAATTAGAGAGAGTGAAATGGTCAAGACCCTCAAAGATACCTTAGCCATAGAAGCAGCTACCATGACTATGCATTCTGCTATATTCACCCGAGCAGTTGTCAAGAGTTTGGAGAATAAACTTGCAGAATATGAAAAAGCATAAATAAATATGAATGATGAAGTGAACGAGTTATTTATAGAGAATTTGAAGCTAAATCATCAATTGAAAGGGGCGGGCCCTTCTCAAAGTACTAAAATGGTAGTGTATCGGCCCTCAACCCAAAAGACTGATGTTGTTTCCACTAATCAAATAGAGGCATTGAAGCAAGAAATAGAAAGCTTAAAGAAGTGCAATGAGGAGACCAAAGTAAGGAAACAAATATATGGTGCATTAGAAAAAAATTTGGAGCACAGAATCAAGATGGTGATCTAAGTAGTAGAATAAATGAAATCCCATGCTCTCATTTTGGATCCTTTATTTAAGAAATGGAAACCCATCCATCATACACTAAGCACATTGTGCAAGGTCTTACAGAGAAGTGTGGATGCACCTACAACTTTAAATACCATAGAGAGGATGGTGAAACTGGTGATTGATGAGTCCCAATATGTGTTAGGGGAGAGCCAAAATATCACTACAAGAATAGAATGTTTTCATACAATCAAACAGTGGATTGTGTCTAGGATGCTTAGAGAAGATGATTAGTTAAAATATTTCACCAGTTGGAAAAGTTATTTCAAACAAGTAGTTTCAAATTGCATTGCTCATTTACAATAATATCATGATATAAATGTCCATAGTTTTAATTTGATGTCAGATGGGATGATTGCACTAGATTCTGGATACTCAAAATTTACTACAGATACTAGAGGATTGTTAGACAACAGATGGATAATTCACCTTGCCAACATATTAGGGATCTAGGAATATAAATGGCATGATGACTATACGATGTTCAAATGGGAGCAAACGTATCTGGCTCCCCCAGAAGAATAGGCCTGGTGTCAAAAATTGTGAAGTACCGAGCATTGAACATGCTATCATGGAGAGAGGACCTTGCCAGATCAAAATGATGATAGGTACCTTATGATGACTAACGGACTTTGGTGTCTTGTGAGTGCTCTGGACTTCAAAATCTAATGAGTTCTCTTAATTTCTTATATTTCATTACTTTTATGTAACCACATGTAAAAAGGACATTTTTTGAAATGAAATGATCTGAAGCTTGTCACTCTCCTTATCTATCTATAAAAGGGAAACCAAGACCAAATCAAAAAATCATTAATAGTAGGATAATTTTTTGAAGAGAAAACACTTCTGATACATATTGTAAGATCATGTTGAAGCAGATCAATGGAGAAGAAGTTATAATTTGGTGGCTAAACTTTTGGTTTCAGTTATTTGTTGATATTATTGAATACAATTGTGTGGCTATCTCCAGTTTGATTTTTCTTTGTTATTCAGATCAAGTGTATCAAGTATACGTTTTATTTTTCAGGGAACATTTTTTGTTTCTATGTGATTAATTTAAATCATTTCTAAAAGAAAAATCCCATTCGATGTCCAAAATCTAAGATTCAAACTCATATTCCATTGTTGTTCTACTGATTCAAGTTGTTGATTTATACATTATTATTTATTTGGACTTCAGGAAATGAAGAAAAATACTTTAAGGCACAAATTAGATGATAGTGATCATAATGTTGAAATTTCGGTGATAGATTATGAGCGCTTTCATAGCGAAAAAGTGACCAAGAATAATGAATATTTATCGTGTCTTGGTTTGATAAACAAGCAAGTTTTAAATCCACTAAGTAGTATATTATTTGTTTAATAGTGTTTAATGAAATTTTATAGGTAAGAGCTTTATGTATATAGGACATAATATGATATTTTTTTTGTTTTATAGGCAAGAAAATGTAGAGAAAAAAAAAATGGAAAGAAAAGATATAATGTTGCCAACTTGTAGAAGCCAATGCATTTGTGATTCAACAAATGAAGTTGTTAAAAAGAATAGTTGTGATGATGTGCAACCTAATATAGCACATGGTGATGTGCAGCCTGATATAGTACAAGGTGATGTGCAACCTGATATAACACATGGTGATGTGCAACTTGATATAGCACATGGTGATGTTGTTGGAAATAAGCTACACTAACACGGGGGGTGAATCGGTGTTGTGCAAAAATTAACTTTATTAATTTATATCATCCAAGCATTAATGACATTCATCCATAGTGCATAAGCATGAAAATAAACACAACACCATAACACCAAGATTTTTACGTGGAAACCCTGTTAGGGGAAAAACCATGGTGGATGGCCAATCCACAATTATGATCTGAGTATACTCAAATGAAGATTACAAAAAGGGGAATGCACTTGCATTCAGGTTCACTACCTAGATCTCACTGCTCAAAAGAAAAAGGCTCACTTCCATACAAGATTTCAGATTAAAACCATTTGAAGATTGAACTGAGATGATAGCATCTATAAATTCCTGATTATAGTTCTAGATTAAGCACAATAATAGATATATTGCCTTACAGACTAATTATGTATTTTTGCTCTGCTTTGCTCATAAACACAATATAGATCTTCTATGCGCAAGTGAAACTGTGCTTTATCGCTTGGTGCAGGAGCACCTAGGAAACACTAGGCAAGTAGGCAATCTAGTTTTCACTTTTTTTTTTGGTATGTTACCATGAAGGTCATGTTGACCATTGAGTAGGTGAGATGGCTTAGGAACATTTTTGATCTCTAGGATAGTAATTGAGGAAGGATGGATGAGTTTAGAAACTCATTTACTAAGTTTACTAGAAATTGGAAAAAGTTGCAAAATGGTGCATTTTGCAACTTTGCCACATTGTAACTAAAATACATGACCAAGGGTAGGCATAACTGCTTTTTTTGACCTATATAGGGTGTGCCTCGACTTGAGAGCAAGGTTGGAAGCATTGGGAGTTGGAAATTTTGAAATTCAAAGGAGAACAGTGATGTTAATGTGAGAGTTTTTAATTTTTGCATTGTAGTAGTGCTTAAATGGATTGAATTGGACACTGTAGGTTATGTATAATGTAGTGTAGTTGTCTTTAAAGCATTGTTTGGAACAGTAGATTGTTAGTTTGCTCGTTTCAATCATTCTTTTGTAGTTAGTTTGTTTCTTTTAGTTGTTGTTCTGATAGGCAGTCTATGAAGAATGGAGGTTTAGATCACATTCCCTCTGTACATAACGTACGGCCTCTTGGGAATTGTGACTAGACTCCATAATTGTAGATAAGGTAGGAGTAGGAGTCATTAACAGTTCAGGAAGCACCATGGAAGTCTTCTCCTAGGCGAGCCAGACAGTGTCCGACTAGGGAAGACATGGAGTGCATGGCACTTGATTTGCACAGGTGGTCATTCCCTGTCAAGTCACGGTGTGGAGAGGGCAACCAGATGCCTTGCAAAGACTTAGCATGAAGGAGGAAGCTTCATCAATCAATTTGGTGAGAGAAACTCATGACAGTCTATTGTGTGGTCAGGGAAAGGGCTCAAAAAGGCCAAATTTTGCTAAATTGAAGGTCCAACCTGTGTACGGATAGTTGAGGGTCAAGACCATTGAAATATTCAAGTGGTAGGCAAGAGGACCAGGAACCCCAAAGAAATATTCAATGTTCTTCAGAATACTTTGGAGTACTAGCTTGATTTCTTGGACGAGGTTAATTGGGGCTCCTAGGCTAGTAGCCTTTTAACCCTAAATGAGGGTTTGGTGGAAGCGATGGGAAAATGAAGGTAGATGGACCCTCAAGAACCATCAAGTGATGGTGTGAAGCTATTGAAACATCTCCACACCCCTACAAAGATGAAATCTAGTATTGGGAGTAGGTTAGCCTTTAGGGTGGATTAAGGGCTAAGGGATGAATTGCAAAGAAAGCACCAAGGTTGTCTTGGTTGAAAGAATATGTATTAGTAGTTGGGTTGGCAAGGAGAACCAGGGGAGCCTAGTGAGATAGGTCCTATAGGTTAAGGTGGTGAAGTGAGACACCATAGGGGTCTTCCAAGTAAGACCAAGAGTAGGAATCATGGAGTGATTCCTCCAACCCTCCCTATTAGATTGGTATCAAAGCAAGTTAAAGATTTGGGATAGAATCTTGTATGTCAGACCTTGAATCTAGTGGTTCCACAACCATGGTAACAGACATTGAGTTGGAAAAGAAGGTCGAAGATCAAGAGGAAGACAATAGGAGATTAAGGGAAAGATTAGCACAACTTGAGGAGACATTGAGTAATGTGCAAATCAAGGCCGATGAGGTCAGTGATAGATTGGAAGGCAGGGTACCAAAGAGTGAAGAGGTTGCAGAGGAAGACAAGATCCCTGAACCTAACCCTGTTCTACAAGAGGAGCCTTTCTTGAAGGCATTGAAAGCCTTGAGTGGAAAAGCACTTGAAGGCATACCACTTGTTTAGTGGCAAATTGGAAGCTGATCTAGTCATGGATTGGATAGAGGGTATGGAAAACCATCTTGAGTGTGATGGAGTCACTGAAGCACAGAAGGTGAAGGTGGCTAAGTCTAAATTGAGAGGATCTGCCTTGACATGGTGGAAATTCATTCAGACAGAGAGGGAAAAGGAAGGCAAGAAGCCTATTTCAACTTGGAAGGGTATGGTTGCCAAAGTGAGAGAAGCATACATGCCAGATGATTATGAGATTTAGTTGCATAAGAAGAGGAAAATTTTGAGGCAAAGAGACCAAGATGTGAACACCTACACTGAGGAGTTTCAAAAACTTTGTATGAGGTCTAATGTTTTATAAGATGAAAGTCTTAAGGTGGCTAGGTACCTTAACGGCTTGAAGTGGAACATTCAAGAGGAAATGACTCTTCTAAGTCCCAAGATAGTACACCAATGTTACCAATTATCTATAAAGATTGAGGAAAGAAGCAAGAGGAAACAAGATCAAGCTTCTAAGAGTAGAGGCAAAGGCAGAGATCAAAGAGGACATAGAGGTGGCTACCAAGGTAGAGGCTGAACAAAGAAACCAGGGAGATTCCAAACTCACAGAGCATGGAAGTGAAACACCTTCTAGAGGAGGTTATGGAAGAGGTAGAGGATCTCAAGGAGGATCAAATAGAGGAAGAGGAGCAGGAAGAAGCAACTCATTCTTTGCTAGTATGAAATGTTATAATTTTGGTCAAATAGGACATCCAACTTATAGGTGCCTAGAGAAAGCATCTTCATCAAATACAGAAAAGAGAGTGGCATATGCTCAAGAGGACACCATGAGTACCAAATCACCAGAGGTTAGTCACATTGAATCAGAGATGGGGGAGAACTTGATGTTTAGAAGAGTTTTGATCAGACAACCGATCAAGGAAGGTGATAGTGGACTCAGGGTCTACTGATAACATAATCCCAGAAGAGGCAGTAAGGAAGTTGAAATTGGAGAAGGTACCCCACACTAACCCTTACAAAGTAACATGGTTGAACAAAGGGCAGAGTGTTATTGTCAATGAGCAAACAATGATGGAGTTCTCCATTGGAGGGTACAAGGATAAGTTGATTTGTGATGTGTTACCCATGGATGCATGCCATCTTCTATTGGGAAGACCATGGAAGTATGACAGAGGTGCCATATATGATGGGAAAGAGAACACCATTTCTTTCAAGAAGGATGGAAAGACATTTAAATTACAGTCACTGTCAGATGAAGAAGATGGATAGTCAAATACCCCTAGTGTCTTATTAAGCAGTGGTAAAGAGTTCATTAACAACCTACATCAAGGAGGTGAAGGATATGTGGTCATGGTGCAACCCAAGGAAGAAGACAAGGCCAAGAAATCAGTCATACCCGAAGTAGTCCAAAAGTTGTTAGAACAGTTCAAGGACATAGTGAGTGATGGGACACCAGCAACCTTACCTCCCAAGAGAGCCATTAGCCATCAGATTGACTTCATACCTGGAGCTTCTTTACCAAACAAAGCAGCTTACAAGCTTACACCGGATCAAAACCTAGAGGTAGCTAGACAAGTGCAGGAGTTAATGGATCAAGGATTAATTAGGAAGAGCATCAGTCCATGTGCAGTGCTAGTGGTCTTAGCAACCAAGAAAGGAGGCAAGTGGAGATTATGCACAGATTCTAGAGCTATAAATAGAATCACAATTAGGTATAGGTTCCCTATTCCTTGGATTGAGGACTTGATGGATTGTCTTGGAGGAACTCAGTACTTTACCAAGTTGGATCTCAAAAGTGGATACCATCAAATTAGAATTAAGGATGGAGATGAGTGGAAGACAACATTTAAGACAACTAATGGGTTGTATGAGTGGAGAGTTATGCCATTTGGCCTCTCTAATTCCCCTAGCACATTCATGAGGCTCATGAATGAAGTGCTCAAAGACTTTATAGGATATTTGTGGTGGTATATCTTGATTATATACTCATCTTTAGCGAAACAGCAGAAGAACATCTAAAGCATGTGGAGTTGGTTCTTAAAAGATTGCAAGAAGAGAAGTTAGCCATCAACCTAGAGAAATGTGAGTTCTTCAAACAAGAGCTTGTGTATTTGGGGTTTGTAGTATTCCAAGGATCATTGAATATGGATCCAAGCAAGGTGGAAGCTATCCTAAATTGGCCTACACCAACCACAGGGACAAAGGTAAGAATTTTTCATGGATTGGCTCAATTTTATAGAAAATTCATAAGGAACTTTAGTGGCATATGTGCACCAGTCCTTGATACAATCAAAGGTGGCTTAAAGACTAAGTTTAAGTGGACTCAAGAAGCTGAGAAAGGTTTTGAGAAACTGAAACAAGAAGTGGCAACTCAATCCATCCTTTTGTTACCTAGTTTTGACAAGTTGTTTATTGTGGAATGTGATGCCAGTGGAATTACAGTAGGAGGAGTGCTAAGTCAAGAAGGCAGACCTATAGCTTTCTTTAGTGAAAATCTCAATGAAGCTAAGAAGACATATTCTACCTATGACCTAGAACTTTATGCTTTAGTACAGTCACTTAGGAAGTGGAGGCATTATCTTCTACCTAAGGAGTTTATAGTCTTTACTGACAATCAGGCACTTAGCTATATCAACACTCAAGAGAAGTTGAGCAATAGACATTTGAAATGGATGGAATACATCCAAGATTTTACTTTCACCATCAAGCACAAGAAGGGACAGTTGAACAAGGTGGTAGATGCACTAAGTAGAAGATTGCTGACAGTGCAAGAGATACAGATCAAGAGCATTGAAATAAAGAGTTTCAAGGATGTTTATGGGGAAGATGAAGACTTCTTGGAGGCCTACAAGGTATGTTCTAACTTTGAGAATCACTTTCATGGTCAATAATCAGAGTATACATTGCAAAGTGGATTTTTATTCAAGGGGAATCAGTTATGTGTTCCAAGAGGATCAATGAGAGAGAATCTCATCCAGGAGAAGCACAATGGTAGTCTTAGTGGACATTTTGGCATCAACAAGGCAATTGAACTAGTGCAGAGGTTCTACTATTGGCCTAAGTTTCCAAGGGATGTTAGGAGGTATGTGGAGCAGTGTAGTGTGTATGAAAGCCAAAGGAGGAGCTAGTAATGCAGGTTTGTATCAACCCCTACCCATTGCTAATAGACCATGGGAGTGTATTAGTATGGACTTTGTGGTAGGACTCCCTAAGACCAAGACAGGTTTTGATAGTGTCTATGTGGTGGTAGATAGATTCAGTAAGATGAGTCACTTTATCCCTTGCAAAACCACCCATGATGCTAGCTATATTGCTCACCTTTTCTTCAAAGAAATTGTAAGGATCCATGGATTGCCATTGAGCATTGTCTTGAACAGGGATGTGAAGTTCATGAGTCATTTTTGGAAGACTGTATGGAGCATATTAGGTACCAACCTGTCTTTTGGATCAGCTTACCATCCTCAGACTGATGGAAAAATAGAGGTGGTTAATAGGGTGTTAGGTAACCTTTTAAGATGCCTAACCAAGGAGTATGGACAGACATGGGATTTAGTCATCTCACAAGCAGAATATGCATATAATGACAGTGTGAACCGGACCACAGGGAAGAGTCCTTTTGAAGTAGTGTATGGAATGCACCCAAGAGGTGTGTGAGAGCTCAGGGATCTAGGATCTATGGAGCACAAGAGTGGACATGCAGAGGATTTCTCTCAGACCATGAAGGAGATTCAGGAGCAGGTGAAGAAGACAGTCATCGAGGCCACCCAAAAGTTGAAAACTAAGGTGAATATCTCTAGGAAGGATCTACAATTTACAGTGGGACACTATGTCATGGTACATCTCAACAAATCCAGATTGCAAAAGGGAACATCAACCAAGTTTCAAATGAAGAGAGTGGGACCATGCAAGGTGTTAGCCAAATATGGAAAGAATGCATACAAGGTGGAGTTACCTACAGATTTGGGCATTTCACCAGTGTTCAATGTAGCTGATCTGATTAGATATTAGGGAACAGTCACTGACATAGGTAAGACCAGCATGGATGTCTTGGAGGATGTGAGTAACATATCCTTACCTACTCAAGACAAGCTACAAGCAGAGAGGATCTTGGAATCAAGAGTGAAGAAGTCTACAAGGCATAGGGTGTACATGGAGCATCTCATCAAGTGGAAGGATAAATCAAAGTCTAAGGCTACATGGGTGGATGAAGCTTAGTTCAAGAAGTAGGGCATTGATGTGTCACTGATCTCTCCTCACATTCCTTAGTGTTTGTGCAGAGGGGAGAATGGTGCAGGAGCACCTAGGAAACACTAGGCAAGTAGGCAATCTAGTTTTCATTTTTGTTTTTGGCATGTTACCATGAATTTTATGTTGACCATTGAGTAGGTGAGATGGCTTAGGAACATGTTTGATCTCTAGGATAGTAATTGAGGAATGATGGATGAGTTTATAAACTCATTTACTAAGTTTACTAGAAATTGGCAAAAGTTGCAAAATGGCGAATTTTGCAACTTTGCCACATTGTAACTGAAATTCACGACCAAGGGGATGAATAACTACTTTTTGACCTATATAGGGTGTTCCTCGACCTAAGAGCAAGGTTGGAATCATTGGGAGTATTGGAAATTTTGAAATTCAAAGGAGAACAGTGATGTTAATGTGAGAGTTTCTGATTTTTGCATTGTAGTAGTGCTTAAATGGATTGAATTGGACAATGTAGGTTATGTAGAATGTAGTGTAGTTTTCTTTCAAGCATTGTGTGGAATAGTAGATTTTTAGTTTGTTCATTTCAAGCATTCTTTTGTAGTTAGTTTGTTTCTTTTAGTTGCTATTCTGACAGGCAGTCTGTGAAGAATGGAGGGTTAGATCACATTCCCTCTATACATAACATATGGCCTCTTGGGAATTGTGACTAGACTCCATTATTGTAGATATGGTAGGTTTAGGAGTCATTAACAATTTAGGAAGCACCATGGAAGTCTTCTCCTAGGTGAGCCAGACAGTGTCCGACTAGGGAAGACATGGAGTGCATGGCACTTGATTTGTAAGGGTGGCCATTCCCTATCAAGTCACAGTGTGGAGAGGGAAACCATATGCCTTGCAAAGACTTAGCATGAAGGAGGAAGCTTCATCAATCAATTTGGTGAGAGAAACTCATGACAGTTTGTTGTGTGGTCAGGGAAAGGGCTCAAAATGGCCATATTTTGCTAAATTGAAGGTCCAACCTATGTACGGACAGTTGAGGGTCAAGACCATTGAAATATTCAAGTGGTAGGCAAGAGGACCAGGAACCCCAAAGAAATATTCAATGTTCTTTGGAAGACATTGGAGTACTAGCTTGATTTCTCAGAGAAGGAGGTTAATTGGGGCTCTTAGGCTAGTAGCCTTTTTAACCCTAAATGAGGGTTTGGTGGAAGCGATGGGAAAATGAAGGTAGATGGACCCTCAAGAACCATCAAGTGATGGTTTGAACCTATTTGAAACATCTCCACACCCTTGCAAAGATGAAATCTAGTATTGGGAGTAGGTTAGCCTTTAGGGTGGATTAAGGGCTAAGGGAGGAATTGCAAAGAAAGCACCAAGGTTGTCTTGGTTGAAAGAATATGTATTGGTAGTTGGGTTGGAAAGGAGAACCAGGGGAGCCTAGTCAAGAGATAGGTCCTATAGGTTAAGGTGGTGAAGTGAGACACCATAGGGGTCTTCCAGGTAAGACCAAGAGTAGGAATCATGGAGTGATTCCTCCAACCCTCCCTATCATCACTCCTCTACTCTTCTCTAACTCACAATTCGCACCAAAACACAACTCATACATCATCCAAAATGATACGGATGAACTTGTATATATACCCGCAACATAGAATTTATTTACACTTTGTCAACTTCAATAGAAAACAAGAAAATTACAACTGTCGGATCAAATTATGAGGAATGTGCAATGCATACCCTTAATGGTTGGACACAACTTGTCTAGGACCCAAACAAAGATATAAAAACATAGAAATACTTAATTAATTAGTTCTCACACATCTGCGACTTTATATATTCATGAGGTCAGCCTTAATACAAGAAAAGCTAAGAACAAGTCAACCGAATCTTCTAACTTCCACATGGATTGATATGAGTCTTTGTGCTTCAGTAGAAATAAAGATAGTATACCAACAAGTATTCCTTAGGATGCACAATACAAAATAATAACTTGAAATCATCTTACAGATCGATGAACACTATGCTACTGGATACTCTATTCTTCCTTGACAATCTTCAATCTTCCTGTCGGTATGGATGAATAGTAGTGTTTGGATCTAATCATCAGTTAGGGTTGCCATCAATGAAAACACAAAGTGATACACATAGTGTCTCTTTCCAACAATATCCCCCTTTGGCATTGATGGCAACACTTAGTGAAAAATGACTAAGTGTTGGACTAGTACCAAGATAGACTGCACTTCTACCCAAAATTCCAAAAATGTGATTCTCCCCCTGAGATGATTGAACATTTTTCACTCTACTTCTTCTCCCCCTTTGACATCAATGGAAAAGGTAGGGGTCACATGCCAAAAATGGATCAATGCATCAAAACTGTTATGCAAAAATTGTTACTATAACTTACATGAGTTGAAAGATGTCAGCAAAGTCTTTCTTCAGCTGAATCAAATTTGTGTCCCAAATTATTTTGAGACTTTCCAGTATTGTGATATGACCACAGATCAAATAAGATTGTGTCTCCATGGACTCCAGGTTGGTCGGATCAGCAACTCTTATAGATTCTTCTCCTTCTTTTAGAGCACTTGACAATATATCAAGTTTTGGACAAATTATGCTTCGGAGTTCAAAGGTTCTGGCAACAATTTTATCATTTTCATGCTTCAAACCTTTTATGTTATTGAGAAGGTACATTAATTCTCCTTCTACTTTCCCGACACCAGCAGATAGCGGATCAAATGCTTCAAAGATAGCACTTAACTTGTTTTCCAAATCTTCGATCTTCTTTTCATTTACTTTAGTGAATTTTAAAAAAGATAGACATGATTTGTAGATCTTCCCTCCTTTTGATAAAGCATCCTACACATTCTTTATGCATGTGGTTAAGAGGATTTTGTCTTGGACAATCATCTTTTTTATTCCATTGAACCTTTTAGCATCAAATTCATTCTACTCTTTTACCATGGCTAACTTTTTTAACGACTCAAAGTGAGTGTCAACTGAGTTGATAAGCCTTTTTAGTTCACAGGAGGATGAACTAGTCGGATATTTTACATAGGATGGCATTATCTTCTCCAATACTTTGTATGCCAAATTTAGTAGTTCACTGTCCTCAATGTGTGATTTTAGTAGCTCTTCTCGGGCCTGTGCTTGAGCAATCATAGCTACTTTTATTTTCTAGACTGGGCTTAATGTAGACAGGTCAATAGGACCTTCAATTAGTTTTGGATCCAATTCTTCCTTTTGTTCAACCAAAAATTTCTTTACTTCCTCAGCATTGTCTCTTGTTTCAATCGGGACTGATTTTACATTATCTTTCTTTTCCTCAACTATTGCTTCCTTAGTTCAAGGTTTTATTTGTCTTTAGAGATCTCTACCTTTTCAACTGATATATTCTCAGGTGCCTCAACATCCATAGGGATTTTAGTGTTAACAGCAGCATCAACATTTCCTTCTTCTGCTTCTTTCACCGGATTAGATGAGACATCATCAGCATGTGTTTCCTCGGTCACAACTTCAACTTTCTCATTCAACAGTATTTCCCTCATAATTTTCTCTGTTTCTTTTGTGACTTCCTTGGTCTGACCAATCAAAATCTTATTAACCCTTATTTTTCTTTGGAATTTATTTTGGGCCTTGTTCAAAAGTATCTTCATCTCATCCACAGATGTCGCTGGACATAGTTTAGCAAGAATCATTTCTCATTTGTTCCTCTTCAGTTCTAGCACTCAACCTTCTTGATTCCAGAATGTCATACAAACTCTTTGGAAAACTACGCATAATCTCAATCAAAACTTTATTAAAAACATTCATATGTTTTATCGTTGCTTCTTCAAGAATTATTTTGTTAGGTTCATCAGAATATTTGTACCATTTGCAAAGTGATTTTAGATTTCCATCCTTAACCAAAGATTTTTCAACTTCTTGTACTGACATACCTGGTTTTTTAGTCTTTGCTTTCTTATTTTCTTGGTCACCTTCACCGGAAGGATTGCCTTTTGTGACTGTTGTTTCATTTGTGCCTTGATGCCTGATCTCTTTTACTTCTTCATCAGAAACAGCCATATATACTCTCTTGCTCTTTTTCTTCCCTTCCTTTCTGGATCCCTTAGGCTCGGATTTTGTAGGGGTAGGCTTTACTGCAAGGGATGAATGAGATACAAAGCTTCTAGTGGTTCTAGTTTGGCTAGATGGTGTTTTCGGACCATCTGATTGAGTTCTAGCTACCTCCTTAGCTGCTTGCTTGGTTGCTTCAGCTTCTGCCCTTTTCTGTCTGGCTTCTTTTAGCAATTTTGTAGATACTCCCATACTCTTTGTAAGAATTTCAACTTCTTTTCTGACTCCTTTAGTAACTACAGGATTTCTTAGTTCACTGTGCACCTGTTTGTCCTTCTCTGCATATGTTCCAAACCTTTCTTTTGTCAGATCCACTGGTTTGCTCAGTATGTGTTGAGCGTACATATCCAAAACTTTCCCATCAACTTCAGATCCCATGGGCATGATCCAGATTATTCTGGGATCAGCTACCTCCATCATACATTGATCAATACTCACCATGAAGCAAATAGAGTCCTTGTATTTCTCTACAATAAAGGTAGGAATCCTCTCCCTTGCTTGCATCATAGACTGAAATTTTTTGAAGTATCCCCACATAGTTGCATTTCTTGATTTCATGTCTCCAGAATCATATAACAGATCTTTGATTTGTTCAGCTACCAGTTTATCTTTTTTCCACTAAACTTTTCCAATTCTTGGAACCTCACCTATGAAGTAACAAAACAAACACAAAAGTAGGGTACCATATTTGAAGTAATTTTTCTTGTCTTTCTTTATCTTTGCTTGATTTTCCATTAACTGAATCCTCAGCAATTCACAAAGGTCGTAGTCTGCATTTTCCTTTACCATTTGGTAAGTGGCATAGATTGTTGTGTTGGATATAGAGTTATCATGGCTAGAGTGGTAGATATTGTATCCAATGACCATGGATGCAAATTTAACATCTACATCGATAAATTTTTTGATAGTCGTTGCTCTTCTATCATATGTTGATCTTGTGGCATCAGTGACAGTTTGGTTTTTCATAGACTTTAGAATAGGTAATCCACCGGAAGAATTCAGACTGGTTACTGCACTAATGGATTCCTTAGTAATTTTGAATGGAATAGTAAGCCACATAAACTCATCATGTACTCGACTCAAAACACAACAGACCCATTCCGACTCTAGAAACACGAGAAATTTAATCATCTGAGTGAATTTCTTCATTTCCAGGATTTTGTGTTCCGGCTTTACACAGAAGTCTTCACCAATGATATGATGATTGTACAAATGCATAAGTTGAGAAATTCCTATCTCTTCAATATTTGCATGAATGTAAACCCTAATGTCCTCTGTGTGTAAAACTCCATGCGGAACAGACAAAAAATCTCCTAGAGGATCAGTCTCAAGGGATTTGTAAGGATGCCACTTAAATTTAGGTTGAGGTCAATCCTTAACTTCGACTACCAAAGGAGTATTCATTTTCTCAAATCACAATTTTGCAATTTTTTCTGAAAAATACCTTTTTCGTCGGATCACAATTTGAATGTTGAAACACTTCCAACACTTGAATCTCGCCTCAAATAGCCAATGTTCGCCATGAGCTCTCCAGACATCTTCTCTTCCAAATGCAAGGTGAAAAATGAAGTGTGGAAATGACCTTTTATCATTTACACACCTAACTTTATCATCGCAATAAATGCTTTAACCCTAATAGCATTTGTTGATCATTTATGCATCTATTGAACACATCCACATCTGGTGTTAATTATTGATTAGGGGTTTGTAGGGTTTTCTTTGACTGCTCCCCCTAGGCCAAAGGCCTAAGACTAATTCCTGGAGGGATTACCAGAGGTAGGTTCTGGTGTTGGTACACTTTCTTCAGTAGAGGGTTCTTTCTTTACCCATTTCTTCTGTATTTGTTGCCTGACCACATTTGCAGTGATTTTCCCTTTTCCTTTGACGTCCTTCTGTATATTTTTCTTTTGATTTACCAAAAAAAATTTGTTCTAGCATTGTGTTGCAATATGACCAAATTTGTTGCAATTATAGCATACAACATTTCTCTTACTAGACTAGTTGTTCCATTGATTTCCTCTTGATCTGCACTGGTTAGCAGTATGGCCAAGTCTATTGCATGTATAGCATCTGATGTTTTTGTGAAATTAATTCATCATACTTATGCATTCATTTGACTTATGACCAATCTTGTGACACTTAAAACACTGACCTGAGAATGATGGACCACTTTGATTCATTCGACTTTGGAATTGAGCGGCCATGTGTCCAAATTTATTATAGTTGAAATAGTATCCACTAAATATTTGAGCATTAGATACCTTCTAGGTTTTTTCACTTGGTTTCCTTTTCTGAATATTCTTTGCTTGGATATGGAACTTTATCCTTCTTCATATCCAAGGCCTCGCTTATCACCATGATGAATCCTCTGACTTCCAATTAGTTCATCAAGCATGGAAGAACTAGCTTTGAACTTCTCTTTATACTCATTAGCAGCAGCAAGTTCATTTCTAAGATCATCCAACTACCTTTCAAGTTCTTCTTCACTATTTTTAGATTGTTCCAATTCATTATCCAATCGGCTGCACACTTCAGATTTTTCTTTCAAGGACTATGCTAGGTTCTCTTCATTTTTTTTTCAATCTTCAATCTCCTTGGTCATCTTCATCATGATGGATTCCATCTCATGCTTTAGGACTGTATTATCTTTGGTAATCTTTTCACATTCTTTTGTCTTTTCTTTTAGGACTTGACTGAGTTGTTCTTCTTCAATGCTCATACTGTCACTTTGCTTAATCTGATCACAGAGTTCCTTTCTGTTTTCTCTAGACTTATTGATTTTTTCTTTCAGAGACTCAATTAATTTCTTAGCATCTGAGAGATTTGCTTGCAATTTTTTAACTTCAGCCTTTGACTGATCAAGATCATCCAAGGCCACCAAAATTTGTTCTTGAAGACTGCTTGAATCCATTAGAACACCTTTCAAAATCTCCCCAAGTGGTTAGACTTCTTTCAGAGGAACTAGCTCTGATACCAATTGTTAGAAACAAGCTACACTGAGAGGGGGGGGGGGATGAATCAGTGTTGTGCAAAAATTAACTTTATTAACTTATATCATCCAAGCATTAATGACATTCATCCATAGTGCATAAGCATGAAAATAGACACAACACCATAACACCAAGATTTTTACACGGAATCCCTGTTAGGGGAAAAACCACGGTGGATGGCCAATCCACAATTATGATTTGAGTATACTCAAATGAAGATTACAAAAAGGGGAATGCACTTGCATTCAAGTGCACTGCCTAGAGCTCACTGCTCAAAAGAAAAAGGCTCACTGCCATACAAGAGTTCAAATTAAAACCATCTAAAGATTAAATTGAGATGATAGCATCTACAAATGCTTGATTATAGTTTCAGATTAAGCACAATAATAGATCTGCTACCTTACAGAATGATTTTGTATTTTTGCTTTGCTTTGCTCATACACACAATACAGATCTTCTATGTGCAAGTGAAACTACACTTTATCGCTCCTCTTCTCTACTCTAACTCACAATTCACACCAACACACAACTCATACATCGTCCAAAATGATACGGACTAACTTGTATATATACCCGCAACATAAAATTTATTTACACTTTGTTGACTTCAATAGAACACAAGAAAATTACAACTGTCGGCTCAAATTATGAGGAATATGCAATGTGTACCCTTAATGGTCGGCCACAACTTGGCTGGGACCCAAACAAAGATATACAAACATAGAAATACTTAATTAATTAGTTCTCACACATTCACGACTTTATATATTCATGAGGTCAGCCTTAATACAAGAAAAATTGAGAACAAGTCAACTGAATCTTCTAACTTCCACACGGATTGATACGAGCCACTGCGCTTCGGTACAAAAAAACATAGTATACCAACAAGTATTCCTTAGGATGCAAAATACAAAATAATAACCTGAAATCATCTTACAAATTGATGAACACTGTGCTACTGGATATTTTGTTCTTCCTTGACAATCTTCAATCTTCATGTCGATATGGATGAATGATAGTGTGTGGATCTGATCATCGGTTAGGGTTGCCATCAATGACAACACAAAGTGATATATGCATTGTCTTTTTCCAATAGATGTGCAACGTCGTGATGATCTCTTAGCACAAAGTCTAAGAAAATTATTAAAAAACATGAGAGCAATGGAACAATAAGTCTACAAATGATTTATTCAAGATTAAAGGATGTGTTTGAAGTAAAATCTATGGAGACTAGTACTGATCTATCTACTCATGCCACACTTGATGTGGCCAAGGAGCATGAAGTTATGATTAATGAAATTCATGAAGAGAGACCGCTTTCATCTAGTGTGCCTCAGAGTGCACCTGTTGCATCTACAACTTTTGATGGAACTAGTGGATCAACCAAAAATATTGGTAGTGGTTTAATAGAAGATGTGTCTCCTTTTATCAAAAGATAAAGATTGAGTCAAGATTTGTACAAATATATAGAGAGGAATGCAAAAGAAAGAAAATTAGAAGGCAAGAAGCCATTCTTGGTTGAGGTATTGAGATATGGTGAGCCCATTGGACCAAATGTTGTAAGGTGGGCCTCCGAGTTGGGTGTAAGTTGTAGGACCCATTTGGATATTTGTAAATCAAATTTTTCAAAGAAAGATCCACAAAGTGTGGAAAATTTTATGCAAAAAATGGAAAATGATTTTGAGACTACTAGTGGACAAATCTCTAGAAAATATTACAAGCAAAAGATGAGACTTTTGATAATAAAAAAATTAGATATAGTTGTTGAAAAACAATCATGGAGGGAAAAGAGAGGTTAGACTCCACTCTATCTCCCAAACAATGGGAGGCATTGAAAGAAAGTATGTGTTCCTAAGAATATTTGACAAAGAGTAATAGGGTCAAGAGAGAAAGAGATAATGTGGCAGTTGGATATACATTTGGCTGAGGCAAGTTGCAGGCCAAAATGGACAAATTTGAAGTGTATGGCTTTTTGGTTCAATTTACGTTGTGTTATTTATTTATTTATTTTATTGAACTAACTATATGTTGAAATTGACATTGTTTTTTAGGTGGAAAACAGTAATAGAGAAGGAGGTGCAGAAGAAATTGTCAATTATATGGCATCACTAGATCGCATTAAATCTAAGAGTAGGATGAAGTGGAAATCTAGTTCATCAATAGATATTTCACAGCCATATGTTAGATTCCCAGTAAGAGACTCTCTAAATCATGTCAACTCAAATGAAGGGTACCAACATGTAATGAGTTACATATATGGTCTCACTGAGAAATTTTTGCAATTAGTTTCCTCTGTTAAGCCTATAGTTTTTGCATGGAATGAGCATAATTCCACATATTCAAATGAGGTAAGAGGCTCTATTAATCTCATTTATTCTTATTTAGAAATTTTGTATACAAATTCCTTTTAATATGTAGATTGAAATCTGAGCATAGGAGAATCCAGCCCAATTTCTTTATTGTTGGAGTGATCTAGAAAATGTTCTTTTGGACAAATTTATAGCTTGCATTCTTTACTTGACTATTGAATGCTTTGTATATTTTTTTGCATGATGGTTAAATCACATGCAGAGTAATTTTATCAAAGTAACACGAAAATGAACACACCTTGATGTCAACAGAGTTGTCGATATTGATAGTGATCATGATGAACTGGACAAGAATGTGCAGCATAGTCATAGTTTTGCTAAAGTTGAGGTAATATAATAGTTGTTGTTAGTTATCTGTCCCAATGTTTTGTCATTCTTCATGCTTAAAATGTTCTTTTGGACAAAAATGTATAGCTTTTTCATTCATTACTTGACTTATATTAATTTTTGCATGATGATTAAACCACATGCAGAGAAACTATATGAAAGAAAAACAAAAACAAAAATGTCGCATCAATAGAGAGCTCTTTGCAAAGCTACACAACTTTGTGTCAATGTTGATAGTAATTATGCTAAACTCAACGAGAATGTGCATCATATTCATTGTAGTAGTGGTGTTGAAATCGAGGTGAGTGCTATGAAACCACATGCAAGTAAGTACTATTCAAGTAAGTAATGGTTGTTTTATTATGTAAATAAGGGTAATCATTACCTATGTGATAGATTCTAGTTACAATAGCAGTGAAGTGTAATCAGCTAGTATACATAGATTATGGAAATAAGGGAGAATAGATAACTTACATATGGACACCTTCTATATCTAACATCCATTCTATATCAAATAGCAAGAAGTTAATATTTGTTTAATATGTCAGGTGCATAGTTTCAAGTTTCCTATCGTCATTTTCTAGTTTCTTATAAATATTTATCAAATGTTTATCTGTGTGTTATCGAATGTTTTATATCTCAATATAATGTGTATTTTTTTTGTTTTTGCAGAAATGTATTGATAAACTCCAAGAAGGGGATAAATTTGTGGTGTTGGATTCATTTTATGGTGCTTTTGTGGCCATTGGGAAAATTCACTCACTATCCATTATACATGGAGTCAAATTGAAAGGAATGGGAGATGCAAATGTAAATATTTTTAAGGTGATAAATAACATACCCCTTGCTTATGAAGACAAAATAGATGGATTTTTCCATTTGAAAGAGAAAGAAGGAATCTTCACATGGTGGCCACTAAAATATTTGCAAAAAATGGCATAGTTGATGTTTATCATGTACTAGCTATTAGAAAACTTGACCCACTTCTTTACAAAATAGTTTGAACGTGTTGTTCAGGGATATTTATCATGGTGTATTCGCAAGAGTTGGAAACTCTTAGACTTTGACATTTTTTATTATATATTTATATTTATGAACATCTTAAAGTTCATCAAAATTGCATTGTATTTTTTATTGCAAATTACCTATTTTAATCATGATGTTCAATCAATCTTTTAATTTCTAGCATGTTTTAGCTTGTTTTTATATGTAATATTTTTATTTTCTTTTATGTTTTAATTCAAGTTTAATAATATGTTTATTTCCGCTTTATATAATTTATGGTATTTAATAAATTATTCACATCATATAATTTGGTACACACTATCAAAGGTTGTTTTTTTGGTCAATCTAATTTAGAATATTGTCTAGATATTCTATAGCCAAAATAAACATAGGTAAAGCTTCTTATGTTTAAGTATAATCATTTGTCAATATAACTTACTATATTTTTGTTTCATATGTAAATCTATATGCAGCGTAACATGATCCGTGAAGCAACATCCTTTTTGTTGGATGTTTTGAAGCCTAATTTTCTAGAACATGTGCATCTTCAAACTAAGGCCAGTTGTTAATATGATCATGAAGCAACTAGCTTTTAAATTTTCTTAGACCTAGTTGAAAACATGCTTACGTGCAAATTATGGAAAGAGTGAAAATGAACTATTTATACATTATTGATTGTAGAAATTATTCTAATTTTAGCTTTATTAATTTTATTTGTTCTGCAAGTTCTTGAGATTAATTTGGTCACTTTTCCCAACGTTGTTGATGCAATCTTGGCAAATGGAATTTTAAATCACTATGATCATACTCGTATTTCACAATTGTGCGAGATAGTTGGTTTATATATGTGTGTGCTTCAGGTAGGTGATTCATTGGGATGCATTTAGGCTTTAACTTAGATCTGATGTCGAGTATGAAGCATTGTCTATGTTAATTGTTATAGAAATCTTTAAATTTTGTACATATTTCCTTATGCCAAATGGTTTCTTAGGAAATATTTTGTTCATCACTATTATTGTAAATTTTGGGTACAGCACTATACAAAGTTTCCCAATATTAAACGTGCCATTATCAACACCCATGCTATCAAGCCACAGGTCTGTGAAACATGATTTTCTCTTGAACTTGAATAGAAACTACCAATTCCCTTACTAATTATAGTATTTCTTAGGCCCTTGTTGATTTCTTTGGGATCTTTTCTAGAGAGTGGGCGTTGAAGTGCATGAAAGATCTCCTTCTTGTCAACCTGAGGGAAAATCTCCAAATAATTGTCGAGGTAAAAATTGTGCACCTTTTATTTATTTCAAATTAATAATGTTGGCTCTAGATGACATTGACAATTGCTCTCTTATTTTTGATGTTAACTTATTCCATGTCACACAAGTTGCCAAGGAATATTCTGAACAATTGGGTGTAGATTCATGCATCAAGTTGTTTGAATATTTCAAGTCTTATGAAGGGCTATATTTCTTCTTGGGTGCATATTTGAGCTCTAAGCGATTTGATTTTGGATTGTCACTTGTATCATTTTTCGCTGATATTCATTGATCTATTTGAGGTAATTTCGTAGTAGCTTGGGAACCTTGTAATTATATGGTAAACTATATTTTCAATGTCATTGGAAGTGAGGATCTCGACATTCACTTCAAATACATTGAAGTAGCAACCAAAACTGGACAAATCAAGGAGTTGGAACGTGTAACCAGAGAGTCAAAATTCTATGATGTTGAAAAGACAGAACTTTCTTATGGAAGCAAGACTTCCGAATGCTATATCCAAAAGGTAGGTCCTCATATTGAACACTTTTTTTTCCTCCATGTTTTGTGCCAGATAAGACCTTATATATCTTCAAGTTGCAAGTTGCTCATTCCAAAGATCTTTAGTTTCTAAAAAGAGTTCTATAAACAGACCATATTTATCATGTTACTAATAATGTTTGAAAAAATTACCATGTGTACCAAAATATTTTATGCATTCCAAGTGAAATTTATTATTGGTACCATGTATTTTTAATAGTGGAGAACTAATATAAAATTAAAGGACATTCTTATTTATTGGAAAAGGGCTAATGTAACAGATATTGGTTACAATATTATCCTTTATCATTTTTATTGTATGGGTTTCACACATGCATTTAAAGGACTAAATTGTTTACTCTTTTTTTATTGTTGATCAGGTAAATCCAAGCAATGTTCCTTTAGTTGTTGGTCAGTTGCTTGATGATGATTGTCTCGAGGACTTCAACAAAGGTCTTATTCTTTTTGTTTGTTCTCTCCTTCCTATTGAACCACTTGTTGAAGAATGTGAGAAAAAGTTAATGTCTAAAATCTCCAAATCTATTTTTCAAATTCCATAAGGTTTATATTAAGCTAACAGTTCTTATTTTGTCTTTGTTTATTCCAAGAACTGGCTTCAATTGTTGACACAATTTTTAGAGCATCTTGTGAGTGAAGGAAGTTAGGATGTACATGTACACAATACATTGAGTAAAATCATTATAGGACCCTTAGGACCATTATATGCTCTCCCATGCTTTGGATGAGATAAGACACGTAGGCTTCATTTTTCAAGTAGTTCTTTCATGTTTTGGAGTTGTATAAGCAAAAAGTAGAGCATTGTAACTTAGTTTTCTCAATCACAACACTAAGAAACACACTTTGTAACACATTTTTCAAAGCAAAGACACATATTTAAGTTTTGTATCTTCTATAAGAACACCTTTTCTCAATAAGATTTCAATATTTTGCCTTCTTAATAGCTATTTCATTATGTACAAAGGAATGATTGATTATGTTTTTCTGTGTTTTATGTTTAAACCTCAAAAGCATTGTCTCATTTCCAGCACTTTTAGGTAGAAATCAATGAACAAAAACAATTAAATAAACTACCAATTGACAAAAATTAATGAATAAATATAATACCAATTGACAAAAATTAGTGAATAAATATGACAAAATATATGACTAAATCAATGACTAAAAATATGCTACCAAATTAATAAATTAAAACCACCAATAAATGACTAAAAATGGTTTACTCATAAATTTAGTTGGGTTATAAATGACCAAAAATAAACTACTAATGGTCATGCGACTAAGCTCAGTGAATAAATATGACTAAATATATGACTAAATTAGCAACTAAATATACGACCAAGTTGATCAATAAAAATGACCAAATAAATGACTAAAAATGGTTGTCATAAACATGGTTGCATTATAAATGACCAGAAATAAACTAATATTGGTCACGTGACCAAGTTTAGTCATTTATATACAATTTTTAGTAGTTTTTTTAGTCATTTATTTATGTTTTTCTACTAGTGTTATTTCAAATACAAGCAACACATCAAGTGAAGTCTCAGTAGATGAGTCCCACAACTCTCCTATTGATACTTCCCAAGTATAATTACTCATAAACCAACACTTATCACATGCACAAGCTACAATTACTGACATTTATTTTTTTGAACCTACAACAAAAGATCACAGGACCTATAGCAACAAGCTCTGAGACACCACTTTTATGAGACTTGATTGTTCTACAACTAGTCATAGCACCTATTTCCACTCCATTTTTCAACACAACTCATAACACTTACTTTCATTCACATTAATTTTCCCATAACACTTTTTTTGATACGTAATTTTATATTTTATTAATCATCAAAAAAGAGAGGGTTACATCAATGTGCTTGAAGGCAACAAATAACATTATCATTATCTATAGAAAAAATACTTTCACCCCATAAAAAACCTTGCCCAAACCATCTCACAAAGTGAACCTAGCTAGACCCAATGAGACCATGCACCATTCCCTTCTTACAACACAAAATGTTTGCACAAGGACTTGGGATGCTTGAAAAAATTTACATTGGCTTACCAGAGGTGACCAAAGCTAAAATTAGGGACGAACACTACACCATTAATTCTTCTCCAATTTTCTATGTTGAACCTCCACAAAAATCTGACCCATTTGAAATCACCAATAGGATTGTAACACAAAATGAACTTGAGGAAGTTTTCCCCACACATCACCCTGGTTTTGTGCTCCCACAACTCTTCACCTTTCACATCCAGAAGGAAGGAAAGCCTCCTCAGATTGATGTCTGGCACCAGTAGCTGATATAGCTCATGAGGCTATAAAATTTCAACCCCGAGAAGGGCGAGAAATGCCACATCTTCAACGATGCCTAACAAGTCATCCTTTACCATATCCCTTGGAATACCTAGAACCATTGCTTTTGGTAACTAGATATCAAGAAAGGTAGCTACAAAATGAGAAGCAATATTTGTATTCAAGCGATATCACTCCTTAGCTGCAAGAAATGTATGTTTTATGATCATTTTTATTTCTTCCAGCTCCAAAGGTTCTCTAATTTTGAAAACCTTCTTTAATCTATGGTCAAAAATCACTCCCAAAAAAGCCACCTACTTGTAGGTGGAGGTGAATCTAATGGGAGTATCCATTCTTCAATGCCCACACAAGTCAAATTGTATGATTTAAAATTACAAGACTCAACTAATTTAAGAACACTTCACGCAAACTTGTGTTAAATTCACACCTCCAACCAACCCATTGTACCCACTTCTTGTCACACCACTACATATGGATTCTTTAATTTGTGTTGGGTAATTAATTTCCCTCATGTGAGCTAGAAGAGCCTTGGAAATAAAAATTTCTTGTTGGAGAATGCATGGAAGGCATTAAATGAGACTTGAAAATTATGTCATTTCACATTTATTTTTCCTTAAACAAATGCTCCTATACAGCCACCCAAACCCTGCATACACAAACACATCCAGAATACCCAAACACAAACAGGAAAACCCTAACTTGTTGGATGCCCTAATTCTTTCCACACCAATGATATGGAAAGCAATTGGCAAGGGAAATGAGCAAGATTTATTGCTCCTGAGGGAAATTTTGATTTGATCTTGAGGCTTTTAGACTTTTGTAGATATCATCTTCCCCTTTATTTTCTAAAGCATTGACCTCCTTATTTGCTTCCCTATACACATGGCTGATTATATAGCTATTGAACTTCCTCAGTAGGTTTCTTGGTACTTCAAGCAAACCTTGAAGTCTCCAATTCTAGATCTAGCTAGACCTTGTTGAATTAACCACTAGCAATGAGTCCCCTTCCACCTCAACATTTTCTAAGCTTGGTTCCCTGCATAGCTTAATGCCTTCTATCAATGCAAGGAACTTCACACAATTGTTCATTCCTTTTATAATGGGGGTTGAAAGGCCCCACAATTATACCACCCTAATCTCTCACCACACATCCAGCCCTAGAAGAGCCTGGATTACCCCTAATCTCCCTATTGAAATTCAACTTATACCAACTATAGCAGGGATAGTCCAAGATATATTCTTTATCGCCCTTTGGCTCATCTTCTCTCCTTCTCCCTAAAAAAGAGGAACTTTCAAACCATACCATACCTTCCTCATACTTTCATCCCAAACTGTGAACCTTTCTTTGTTAGGATTCTTCCCTATAGCCCTATTGTTTTCCAATTCCACAATTTTTTCCTAAACTTTATTAAGGATTGCAATCCCATTTATTTCCCTTGAAAAACCCTCCTATTTCTCTCCTTCCAAATCTCCCATATCAGCAAGGAAAGACTTATCAACCATAAGCTCAAGAACAAGGTTGAGTTGTGTAGTGAAGGCCATAATTGAAACAAGCAAAGAATGGCATTGGGAAGAGCACACTTCCATCCTAATCTTTCACATAGCCATTATCAATATTCAATGGCAAAGGGACAACCAAGCAACATGTGGTTTACCATTTCCTCCTTGCACAACTCACACCTTGAAGGCCCATTAAACCCTAGCTTTTTAAATTTTTCTATCATTAATATTTTATTCTATAGAGCAACCCAAGCAAAAGTCCTAGCCTTTGAGAGATAGTTTTTGTTCTAGCATAACTTGATTGGTAGCCTTGTTTTAGTTTCTTCTCTTTTTGCCAATATCCTATACCCATCCTTCGTGTTATATTGCCAATTTTGAGAACCATTCCACATCAGTGAATCACTACCCTCCTTGATGTAAATAACTCAATCCTTTAAGGGTGATTTGAATAGTGCATCCAAACCATCTGCTATGCCCAAGGTACTTACATCCTTCCAAATCCATTGAACCATGTCATCCGCCATCAATTCATGTAAGTAGTTTCGAACGTAGACACCCCAATGTTGGTTGGTTGCAATATTTACTTGATCCAATTCTTCCCTACTTTATAGACACTCATACCCCCCTAAGATTCTTCCCAAAATAAGTTAGACCCATCATTTATGTTCCAAGTGAGGAAATTAGCTATGAGAGAGCGACGGTGATTGGTGAAATTCCAAATTTTGGAGCCTTAAGGAAATATCCTAAAGGTTATGATTCTCAATTCCCCTTCATATAAGTATTTATTTTGTAAAATATTAACCCACTTCAGATCTAGACATGTACAGATTTTCCATACTAGCTTTGCACCTAGCGCCTTATTCTAATTCATTAGGTCCCTCAACCTGACTCCACTAGCTTGTTTTGATTTGCAAACCTTTTCCCAAGCTATGAGTGGAATCTTATGTTGATCCGGATTTCTCCACTAGAAGAAGTTCTTCATTTTTTGATTTAATTTCTTGCTAGCCCTAGAAAGTAGAGCTAAGCATGACATCAAGTAAATTGGTAGTTTCAAAACTATAACTTTCAACATTGTGAATCGCTTAGCCCACGATAGCCACCGACCCTTCCAAGAATCCAATTTTTTGTACACCTTTTGACCCAACAGATCCCAAATTTCTCCAAGCCTCACCCCTATTTCTAATGGCAACCCAAGATATTTGCATGGAAGACTTCCTCTCTTGAAAGCTAATATTCTGATAATCTGGGCTTCCAAAGAAGGATTGAAATTGAAAAAGAAAATCTCAGATTTATCTTTACTAACATCTTGGCCTGATGCCCTTGTGAATGAATCTAACACCTCTTTAAAATTCCATGCCTCCTTCCTATGTGTTGGCCCAAACAACATTGTGTCATCTATAAACTATTGATGCATTATTGGGGGAACATTTATGGTTATTTGTAGACCCTCTAACTTTCCTTCCAAATCTGATTTTCTTAAAGCTCTTCTTAAATCTTGGGCCATAATGATGAATAATAATGGGGACAATGGGTCCCCTTGTCTGATTCCCCTAGATGATTCAAAAAAAACTTCCAAAGAACCATTTATTAGAACTAAGAATCTAGGTGTAGCCACATAATTGAAAATATAGTCCAACCATCGTTTATGGAAATCAAAGGCCTCCATGACCTTGAAAAGGAAGTGCCAATCAACCCAATCATCAACCTTCTTTATATCCAATTTAATTAGCATGATTTCTTGCTTTTTTTTTTTATTGTATGGATTATCTCCTGAGCTATAATTACTTCGTCCAAGATAGATCTCCCAGGAACAAAGCCCATTTGCTCATCTAAGATTATGGAAGCAAGAGTCTTTTTCATTCTATTTGTTATTGCCTTTGACATGGTTTTTTAGATTATGTTGTACAAAGAGAGATTTCCCTATATTCATCCAATGATGATGGTTCCTTTTTTTTAAGAATTTGATCTATCAGCATCTTATTTATCTCCTTCAGCACCTTCCCTGACTTTCTCAAGTCTTCTATTTCTTCAAACACCTCCTTACCCACTATGTCCCAACATTTATTTTAAAAGGCGGCAGGGAAGCCATCAAGTCCAAGTGACTTATCAAAGTGAAGCTATTGCAAATCCTCTTTTATCTTTACTTCTGTGAATGCCTTCAATAGGTTCGCATTATGTGCTATTGATATTAACCTTGGAATTTTTCCCAATATTTTTCGTTGAGCAGTCAGTTAAAAGTTATTCAAGTTATTGAATAGATTTTTATAGGTCATTTTTTCCCCAACTATGTCCTCCATCTTCTCTAAGACCACCCCATTGGCAGCTTTGAGCTTTGTCATTTTGTTAACATTTCTTCTCTCCTTGGTGACATTATGAAAGTATTTTATGTTTCTATCTCCCTCACTTATCCATGTCTCCCTTTAATTTTTCCTCAAGAAAACTTCCTCCTTTGTCAAAACCTCCTCATAATTGTTTAGTAATTTTTGTTCCTTCCAATACTTAGTTCCATCCACCCCATTTTCCAATACATGCTCATTTAGTACTTGTAGCTCACCTCTGACTTCCCTTTAGTTTCAAAAATATTCTTAAAGTTGGTCCTGTTCCACTCTTTCAACTATTTCTTTAAGAATTTTAGATTTGATGCCACCTGAAACATTTTAGTACCACCTAGGGAAACTTCCTGACACCATTATTGAATGGGAATAAACAAGTTTTCATCCCTCATCCACATTTTCTCAAATTTGAATGGGTGCCTTAAAGTTCTCCTCTCCTATAATCTCTAGGCATATTAGACAATGATCTGAACCAAATAGAGGTAGGATGCTCCCTTCTAAAGCAAACGGGAAGGAGCCTAGATCTCCTTTGAAGAGGAAGCAATCTAAAAATTCAACAATATTGCTAAACCCCATTCTCCTATTCATCCAAGTATATGATCCATTTTCCATTTGAATATCCATTAATGGGTTCCTTTCCAAAAAGCCTTCAAAATCACATTGAGACTGCAACTTCCTCCTTATCCCCCATCTCTTATCTTGTTGTCACGGAATTGCATTGAAGTCCCCACCCAAAATATTAAACTCCATTGGAATATTATTTTTTACCCTCTCAATCCAATCCCACACATGTTTCTTTTATATGCATGAGGAAGGGCCATATACATTAAACAATAAAAAGCATAAATTGGACAACATACTTCTTACCTTGCACGCAATCCAGTGCTTGTCCACTTCTTCCTTTTTCAAAATATAACAACTAAAGTTTCCAGAACACAATTAGACCCTCTGAAGCACCTTTTGAGCCCACCAACACCACATTTCAAAAAATTCACCTTACCCTTATATGCTTTTGCTTCTACCTGAGACAACTTGGATTCTTGAATTAACAACACATCTAGTTGAGATGACTCCATTAAATTCCTTACCAAGCACTTTTTGCTAGGGGAATTTAAGCCCTTAACATTCCACGATATAATTTTCATTGCTCTACGAGAAGGGAGATGCCCTTCCCTAACCTTAGTAATCTAGTGATTTTCATCTATCCCTCTACTTCCCCATCTTGGGAATGCTTCTCTTGGTTGATCATCTACCTTAGCTTCTTGCCTTTGCAACAATCTGGAGCTTTCCTAATGGTATCCCACTATTTAATCCCTAACTTCTCATTCTCCTCCTCCTACACAGGGTTTGAAATCACCCTGACATCTTTCATAAGCTTTACCTCCCCTTCTACCTCCTCCTTCATTGGTTCTATTGTTGATTGCTTAAGGAGCTTATTCAGATCCTCCTCCATTCCCAGTTCATCCCCTTCCTTGACCAACTCTACTCTTATGGAATCCCTCATTTTTTCCACTCCAAGATCCTCAATCTCACTAAGTCCAAAAGCTCTCTGCCTACTTCCAATAAGGGATGCATCCCATTTCCTTTTGCTTCTACCATTTCCATTTTTGAAGAGGTCAATTCAAGGATACTCTGCTTAGGTAATACTTCTTTAGCAACACCCACAACTTTTAGGGGGGAGATTATTTCTTTCTCCTTTAGGAATTTTTTGACCATCTTCGACACTTTTGATAGATTTTCATTCAAAGCTACCTTATTCACCACCTCCACTTTTGATGATTGGATGAATTTTGCATTAGGCCCTGGCTTATATACATTGAGGATCTAGGCTCCTTCAAGTTGTTACCTTGGTTCTTTAGCAACCCACTCCTCCAAGGAGAATCTTTCACCTTCCTTTTATTAGAAGATGGTCAACACTCCCCTCGAGATTCATGACATGGACTAACCACCTCTCATGGATTCGTTAACTCTGGCAGTCGTATCAGGCCTAGGTAAACCAACTGCTGTATCAAAAAACGTAGGGTCTACCGGCTGGTCTGTCTGCAACTGGAAATGGCCGAGCAATAGCAAAATGCTCCCATGCCCACACCTGTAATAGGGTCATCCCTGTTGATGAGCTCCTAGCTCCAAAGTACACAACCGAGTGAAGATCATGATAAAGATGTGCCAGCATGCACATCCCCAACGCATATCTGGTACTGTGTACCATCATGCTCTCTAGTGTCCTACCCCAGCCAATGAGAAATCCCTTTGACCTGCGATCAAGGCAAAGGAAACCTCCAATGAATCCAGCTAGTACTGTTGGTAGTGTAGCGTAAGAGTCAATGATCCTCCTCCACCAAATGCTCAGACCCGCAATGTCCTGATCCTGAAACACTCTATGAAGAGCATCTCTACCATTGGTCCCATGGTAATCATATACGATGATCTCACCCATGAATGGAATGCACAAAATACGCCACACATCCTCAAGTGTGACCGTCATCTCACCAGTAGGTAGGTGAAAGGTGTTGTGGTCACTATGCCACCTCTCAGCCAATGCAGTCAACAGACCCCAATTAATCCTAATCTAGGGCATATCAAGCAAGCTAGTAAGGCCGCATTGGCCTATCACCTGAAGCTCATCTGGTGTCAGATGAGGTATCAAGTCTGTCATCTAAGGAAACCTCTCTCACATCTAGAGAGTACCTAGACACTCCTATCATCACAACAACAACAAAAAAATCCACAAATCAGTGAACTATGTCAAGAAATCAAAAGTCATTCTACTATCAAGTCTATCACAAATTGGTATGAATTTTTGATCAAAATTCATAGGCGAACATCAAACCTCACCTATCATGAGGTTCATCAAAACATTATCTAGATCTCGCCTATCATGAGTTTTATCAGATATTGAATCATTTCCTTGCCTATCATGAGGATCATCAAGAATAAGATTTATTCTCGCCTATCATGAGAGTTAGTTTTATTTACATCATCCAAATCCAACATCAAGAATTTGGATTATCAATCATACCAATCAGAAGAATGGACATGATCGAAATTCATGAAATCAAGGTTCACTAAGTCAAAACCTTCAATTCTGACAAGAAGCGCTAAAACAGGCTTCCAAAGCGCTAAATCCAAAAAGTGCTACTTTATCAGCTATTAGCACTAAATTAGGGACCCAATGCGCTAAATCTTAAAAGTGCTATTTCAGCACTCCGAAGTGCCAAAACAGGCTTCCAAAGCACTAAAAGTCCCGAAGCGCTACTTTTTCGCATCAAAGCGCTACAACAGTCCGTCAAAGCGCTGCTTTACCAGAAGCGCTAGAATAGACCCTGAAAGCGCTAATCCACCAAATCAAAGCATTGAAAGTCTCAAAACGCTAAAATCCGACGTCAAAGCGCTAATTCTTAACTCCTAAGCGCTAAATCACTGAAAGCGCTACAATCCCCTCTGGAAGCGCTAAAGTTTATAACGAAAGCGCTAAAACTCAAAGTGCTAAAGTACCTACTGGAAGCGCTACACCAGAGTGTAAGCACTACAGCGCAGCTTGAAAGCGCTAAAACAACCTAAAACAATAAATGCATAAAAAACAAAAGTGTGTGAATTACGAGGAGGTCAAGGGATACATACCAGAGGTCCATACGTGGCTGGCCGTCGGTGACATCGAACACGCTCGAATCAGTGAGTGTGGTAGGGGATAGGCATCTTGCTCCAGCTGGCAAAAAAGTCTCTATCACAAAAGGTTTTTGAAATCAAATAGTGAAAATGAATTGGAAAATGACCTTTTGGACTATATATAATTTTTGGGAAGGTATTTTGGTGGGTTTTTATTATCTTTTAATTAATTTTATCCAGGAAATTAATTAGAAACTCATCTATGGGCTAGATTTCTTCATTATTTATCGGGAGATAAATTATTTCAAAATCAAAACATCATAAATCATAGAAAAATTTCTAAAAATCATCAAATCATTAATTTATCTCCCGAGGGGGCATATTATCATCAAATCATCTGAAAATCAAAATCTGGGGCATGTCTGGGGCACATGGAATTATTCTTTTTATATCATCGATCCTGGCAGTAGCAGCAAAATTTTCTTCGAAGCAATGTGTAAACACATCACTTTGAAGAGGGGAAAAATGTATACACCTAAAATTGGTCTGGAGCATGCTATTAATTAAATACAAATTATTTGATTAATTATCCTAATTTCCTCTACTATTGAATAAATAGAAATATTTGTTTATATAGTTCACATTTAATATTCATCTTAATTAAATAAACAAAATTAAATACTTTGTTCGATTTAATTATCAAATCCCTATTTCAATCTATCACATCAATCTTAAATTAATTAAATAAAGATCAAAACACTTTATTTATTAATTGCCATATTCCTCTGTTTAATTTAATCAAATGAACTATAGTAGTTCGTTTTATTAAATTATTTATCCCTCTTTTGCTAATTTAAATAAATCAAAATATTTGAATTAGAGCATAAGGAATATTCCAATCTACATTTCCTCAAAAATGAATTAGACTTCCTATGTCTAATCTATGTCTAAAATATGTCACAATTAATGTTTTGAAACTTCACGGGAAGTTTTGGAGACAAATTCCAAAATCTTCTCTCAATCCTCCTCCATCAATCCTTCCTCTTCTCTTGCCTGGTGTTTTCATGGGTAGAGACAATCTCCATTTTTCTCTCAATCTCCTCCATATCTCACCATTCAATCCTCCAGATTGAATCCAAGCCTCTCAGAGTTTTCCCTATGCATTTCTACAGTCAGGAAATCTATAAATGCAGCCTCATTGAACCAAGAAAAGGATCCAGATAATCTAACTTTTGCACTCTTACTCTACAGGAATTCAAGCATCAAAGCATCAAGTATTCAAGCATCCAAAATCAATAAATCAAGCTTTCACATCAATGGTTGCCTCCTGTAGCTGCAATTATCTATTTCATGTCCATGTCATGCCAGTTTAATTCATTTATCATCTAGTATTGTCTTTTAGCTCCATATCATTGCATTAGTATCATCTCGTTCTACAGCCAGGAAATCTATAAATAAAGCCTCATTAAACCAAGAAAAGGATCTAGATAATCTAACTTTTGCACTCTTACTCTGTAGGAATTCAAGCACTCAAGCATCAAAGCATCAAGCATTCAAGCATCCAATATCAAGAAATCAAACTTTCACATCAATGGCTGCCTCCTGTAGCTACAATTATCTATTTCATGTCCATGTTATGCTAGTTTAATTCATTTATCATCTAGTATTGTCTTTTAAGCTCCATATCATTGCATTAGTATCATCTTGTTCTTCAGATAGTCATTTTAACAATCATAGTGCTTAACAATCTAAGAGCAATTTTGATTTAATAAATCTTTGGAGATAGAGAGCAATATGACGCTTTCAATTGATTACTATTTTGAATTGATTCAATTTGATTAATATTTGATATAATGTCATATTAAGAACTATTTTAATCTTGTTTACTTATTCACACTTACAATTCGGTGCAATATTCTAGCGCTTTTTATGAAATCAGTCTGGATCTGATGCATCTACGGTCATATTTTAATTTTTTCACAGTTGAACAAATGTATCAATCTAGGATAGTCACTTCAAAATTTTCTAAAATTGATCAATCTAGGATAGTCAATTCAAAGTTTTCTAAAATTGATCAATCTAGGATAGCCACTTCAAAGTTTCTAAAATTGATCAATCCTAGGATAGTCACTTTCTTTTTTTTCTTAAAGAAAATCTATCAATCCTAGGATAGTCATCACATTCTTAAAGTAAAATTTAAAAAGAACATCATGATTTTTGTGAAGCAACACCTTCACATAGATTAGAAAATTTATTTTTGGGCTTTTAAAATAGAACAAACTTATATGTTGTGCTTGTGGTGATTAGGCTTATGCTCTCCCCTTAACTGCGTGACCAAAGTGTCAGATTCACTTTTATTTCATGTCATTTACACTTTATTAAATCCTTTAGCAGGCCTGTCGTAGTGGGAAAAATTACTCACCCTACGGGAATGACCTAAGTGGGAACAACCAAAGCCAGGTTTTCCAACCCACTATAATAAAAATGTAAGTTGTTGATGAAAGTCCAACTTGACGGTAGTGAGCAAGATAACCATCCCCAAAATCTTTGTTCTAAAGATTGGGAGGTCTCTTGAGGGAGTTTATCTATTTGCCGCACCGCACGGAAACCCTTTCTAAAAACCATAAAGTAGTATCTTGTCGAGTCAGTATCCATACATTTTCATACTCATGGTGCAAGGGGAGAGAAGAATCTGCCCCCAAGACACTCACCATATAATTACCAAGGACCGCTTGCTCAAGGGATTTGGTATCCACTTCCGTCACTTTGAGTACACGCCTGGCAACGATAAAAACATGGGCGCCCTTTAGGGGGTGACACTGCTGTGTGAGTCAACATAATTCAAGATGTGGGTTGTGAGTATAATGATGACCTACTTGTCCTTAAGTGTGAGTCTGTTTGATTTGTGTACAATTATCAAAACAACCCATCAAAATCAATAAAGATCATTCATGATTTTTGAACATACACGATCTTTTCAGTTTTAAAACACTTATTCAAAATTGATTGCCATGTTTTCACAAATTCATTTAAATCAAATTAAAGATCATCCTAAAAACATCAAGTCAAAAGAAATCAGAAAATCCATGCTGCAAAAGTGAAAGTCCACCACGTTTCTCAAGAGAAAAATCAAAGTCACAAAACCCCAGAAACCTCTCGGTTATAGAAACAAATTGAGAAAATAGCGTTTTCTATATCAAAATCGGAAACTCCTTTTACAACATAGAACATTCATCCACAGGTATCACGATTTTGCTAGGGGTCACACATTAGATTATGCGGTAGAACCGCTCTATTCACGAGCCTTCTTTCAAAGAAGAGCTCTCACTCAGTATCACAACCATAGTCAGCGCATACATCCTTCTTGTCTTCCACAATCTCTGATATAGTATGCCACAAGACCAAATCAGATTTTACAATAGCAAGTCATAAAAGTCTTGTTTTAGCATTCTAGAAAACTTGTTTCAGTGCTTTTGGTCACTGTTTTAGCGCTTCGTAGAAATAGCACTTTTGGGCCCTGTTTCGGCGCTTCCAGTCAGTATTTTAGCGCTTCTATCAAACAACGCTTTCATCATATTTTCCAGCGCTTTCGGGCACTGTTTCAACACTTCTATCAAAGTAGCACTTTGGTCACCTGTTTCAGCGCTTCGGGACTCTGTTCCAGCACTTCTGTGAAATAGCGCTTTTGTACTCTATTTTAGCGCTTCTAAAATAGAGAGTTCAAAAATCATACCAGTCAGTCCATCTACCTTTTATCTACTGCTTCACTAGAAAAAAAAAATTCTTTTCATCAGAATCACTGTTTAGGAACCAAAGTCAAAAAGGAATATACAAATTTCCAAACTTATCAACTGAAACAAGATCTTGCGAATCACAAGTGTCAAAATCAAATACACAATCAATTACTACACTGAAGTTTCATTATCAGGATACTATCATCCTTCATCACGAAACCAAGTATAGTAATCAAATTTTTAACATTGTCTCATCAATAAGATCAGTCATCTTATTTGACTTTGTTTTAAAAATTAAAAATTGACATTTTCCAGCAAATAAGATCAACTTTTCAGAAGAAAGGGTTAAAATTTGTATGCCAATATTCACTAGGTCCCAAAAATAGAGACTCTTAGAGCAAGAAATTTTAAAATCTAAAGCAATGGTAGAGGAAAATCCTTGAAACAATCTGAACCGAAATGATAAGAACGAAATAACTCCAAAAGATATCCAAGCGGCTCAACAAGATCCCAAGTTTCATATATTTATGGAAAAAATTATAGAACAAGATATGGAGAAATATCTTTTAATGTTAGCTGAATTAGGGGCAAAACTTCCAAAAGATTTTGATGTAAACCGTTTGAAGGAAACACCAGGAACGAATGAGACTGAGATACTACAACCTATGCAAATGATAGATCCAGTTGCTACTTTAACATCACAGATGCAAATGTTACAGCAACAAATACAAGATTTGACGAAAGGGACTACCAAGAGATATGTGATATAGGACATTTGTCCTTATCCTTTCGACGCAACGGTCGGCTTGATACCTTTTCCAAGACATTGTGAGATCCCAAAATATGATAATTATAATGGAAGAATGGATCCAATAGATCATATCAGAGAATTTAACACAATGAGTCTTGAGTTTTCCCAAGAGGAAACTTATTTAATGAGACTATTCCCAAAGAGTTTGGGAGGATCATGCATGGAGTGGTTTTCGAAATTAAAACCAAGTATCAGAACTTTTGAGGAACTCGTCAACAGATTTATATCTCAGTACTCATTCAACATCCAACACGATGTTACAATCAAAGATCTTTACAATATAAAACAAAGCAAAGGAGAAATGTTCTTGTCTTTTCTCCAAAGATGGCGATGCTTGTTCGCTAGATATCCTAGATCCATTCCTGAAGAAGAAAAGATGGAATTGTTCATTGAAAACTTGACGGAAGAAATGAGTTATAGATTGGAACTACAATGTCCTCCAACATTCGAGAAAGTGATAGAAAATGGTCTTAAAATCGAAGAGGCGTTAGTCAAGAGAGGAGTTATCAAGCATTTCAATGATAAAACAAACAACACAAGTAACTCCTCAAATCAATACTCAAGTGGTGAGAAGCCAAAATTTTGGCAAAAGAATTGAAATACAAATGAGACAACAAATGATCCCCAAAATTTCAAACCGATTTTCAACTTGACCACATCCACATCAAAAAATCAAAACAACGAGAAAAATGTCAAGTCGAATACCATACAAAGCAATGAGATCATAAAAACACAGCCATATCAAAAACCGTCAAATCGGTGAAGGTTCACACCTTTGGGTCAAACAATGGAATCAGCAATGAAAGAATTAGTTACTAGAGGCCTTCTCACTGCATGGGAAGCTAGATTCTGGGATCCAAAAGTCAAACCATCATGGTGGAATGACACTGATTATTGCAACTTTCATAATAACAAGGGTCACAAAATAAATGACTCTATGGAGTTGAAACACGCAGTATAAGACTTGGTGGACAGCAACAAAGTGTATGTGGAGGAACCTCAAAATAATAATGATCATTCCGCATTCAAGGATCCTTTGCCAAATTATGACAAAGGAGCATCATCCTCTTCGAACAACAAAGGAAAGAACGTCAATCATATCTATGAAAAAACAATCCTTTGTCTATCTGAAGTCAAAAATGATCATACAATTAGTGATAACATTGATGAAAACGAAACCAACAACATTACCTCTTTGGATTTTCTCCCAAGCATGCAAAACTCTGATAATCAAATAAATGTCTTAAAAATCAGAGAAAATCAAGAACATCAACCAGCCAATGTGATAAATAGGGGACAATCCAAGGTAATGTTAAAAGGAATTGGCTCCACACATGCAGTTCCGCCTCCATCGCATTATAATGTTATCAATCAAGAACATAAACCAGCAAACGTCATGACTAGGGGGCAAGCCAAGGTAGTATTAAAAGGAGTTGGATCTCAACATGCGGTTCCTCCTCAATCTCATTATAATATTGTCGATTGATTGCAAAACATCCCCGCACAAATATTGATACTGGAACTCCTTAAATTGTCACCATCACATAAGGAAGTTCTTGAACAAGCATTAGTTTCCACAATCGTACCAAAGAATCTGGATGTTTGTCAATTCCAAGCTATGGTGGGACATCTGACTACCCCACATTGTCTGTCATTCTCTGAACAGGATGATGTTTCATTAAACCATCTACATAATACTGCATTGCATATCAAAGTATGTATCCATATTCATCACGTTAAGAGAGTTCTAATAGATGGGGGAGTTGGTCTAAACATTTGCACCCTCAAGTTAATCCATGCACTAGGATATTCCGACGACGCTATTGATGCTTGAAGGAAAATGACCATCAAAGCATATGATGAGGAAGAAAGATCGTCCAAAGGTTTAATTGTATTGCCCATTCAAGTGGGACCCATGATGAAGCATATAGCATGTCAAGTATTAGAAAGAGATTTGACATATAACATACTCTTAAGACGACCCTGGATTCATGAAATGCAGGTCATACCTTCCACATACCATCAGTGCCTAAAGTTTCCAGTAAACGGACAAGAGGTGACTATAGCTGCTAATTATAATCATCCACAACATTGTGACACATTGAGAATATCTCAAGACACCTTTGTCCCTCATAATAGGGAAGCTTCAAGTTCAAATTCATCAAAAGAAGAACAACCTCCAAGTATCACTACCAAGTGGGTAGAAAAGAAAGGTAAAGAAAAAAAAAGTCATGTTGAAACAAAAAATCCGGATCCACAAACTTCTCTATCAAACAAATTTCAAAAGCAAGTTCAATTGACAGATAAAGGAATGGGACAGTACTCAATGGAGCAATCGCTTAACTTATCATAGTTAATGCCATCTCCTAGGACATATGGTCAACCATCAATGATCAAACCTCTAACATCTTTACCTAGCATAGTTCTTCAAGAAACATTTGTAAAATCCGGAACTATAACAAAAGAAACGGATGACAAAGCAATCCTGGATTGGCTATACAAGGATGAAGAACCATCAACAACAGAGATCGGTATCAAAAATGTTAACATCAACACAGACAAGTATGGAAAAGGAAAGGCTATTCTTAAAAATATGGGTTATGAAGGACAAGGACCTTTGGGATTAAGAAAGGAGGGAATCATAGAACCTCTCACACCTCTCACTCTCCACACAAATGAGAAACCAGGACTAGGATATTCTGAAGAAGAGAAGTAGGAGCTAACAAAGAGGGCTGTAGAAAATATCCTTCACTTTAGAGATGGTTCTGAAATAGACTCAAATGAATATGAGTGGGCATTACCTTCTGATCTACTTTTCGTTGATATTCCAGTCGATGTGATTCAAAAATATGCACCTACACGTGAGGAGGGCCAAGGCTTTGGGTCTAGACCATTCATCACGGGATCACTGAATATCGATGACTCTAGTGAGGATGAACATAATTTGAGTGAACTAGATGAGTTCGAAGAGGGTACATCATGGATCTCGATATCCCAAATGAAAATTATGATGACATTGTTGTCCTCACCCTTACTTCCATTGACCTAAATCAATTTGATGATATCATGCCATTAATCCATCCAGAACTTATTGATTGGGAACCTATCGAACCTTTGACTATACCAAAATTTGCAAATGATAATGCCATCATGCATTTCCTATGTCATACCGAACCTGATACAAATTCTATCTACAATAATCATAACAATACGACTCGGTAGGAGGGTGTCAAATCTTTTAGTTGCAAAATTGAAAACAGGGAAAAAAGATCTAATGGTGAAAACCATTCTATGGCAGCATTAGATCTGGAAAAAGTAAAAATAAAGAACGCATCCAATGGTGAAAACCTTTCCGAGGCACTGAAGGATGGAAGATTTGACACTCTCCCAGAACATTATCATGAGCAATCATCAGTTCTAGTCGAACCTACACAATCGGTGGACATTGGCACAGAAGAGAAGGCAAAATTTCTACATCTAGCAGAATCAATGACTGATCAAGAGAGATCATAATTTATCAATTTCTTTAAAGAAAGAAGCATCAACTTTGCTTGGCCATATTCCGATATGCCAGGCTTAGATCCAAATCTACTTATGCATCATTTGTCTTTGCCAACATAATCAAGCCTGTTAAGCAAAAATTAAGAAAAATGCATCCTCACATCACATTGATGGTAAAGACAGAATTAAAGAAATTATTGGATGCTATATTCATAAGGTCCATAGACTATGTTAAGTGGATATCGAACATAGTACCTATTTCAAAGCCAAACAACAGCATCAAAATATGCACGGATTTCAAGGACCTCAATAAAGCATGCCCGAAGGATGATTTTCCACTACCAAATATAGACATCATCGTGGACTTGACGGCAAGGCATGCCATGTTATCAATCATGGATGGCTTATCTAGGTACAATCAAATAAGAATAGCTCCAGAAGATCAAGAAAAGACAGCTTTTACATGTCCATGGGGAACCTTTTGCTGGAACGTCATGCCATTTGGTCTAAAAAATGCAGGAGCCACTTATCAAAGAGCAATGACGACAATCTTCCATGATATGATGCACACTTTCATGGAGGATTATGTGGATGAAATCTTAGAAAAATCTACTACAAGGGAAGGACATTTGCATATCCTAGACAAAATCTTCACACGGATGGAGAAATTCAATGTCAGGTTAAACCCGAAGAAGTGTGTCTTCAGGGTCACATCAACAAAACTACTAGGATACATTGTTTCAGAAAAGGGCATTGAGGTGGATCCAGAAAAATTCAAGGAAATAATGGAAATGCCACCTCCTAAAAATATTAGTCAGCTGAGATCATTACAAAGAAGGCTCCAATCGATCAGAAGATTCATCTCCCAGCTAGCAGACAAAAGTCATCCTTTTAATCATCTATTGCATAAGAATATAGTTTTCAAGTGGGATGAGGGGTGTGAAACAACATTCAATCAAATCAAGCAATATCTAATGTCACCACCCATTCTCATGCCACCAACAGAAGGAAGGCCTCTCATATTGTATATTGCTACGACAGATATCTCATTGGGGGCACTATTAGCACAAGAGGACTATGAAGGGAAAGAGTACGCCATCTACTACATTAGTAGAACTTTAAATGGCTATGAAATAAACTATACATTCATAGAAAATTCTTGCTTAGTAGTGGTGTTTGCTACTCAATAGCTGAGACACGACATGTTAACTCATACAATCAAGTTAATTGCAAAGATCGACCCTTTGAAGTATCTACTAAGTAAAGCTGCATTAACAAGTAGACTGGCAAAATGGGTTATGCTCATAAGTGAATTCGACATTCAATATGTCGAGAGAAAGGCAATCAAGGGACAAGCAATCGCTAAATAGCTAGTTGAAGCTCCTCTACCAGATGATTGCCCAATGACAATGGAATTTCCAGATGCAGACATTATGACAGCGATACCCCAACAATGGATACTATATTTTGATGGATCATATACACAATGAGGATCAGGAGCAGGGATCTTGTTTATCTCTCCCCAAGGACACACGATTCTGAAATCATATAGACTCATGTTTCAGTGTACAAATAATGTGGCAGAATATGAAGCATTGATTATTGGGGTCAAGATAGCAATTCAATGGAAAATCACGGATTTACAGGTATATGGGGACTCTCAACTGGTTATTTATCAAGTAAATGATGAGTATCAAACAAAAGATGAAAAATTGATGCCCTACAAGCAGCAAATAGATAATCTGAAATAGTCCTTTGTCAGTATCAAGTTTGATCAAATTCCAAGGATAGAGAACAAAGCTTCAGACCCTATGGCTACAATTGCTTCATTACTACAATTGCCTGAGAAGCGTGTTTATTATGAGTTTATGGTAGAAAAAGTATCATGTCCTTCACATTATAAGTCAGAATCCACTACCATATGCCATCTTGAAACCACTGAAACTTCCATCTATGAAAAAACCTATGCTTACCTGAAAGATGATATTCTTCCTCCCGATCTTTCCAGGAACCAAAAACAAAACTTTATCCGCCAATCCACCCAACATACTTTAATCACAGATGTCCTTTATCTTCGAGGTCTTGATGGTACCCTACTCCGATGCCTAGAATGCAACGAATCTGAAATGGCCCTATGAGAAGTTCACGAGGGTATTTGTGGTACTCATTCGAGTGGGATAACTCTAGCTAAGAAACTCCTTCATTTGGGATATTATTGGCCATGCATGGAGAAAGAATCATATCAGTTTGTCAAGAAATGTCAAAAATGTTAGGTTCATAGCAATCTGGTTCACGCACCAGCACAAGAACTACATCCCTTCACATCAACATGGCCTTTTTGTCAATGGGGCCTAGATCTGGTAGGAAAAATAAATCCAGCTTTATCTAATGGACACAAGTTCATTATTACAGCTACAGATTATTTCACAAAATGGATAGAGGCAGTACCTCTTACTACCATCACTGGGAAGCATATTTCATCTTTCATCTTGAACTACATCATCTGTCGCTATGGAATCCCTCAATCTATAATCACAGATAACGGACGACCTTTCAAGAATCAAGATGTCAAAGAGATATGTGATAAGTTCCACATCCAACATCATTTTTCAACACCATACTATCCTCAAGGGAATGACCAAGCAGAGGCCTCAAACAAAACCATACTCAAAATTCTTAAAAAGATGGTTAATGATGTTAGACGAGATTGGCATGTTCAACTCAACCCTGCACTATGGGCCTACAGAACAAGCATCAGAACACCAACAGGAGCTACACCATTTGCTTTGGTATATGGATCAGAAGCCATATTGCCCATTGAGGTTGAAATTCCATCCCTTCGTGTATCACTCAGAGGTATCATTTCAGATGAAGACTATAGGGTATCTAGACTGCAAGAATTGGAGTTGCTGGATGAGTGTCGTTAGAAAGCTGTTAACCATCTAACAGCTTATCAACAAAGTATTTCAACAAGTTACAACCATAGGGTAAAATCAAGGGTCTTTTAGGTTGGTGACTTGGTACTAAGAAAACCCTAGGAATCAGCAAGATAGAGAAAAGAAAGGAAAATTTGAGCCTAATTGGCTTGGTCCCTTTGTCGTCATATCAGTGTATGGATCAGGGGCATATCATCTATCAACATCAGAAGGGGATTTATTTGATGAACCTATCAACAGTATTCATCTTAGAAAATTCTATGCTTGAATCTCCTAGTGCACGGGTTAAACTTCTGAAAATTGTTTCCTTGATGAAAACCTGGCAAACAGGCATCTTGGAAAACACAAAAATACAAAATACAAAAAGAAAGAAAAAGAGAAAAATGAGAAAATACAAAAAAACAAAAAGGGTGTAATCAAAGCATATGGTGAAAACCTGGAAACAAGTGTCGTATGTGATTCTAAGATCAGCCTTCCCATCTATTTGGATCTTATCAGAGTCATTAGTCTAGCGGTCAGTATCATTTCATATCTTGTCAGTCATCTTTCCATCTTTGCATCCATATCACAATCATTTTCAAATATTCAAGTATCACTCCAAAGCTTGGGGGAAACATCTGGATACCATTAGGGGCAATACAAATGTATCGATTTCACCAAAGGGGGCACAACCATATAGCAGAAAAACCGAAAACAAAGATCACAGTGCAATATCAATCATCATTAGAAAAGCATCAATCATCTATATCATTATCGAAAATCCAAAAACATGTCAAAAAAGTAAGTCTGAAAAAGCAACATTCAAAAACATAGGTCTATTTCAGTCGAACTACGTGGTCTCTATGTGTGTAACGTAGGCAAGGCTAATATTTGATCAGCCCCTGAGACCCCTAAGATAGGTTACTAGGTTAGGTCTTTCGTCAAAATCTTGAAAATCCAAAAACATGTCAAAATCAGGATGGATGATCTAAAATCTAAATAATGAATGAAACACTCTAAGTAAACAATGGATAAATTGTACTTTCGATTATCATTACTTTGGAGTTACTCAATGATGTATTGAACTAGAGGAACAAGGAAGGAGAATGATATTTTTATTGTTTTTTGTATGTAAGTTAATCATATGAATGTATGAATTGTCGGGGGATGTGCTATGCAAATGTATCACCGATGACATTCAGAATTCACACATTGACATGATTAATCACTATCTGTTTACGCAATGAATGCTCAAGTCATCTCGGTTAAATTATACCTAGATGCTTGTGTTCGATTGCAACATCAAAAATCATGAAAGAAGTACTCAAGTCGTCATTGGTCCAACACATACCATTGACGCTTGTATTCACTTTCAACATCCAATAAAGCTCTATGATGAAAAAAAAGCACAAAGTACTGTTAAAATGACAATTGTTTTGCATATAGTTGCATGTTAAAATTAGATCGCATTCATCATATTCATTATCTATAGAGTATTTGTTGCATAAAGGATTCGAATCAATGATTATCTAATCTACAAATAAGACTAAGTATACTTGACATAAAATCCAAAAATCATCAAAAACATGTAGGAGTCATCATCGCATCATTTAGTATCATCGTTTCATCATTCATGCATCAAATAAACTATGAATTAAATGGTACCATGGGTATATTATGTTCATTTTACCATTAAAACATTTATTACATTATCATTTATCCAACATCATATGCATACATCATTTACCATCCATACATTTAAAATAAATAAAATCACGACATTATTTTCATCCATAATCATTCATCATAAGATCATTATTTATGGTCATCACGGTTACATCACATACATTTACATTCACATAAAAAATCATTTATCCATCCATCCATACATTTACATCACATCATACATCCACGTATCATATGATCCACATATACATTTATCATTAAATCATTGCATAAAATAAAAACATTCATCATTGCATCATCACATTTGGAATAAAATCATTCATATAAACATCACATAATAAATGCATCCATCACATAGAAATCATAAACCATCATCATATCACATCAACTGCATCTCATATATATATATATATATATCGAGTGTCAAGTATACAATGAAGTCTGGTCTAAAAATACATCATCAACAATGAGCTATATCATAATATACATCATAAAGGATCGCAAAAGCATCTACGATCTGCTATTGTCAGAGTGTGCGGACCAAACAAGACTAGTACCACCACCACCCCCAGAGGAACTAGGATCTCTGGGATCTCTGCGTGGAGGTTGTGTCACCCCCTCACTCACTATCTATGTATGTTTCCACCCAGATCTCGATGGGGCATAGCTAACTCTATGCTTAGAAGGCACTGCATCATGATACCTGCCCCAGTAAAACTCTGCCTCTCGGCCAGCCCGCAGAACCTCTCTCATATAGTCAGCCACTGAGCTACCATCAGCCACTCTCTATAAAGTCTCGGCTCTCTCCTGTGCCCTCTCGAAAAATTTTCGATCACTATCTCGCTCAGCTGTCAAGGTATCAACCTGCATCTGCATGGTGGCTAACTATCCTTGTACCTATGCTAAGGCCTAGGCATGAGCCTGAGCCTGTGCCTGCATCTGAGTCTGGGTCTGCACAAGCATACCTCGAGCCTGTACCAACTGCCCCTGCAAAGTCTAGACCTGTGTCTGGAGCCCAGCTATCTATCTCTGCTACCCTACTGTTGGCACTATCACTGCTTGCCTCTTATGAGGCCTGCTAGAAGAAGGAGCACTGTTGATGGCTGGCCCTACCCCTCTGTCTCCTCCACTGCCGCCGTCACTATCATCACTATTGTTGTCAGAACTACTGTTGCTCTCTGAGCTACTGCCTAATGGAGAATCATCTCCACCCCCACTATCTGCAGAACCCGCTGCCACATCCTCCTACACAGGTAAAGGTGTTGGCCCATCAGGGATGGTGATACAAGGATATGGAACCAAGGCCAGGAATGTGGCATACTCCTCAGTAATAGGCACCTCTACAATATCCCTCTGCATATCCCAGGGTGATGGTTGCAGTGCCCGGTATCCCTCTACTACAACATCATATGATAGACGCGGACCCCAATCAGGAATATCCATCCGTCGCCTCGCATAGTGGGCAACTCCCTGTGGCATGCACTGTACAATGCCATACTGTCGGTACACTCTGCGAAGCAAAAATCTCTCAAGAAAAAATGGTGTATGACTGATGAGATACATAGAATCACAAAGGAACCCCAACACTGCACCATCCTCATCCCACTCCTCACAGTCGAGGTATGGCCACCAAGTAACTGTCTCTGTATCGTCGAAAACCTGCCTCTAATGCTCTAACTTGCCCATACGGGCCTAGGTAAACCAACCGCTGTATCAAAAAATGTAGGCTCTGCCGACTGATCTGTCTGCAACTAGAAATGGCCGAGCAATAGAAAAATGCTCCCATGCCCACACTTGTAACAAGGTCATCCCTGCTGATAAGCTCCTAGCTCCAAGGTACACAATCGAGTGTAGATCATGATAAATATGTGTCAGCATGCCCATCCCCCACACATCTGGTACCCTGTACCATCATGCTCTCTAATGTCTTGCCCCAGCCAACGACAAATCCCTTTGACCTACGATCAGGGCAAAGGAAACCTCCAATCAATTCAGCTAGTACTGCTAGTAGTGTAGCGTAAGAGTCGGCGATCCTCCTCCATTGAACGCTCGAACCTGCAATGTCCTGATCCTAAAACACTCTACGAAGAGCATCTCTACCATTGGTCCCATAGGAATCATATACGACGATCTCACCCATGAACGGAATGTGCAAAATACGGCACACATCCTCAGGTGTGACCGTCATCTCACTAGTAGGTAGGTGAAAGGTGTTGTGGTTACTATGCCACCTCTTAGCCAATGTAGTCAATAGACCCCGATTAATCCTAAACTGGGGCATATCAAGCAAGCTAGTAAGGCCGCATCAGCCTATCGCCTAAAGCTCATCTGGTGTCAAATGAGGTATCAAGTCTGTCATCTGAGGAAACCTCTCTCGCATCTGGAGAGTACCCAGACGCTCCTATCATCACAACAACAACAAAAAAATCCACAAATCAGTGAACTATGTCAAGAAATCAAAAGTCATTCTACTATCAAGTCTATCACAAATTGGTATGAATTTTCGATCAAAATTCATAGGCGAACATCAAACCTCACCTATCATGAGGTTCTCAAAACATCAACAAACCTCACCTATCATGAGGTTCATCAAAACATTATCTAGATCTCGCCTATCATGAGATTTATCAGATATTGAATCATTTCCTCGCCTATCATGAGGATCATCAAGAATAAGATTTATTCTTGCCTATCATGAGAGAGTTTTATTTACATCATCCAAATCCAACATCAAGAATTTGGATTATCAATCATACCAATCAGAAGAATGGACATGATCAAAATTCATGAAATCAAGGTTCACTAAATCAAAACCTTCAATTCTAACAAGAAGCGCTAAAACAGGCTTCCAAAGCGCTAAATCCGAAAAGCGCTACTTTATCAGCTATTAGCGCTAAATCAGGGACCCAATGCGCTAAATCTTAAAAGCGCTATTTCAGCACTCCGAAGCACCAAAACAGGCTTCTTAAGCGCTAAAAGTCCCAAAGCACTACTTTTCTGCATCAAAGTGCTACAACAGTTCGTCAAAGCGCCGCTTTACTAGAAGCGCTAGAATAGACTCTGAAAGTGCTAATCCACCGAATCAAAGCGCTGAAAGTCTCAAAATGCTAAAATCCGGTGTCAAAGCGCTAATTCTTAACTCCTAAGCGCTAAATCACTGAAAGCGCTACAATCCCCTCTGGAAGCGCTAAAGTTTATAACGAAAGCGCTAAAACTCAAAGTGCTAAAGTACCTACTGGAAGCGCTACACCAGAGTGTAAGCACTACAGCGCAGCTTGAAAGCGCTAAAACAACCTAAAACATGCCTAAAACAATAAATGTATGAATTACGAGGAGGTCAAGGGGTACATACCGGAGGTCCATACGCGGTCGACCATCGGTGATGTCGAACACGCTCGAATCGGTGAGTGTGGTAGGGGATAGGCATCTTGCTCCAGCTGGCAGAAAAGTCTCTATCACAAAAGGTTTTTGAAATCAAATAGTGAAAATGAATTGGAAAATGACCTTTTGGACTATATATAATTTTTGGAAAGGTATTTTGGTGGGTTTTTATTATCTTTTAATTAATTTTATCCAGGAAATTAATTAGAAACTCATCTGTGGGCTAGATTTCTTCATTATTTGTCGGGAGATAAATTATTTCAAAATCAAAACATCATAAATCATCAGAAAATCATAAATTTTTGAAAAAATTCTAAAAATCACCAAATCATTAATTTATCTCCCGAGGGGGCATATTATCATCAAATCATCTGAAAATCAAAATCTGGGGCATGTCTGGGGCACACGAAATTATTTTTTTTATATCATCGATCCTAGCAGTAGCAGCAAAATTTTCTTCGAAGCAATGCATAAACACATCACTTCAAAGAGGGGCAAAATGTATACACCTAAAATTGGTCTGGAGCATGCTATTAATTAAATACAAATTATTTGATTAATTATCCTAATTTCCTCTACTATTGAATAAATAGAAATATTTATTTATATAGTTCACATTTAATATTCATCTTAATTAAATAAACAAAATTAAATACTTTGTTCAATTTAATTATCAAATCCCTATTTCAATCTATCACATCAATCTTAAATTAATTAAATAAAGATCAAAACACTTTATTTATTAATTGCCATATTCCTCTATTTAATTTAATAAACAACTATCCTATAGTTCATTTTATTAAATTATTTATCCCTCTTCTGCTAATTTAAATAAATCAAAATATTTGAATTAGAGCATAATGAATATTCCAATCTACATTTCCTCAAAAATGAATTAGATTTCCTATGTCTAATCTATGTCTAAAATATGTCACAATTAATACTTTGAAACTTCATGGGAAGTTTTGGAGACAAATTCCAAAATCTTCTCTCAATCCTCCTCCATCAATCCTTCCTCTTCTCTTGCCTGGTGTTTTCATGGGTAGAGACAATCTCCATTTTTCTCTCAATCTCCTCCATATCTCACCATTCAATCCTCCAGATTGAATCCAAGCCTCTCAAAGTTTTCCCTATGCATTTCTACAGCCAAGAAATCTAGAAATACAACCTCATTGAACCAAGAAAAGGATCCAGATAATCTAACTTTTGCACTCTTACTCTGCAGGAATTCAAGCATCAAAGAATCAAGTATTCAAGCATCCAAAATCAAGCAATCAAGCTTTCACATCAATGGTTGCCTCCTGTAGCTGCAATTATCTGTTTCATGTCCATTTCATGCTAGTTTAATTCATTTATTATCTAGTATTGTCTTTTAACTTCATATCATTGCATTAGTATCATCTCGTTCTTCAGATAGTCATTTTAACAATCATAGTGCTTAACAATCTAAGAGCAATTTGATTTAATAAATCTTTGGAGATAGAGAGCAATATGACGCTTTCAATTGATTACTATTTTGAATTGATTCAATTTGTTTAATCATTGATATAATGTCTTATTAAGAAGCGTTTTAATCTTGTTTACTTATTCACACTTACAATTTCAAATCTTTTTCACCAAGCTATGTGGCAATGTTCAATCCTATTCACACACACCAACTTTCCAATTTCTCCATGATAACATGTACTTTTCATGTTAACCATCTATAATTAACATTTAACACTATTGATTTCATACACATTCATATTCATGCACACATTTAAAATTTCATGTATCATAATTCAAATTCTTTATAGTTATCCTTCCCATCCTTCCCGTACTTTCTATTTGGGGACAAATAACATGATTAAGTTGGGGGGAAGAAAAAAGGTTTTAATGTTATCACACAACCTTTTAGGAACTAGATATACCACATTCAATTTCCTTTACTTCCCTCTATTGGTCACAAAGACAAGAAGCAAAACATAAACAAAGCACAAAGCAACAGAGGTGAGAAGAGAATATATGAGAATAGAGTATAGAAACAAAAGGTGATAGAGATGATTGACTTGCAACAATGGGAGGAGACATTGTAAGGAGAGAACCTACAACACATAATTTTTTATTGGAAGATAGACATTTTTTGTTAGCTTTCGAACAAGTAGGATGGCTAGATTACTTTCTCCAACTTACTAAATATAATGAGACAATGACTCGGTAATTTGCAAATACTTCATAGAATGATAAATCCATTATAAGAGGATTAAGGGTTGATGCTTCAAAGGAAACTATAGAAAAAGTATCAGTACTTCCACAAATAGGGGATGAATTCCCAGTGAGGGTAGATACAATTTCTACAAAAAATGAGTTCTCAATGCTTGGAGAAAATTTAGATTCTACACCCAAGTTATAAAATGCCTCTCTTTACCCTGGCTTTGGGATTCATTTGCCTCTTACGTTGTTAAATACTTAACCTACAATGGCAAGAAATCACTTTTATACACTATACATTTTTAACTTCTTATCCATCTACACCATTAAAGGACTATGAATATACCTAATTTCTTTTGCAATCTATTAAAAAAATGTCTATCGAATACAAAAAGAAAAGAAACCAGTCTTCCCTATCACATTTTTGTTTGGTGACTCTTTTAATTAAAAGAAGCCTCAGAACCCAATTTCCCAACATATCTTGGGAAGATTTCTTAGCCAACATCAATGTCAATAATATTTTTCCAAGGAAAAATGTAGAGGAAATGGGTAGAGAACAAGAAATAGGAGAAACTTCTATAGTTGTAGCAAAGGGAAATATACCCTATGCTTCCCTTATTGCCTTGCCTACCTGCAACATAGAGGAACATGTAGAACAAGAAGAGTAGGAAACTCAACCTGCAACTTCCAAGGAGCAACTTGTAGAAAAAGGAACTATAAAAAACCTTGTATTTGTCAAGAGCCCTTCTAAGCCAAAGAAATGAAAAGGTGTAGCCTCTAGTTTTGAAACTAAGAAGAAACAAAAAAATAACACATAACCAAGGAGGCAAAAACATCACCATAAAAGAAAATGGAATGTAAAAGGGAAGAACGAAAATCAAAAAGAAAATATTGTTGTTGTGAAAACATAAACATATTTCGATGAAGAAAATATTCCTAATAGTGACACAAAACCTAAAATTTTATAGCCTTTGTATATGAGTAGTAGCTCATATTTAGATTCAAAGGATTTATTCATAGCTAAAAAGAAAAACAAACCTCCAAGAAGACCTATTTTTGAAGAAGGGTTTGTACCATCAAAGGAGGTGGATGAAGAAACATTGTTGGAAAAAGAAGAGGGTTTTATTTTGAAAGGAAAGGATGAAAGCAAGGAGTTGCAAGAGGCCTTGTAGAGAATTAAGGAATTAGAAGAATAGTTAAAAGGATACATAAAAGGGAAGGAAGTTTAGACAACAAGATTCGAGAATTACAGGAAAGGTTGCATGACCTTGACCAAAAGGGGGCAAGATTGGATAGGCCAGCATAGTTAACCATCAATGAGGTAAACAATAGAACTCCACATCCAATAAATAAATATGCAACCCCCAGAATGCTTAGAATCCCTTTTATAGTAACCCTTGGAATTCAATTATGGAATAAGATCAAAGAATTATCCCAGAAACAAAAAGATTGGGAAAGGGAAAAATATGAGTTGATGATATCCCATGTCAAGGAAATTGACAAGAAAGATACAAAGATCAAGAAGCTAAAGGTAAAGATACAATAATTAGTGAACAAAACTGTCCAATTATTGAGGTGTAGACCTCTAGCCAAGGTGTATACTTTTTTTCTTCCAAATAAATTTCTCATTTTCTAGTTTAGATAGATAATTAGTGACCTCCTTATGGTAGTAAATTCACCAAAATTGTTTTAAGAGTGTTCCAACACTCCAAACTGGAAATGAAAGATTAGTTGTGTGAATTTTATTTAAACAACTTGATCCTTCCCTATGAAACTACATGGAACCCACTTATGTTTGTAGGAGATGTTTAGCTCAAAGTGTTATCCTCTTACGTTTGAAATGAACATCTAAGGAGACAATTACAACAAGAATATCAGGAAAGGGAAAAATTATTTCCCCTTCAATTGAGGGAAGAATCAGGCTATCCAGACACAATGGTGGATAAATGGATAAACCTTATAAAGAAAGAGAGAGTGGCAAAGAAAACAATGTAATTTAGAAAAAAATACTAAAAGAGGTTCCAAGAACTTGTGGCAGTAATAGTTAAGCAAACACATGAATTTTCCCAAAACAGATGGAGGGAGCTTACACCAAAACTCAAAAAGAAGGAACCCCATTCCATTTTCAACTATGTGATAGTAGTCAAAAAATCACATAAGTACATCATAGTTTCCCTGAAGAATGGAATCAATTGGCTTCCCCTCACCTTTCATCCTCTAATTTTGTTTCCTATACCACATTGGATAGGAAGGAAACCATAAATAGATGTAGCAGAGGAAGAAAGGTGGACAAAGATATCAAATCAGCAAGGTTTTTTCTTGAAGTAGGGGACATGGGTTACCAGTACAACAAATTACAGGAAAGTTTCACTGTAGTATAATGTAAGGTGATAAGATATTTGAGTATAAGCAAGAACCTAAGTTGGGGGGAATAATGATTAATGATAATGTATATTTCCTTGCTTAAGTCGGATACTTTTATCTTTATTTTTTGGTACACTTTGAGACATTACTAGACCTTTTATATAACTTTAAGCAATTTAAGCATTTGAAGTTGAAACATGTTATATTAATATGTATGTGTATGAGTTATGAATGCTCATGAGTTTAGTAGGATTTTATGTTTAATTATATTTGTTAACAATGAAATTCCTTGAAGAATAAAGACTAATATTTTTAGCAAGAAACCTATCAACTCACAGCAATGGGTTTCTCAACTGTAGGATAAGGATTACAGTTCGATGCAAAGGAGTCAATCTACTGCAACACAATCACTTTCAAAAGAATATGGAGGTGGTTATTTAAGGATCAAATCATGGATGGTCGACCATCACTCTTATCTTTTAATAAGACAAGTAGGAGAAGAAATTTGTTTCCAATAGGAATATGAATTATAATAGAAACTGCTTTGGTTGGGCACATTTTCTATTACAATGGTTAATCTTGTATAAATACAAAGTCCTTGTTTGATTTATATACTCTTATTCTAATAATTATTTTTTGTTTTAAAAACTCAGTCCTCTTCCTATTCTTGAGGAATATTTGACATTTGGTTTAAGTTTGTTTCAAGTTTACAGATAATTGGACTCCCTCATGGACAATAGTGGGGTATCTTGTCGAGGAGAAGATCTAGATCATATATGTGATATATTGAATAAGATTACTTGTTATATTTTCTTCAACAATTTTATGTATGGTTAGAATAAAATAAATTTTGGAAGAATGGAAGAGATCATTTTGTATGTTGTCATTGATTTCACCATGTTGTTTATGGTATCAGATTGGTCTGATACCCTGAACTAGTGTGCAAAGAAGGTTTACTTCCTCTAGTGTTTTATTTGGTACTTTGGTTTACATATTCTCTTTGGTAATCATCGTTGTTTAAGGTTTTGAGAAAAGGCTTATGATCACTAGATGTGTGTATGTATATATTCTCGAATGTTCATATGATTTGATGGTGTGTTGGCATCGATTCTGGTGATTACATTTCGTTATTAGGTTAATCATGGATGACCTAATAATTAGTTAATATTTTAACATGTATTGTGGATATATGTGTCACCTAGCTTTGGTCCCAACAAACATAATGTTGCATGACACACGGTTGAATTACTTTCGAAGAAGCTTTGTATGAAGTCGATAGTTAGCTTTTTGTAAATATGTATTACATCCAATTAGGTCGACCTAATTGATGCATATGGATATATCAAATATATATAAAAGATGGTTTGTAGATGAATCATGTGAGAAAGTGTGAGTGTGTGTGTATGTGTTGATATGTGAAGTGTGCGAGTAGAAGGGTGAATATTAGTTTGTGTTCATGCGATTGAATACTTTGAGCATCAAAGGAGTTGAATCTGCACTTATGGTGTAACTCCATCAGTTCATATTATGGTTGTAAGCCATTTTGTTCCTATAATTTTTGTAGGCAGTGAGCCTCCATGTTTGGATAGTGAGTCCTTGTAAGCAGTGAGCTTTTGTATCTAGTAGTGAGCCTCTTTTGTAATCGATATTGAAACAAATATATATTGTGAGCAAATCCTCACCGTGGTTTTTCCCTCATTGTGTTTTCCATGTAAAAATTTGGTGTTCCTATGTTGTGGGATTTCATGCTTTGTTCTTGATATTCTCTACTTATGCATTAAAGTAAGTAATGGTGTTTGTTCAATAAGTTTAAGAGGATGTTGATTCACCCCCCCACCCCCTTAGTATCTTGAATATTCAACATTAAATAAGAAATACTTTGATCTTATATTTTTTGAGTGAGTGATTAAAGATATTTTGTGGATCCAACAACTCAAGCAAGGGCCACTTGAGGTACTATTGAACCACCTTAATTTAGATTGGTATATTAGATTATACATTGTAAGTTTAATTGATAATTTTCAAATCATGTGATTATGAATGATGCATTATAAATTTTGAATTTGAATATGAAGTTAATACTTTGTTCAGTACTCCAGAGGTTAATTAGGTTAGGACATGTTGATTCAAGTGTTTTTGTACTACACAACATAGATAAAAAACAAAGTGCACTATCTCTCTTGAAAGGAAACTTTCCTCATAAGACTTTAGAAAATAGCCCTAATGCTTCGTATGTTAGGTCTTGACTTTGTAAAAATGACTCAGTGGTTAATGTATTGCTAGTTGAACAAATGGAATTTATGGTTCAAAAAAAATTGGGAGTTTCAAAGATTTTTATGAAATCTGAAAATTGGTACAAACCCTAACTGTATTTTCTAGATGTGAGATTTGAAAATGACTTATAATCATCAAATATGGAAATTTATAGTGATACTTTCTTCCTAAAACTAGTCCAAATTTATAAAATAAAATTCAAAATATAAGAGTTTAGAAATCCTAAAACCAACTCCTAAGGACAATCACAATAATAGCTAATGATGCAGATAGACAAATCCCCCAATAAAACTAATTCCTACTTACTTAGGGTTGAACCCACAATCCCACAAAAATAGTGCAATCTTCAAAGGAAAACTAAAAGATTTTTAGATTGTAAACATTCAAACACATACCCAGATTTTGGCATAATATGAATAAATATTCAAAGTTGAACTATTGCATTTAAAAAGCTCAAACTAACCATACAAAGTAACTTACAATTAGCAAGCCAAAAAATGGTATGAACCAAAGATCGATCAAATATATTTTCACTTTACCATTAACATGAATGAACTAAAACTAAATAACTAAAATAAAAACTAGAAGTAAGAACCATGCAATATTTTTGGAAGCAACAAGAATTAGAACACCACAATTCAATGTCTTCTCCTTGTATTAGCTTCAAAATGTGTTTTGCAACAATTCCAAATCCAACTTTATAATGGGGTAAATCCTCATATTTATAGAGTTCAATTACATATTAGGGTTTTAGATTATCCCAAAATCAATGGCCAGGATAACCTGCTAGGCGGTTTACCTAAGTCGACCAAAATAGGTTTACCTAAGTCGACCAAAACAGGTTAAATATTAAAAGTGGTTACATTTTAAAGCTCGAGGTACTCTAGCTAGGTGTGGGATTTTTAAAAAATAAAATAAATATGGCATAAATTTCAAGGCAGGTCATTCTCATCAACAACTCACCCCATTTGTTGTCTTTTAGAATATTCTTGAAATCTGGATTAAATAACATTTAAATCCTCAAGACTAGGTTTTGGAATTATTTGGACCCTATGTGACATAGATTCCCCTTAGAATCAAAACCTTTGAGTATCTTTGTCCAATCCTATTGGGACTGTTGAAACCTATGCATGAAGCTAATATACAGTGTTGCATCTTCTAGATGGTCCTCGATCATTGCACCATCCGCTACATGAGTGAAACTATCTTGCCATCACTACTTCAATATGTCAATTTTAACATTTTCCTTAGCAATTTTCTTCCCAATCATAGCTTCAAAAAATAAAATGCAGCCCTCAAAAATCTCATGCACATCGTTCTCTATTTTCTAGCAATCCACTAATGCTTTATCCATAATTTCCCTTCTGAATTTGAAATATTTCAACCGAGACTCAGGCTCACAAATTTTATCTTCAATAATTACATTTTTCCTTTATCAAAATTTAATGTGAAGTATCATCTAGCATAGTCAATCTTACCATTGTTTTGTCATCTATAGATTTACACACTACTGTATTTGACTCCAAATTTTGATGAATTTTTATCGAAATACAGACAAACTATTGTCGAAATACAGACGAAACACTCATATAAATTTCATCGCTTTTTCGACAAAATTTTAAACATTGAAACCATGCCCCAGCATCGTCAATCATCGCCACAGAAAATGGAACCAGTGTTCATCATAAAATTGACGTAAACTTCATCGCAATTTCAACGAACAATCACCAAACGTTCGTCGCATGTATAGCAACTTCGTCGGAGGTTTTAGTGGTTCATCGATTTAGGTGCATCGAAATTGCGACAAAAATATTGTCAGATGTATAGCAACTTCGTCAGACATTTTATTGTTTCGTCGGTTTAGGTTCGTCGAAATTGCGACGAAACTTGCAATTTTAAAAAAAAAAAACTATTCATTCAAATGTATGCTATTACATACATTTGAACAAATTTTATTATTAGTGTGGGTGAGTTTTTTTATTAGAGCCTTGTGGCTATGTTTTGTTACCTGATTTTTAGCTTTTAGCTGAAATCAAGTTTAGTGTTTATTCTTTATGTTGTTCGTTTAAACATTTAAAAGATAAAACATAAGTTTGTTAGGCTTAATATGCATGGAGAAAGACTGTCAAATGAAATAGATTACATTTTCATTCCAATGTTGCAATTACAGCAAATGAGAAAAGAGAACCATATGTGTACAAATGTAATCTTTATTGATAATCATGAAGTGTACATGTCCCTCACAAGCCAAGGGACTAACTTTTCTTATTCAATGAAAATAAAAAAGCAATTTATACATGAATAAGTAAAACACAATGTGCATATAAGAGTGGAGACAAGTCATTGCCTGAGAATGACTGGTTGAGAATTTTCCCTCTTGCCCTGCTACTACTGCCCAAGTTGTTTGTGTCCTTCCCAGCTTCATAGTGCTCTTAGCTCCTACATCTAGAAAAACAATGATATTAGAGCAATGCTCTAAGCAATGAAAGATCTCAAACCTTACATGAACACCTACCTATGCATGTATAAATTGATCCCTAAATACATTAAATAAGCATGCAAACCTTGGATGTCCTAGAAAATAATGAAGTCATCAAACACATCCAAAATATGCATCTATTTTTCTAACTTGTTTGCTTCATGTCCAGATTTAGGACAAGTCATGTTACTGTTTTGATTCAGTTAAATGCAACATGTGGGGTAAATGTGGCTCCCATGAGGGTAGAGCTCAGCATGCTTTGAGAGAAATAAGAAATTGAGCAACTTGATCAAAGATATACATGTTATTAATGTATTAAATCAATATGGAATCACACCAATTGATCAACTTCCATTATCAGATTCAAAAGATGCAACACATTTTGCTGGATATGTCTTTCAATCTTCTTAAGTGGATCCATGATCCATTTTATAAAAATAAGTAAGTGATTTTGGAGATGCATCAAGTTCAGTCATAGATGCATCAAGCTCAATTATTCATCTCTTAAATAATGAGGGAGCAATCCAAAGTATTGTCAGGTCCCTCTCACCTTAACCCTATTGGATAGCCACACATCACATAGTACGGTGATCTTTCAGGTCACCGACATAGGTGACATGTGTCTACCCACTAGGATTAAAGTGAGGTATTGAACAGGCAAGGCTATGTAAATGCATGTTGATAGACAAAGATCACGGAGGGATAGACATAGGTGTTCATAGAATCCAAGCAATAGATAGCCTTGTGAAAAGAACTCTCAAGAAAATATGAGGGACATCAAATGGTGGATGTTATGGAGGTAGTCTCATGAAAGTAATAGTCAGAGATTGGAGTGTACAATCTAGGGGCAGTCAATGGTGAAAATTGTTGTGCTTGAACCTTTTAAAATATGTGCAAGGAAAAGGAGGATGAGTCACTTGATACTATTGGTTTCACTTCTCATGGCCACTATAAGAGACTCAATATTGCTATGTACAGATGATAGTTAAGGTTTATGAGATGCATGACAGAGTCCTGATATAGGTACCCATCTTGTTACATGTTTTTCTCAACCTGCCTTTTACAATGCTACAGATTGTACGGAGAAGAAGGATATCCTTTGGTGGATATAGTGAATGAAAGAGAGAACTCAGTAGGAAGACAAGAATCAAGGGTAGACAATCATAATTTATGAAGATGCCATTATAGGAGGACCGTCAATGTGGAATCATCACAAGACAAAGGTGGTTAATAAGAAGCCTGTTAAGAAATTGCAGCTTTACTCCTTCATTTAAGAAGAGTGCTTTGTATACCATTGATCTTTTCTTTACTCATTATTCATCTACCATTAGATCTATGCATTGATTCAATACCTTGCTATCTTTTAGCCTTTTGTGATGTTCATAGTAGGATAATGGGCAGAAAGAGCTTATAAAGTCTAATGGATAGTCCCAAGAATTTTAGTCATGAGAATGGTCATGAAGGGGCATCAGGTTGAGCTCTTCATGGTGACAATGCACAACCCTAGGGGACTATGACGAGCATATGACAGTGGACAGTCCACCTCAAGAAGACAATGGTACAGTCCTATAGAAACCTAAGGTGAGCAGCCCTTGAAAAGGTAAAAGACAATGTCATCATCATATGACATGATGAAGTGCTAATCTCTGAACTTTTGAGGCACAAGATAGTCCAATCAAAGTATGAGCATTTTAAGACACTATAATCTATTGAATATCTCATCTAATGAAGAAGATGCCTATAGTCCTTCAAAGGAAAAATGTGATTATGGAAGTCAGAACACAAGAGCAACATGATAATCGCATTCAGTTACAAGAAGAGTTATCTACAGCTAATGAAATAAATGATGCCTCATGGATAGCCATGCAATGAAAGGAGCAGCCTCACATGCCTTAATGAAATCACATGCTGACAAGAATCATGAAACCTGGAAGAAATTAATTAAGCAATGACAAATATAGAGAATCAAGAGCAGTGACATAGATCCTTGTAAGACATCATCCACCCAGTCATAGACCTCTAGTGTGGAGGAAGAGTAAGGAAAAGAACATTGGTCTTGAGAGCCTAAAGAAGCAGAAAAATCTGCCAAGCATTTCACAATGAGAAGAGAATTCATGTCGATGGTAGGTCAACCACAAAGAGTGCACATCAAGGTGTTAAAGAGAATAAAGTACCTAAAGATAGCAACAATGTACAAATTATGATCATATCAGGGGTTTAGAGATAGTCAATAGGGAAGGTCATAAGATGGTAGAAGGTTGAAGTGGCTTTCATCATTATGACAGCATGCTCAATCTCAAAATCCATGACAACGAAAGAGAAATTACAGTGATGAGACAAAATCAGAGCAATTGTCATCATGAAAGAATCATGAGGGGTGGCCACACATTAACAATTCAAGTTGCAAAGGCAATCAAAAAGGAGGACATGACTAGTATCACAGTCCAATGTTTATGAACAGCTAGTAGACCCGCCTTAAGTGATTGGTCATAAAGCATGCTTCATGGTAATGTTTGCATGTTAAAGACAGTCAGTGGAATAAGATAGAAAGGGGCAGATTGACAAGAAGTTACCTTTTTGGATCATGGAAGATCGTATTTTCTTATGTTGTCAATGTTGTTTTAAACACTCCATATTGTCAATAATATCAATAATGTTTTAACTTGAGGCTGTTAGTTTTGGCAGTGTTGTGAGTATGGAGGTTGTTAGTTTTGAAAATGTAGATGATGAATTTCTTAAAGACTTATGTGTTGAAAGGGAAAGATGGCATCTTGAGGGTAAGTTAAGGATCGGTATGGAAATGGTTGTTCTAGAGCTAATTAATATTTGGAAAAATGTCATAAGAGTGTAAGCACGACAACATAATCTTTCATAAAGATAGAAATGAGTGACAATCTTCCAATAATGTCAAAGGGAAAAACTTATAAAGCTTTAAAGGGTAGTTTTTTCATCTCAGGGGGAAATGTTTCTGTGTCAATCTCAGGCTAATGGTATGGTTCAAGTTTTTTCAATTGTAATGATGAAAGTGCAGACCCAGATTCAGGGAAATAAAGCCTTCATGCATCCTTTACAATGTATTGAAATGAAAAATCCCTGACATACATAAGGCACGTAGAATGGCCATGATTTTGAAATACACAATGTATGGTTGTGATTTATTAACCCACTTGGGGTTTTTGATTTAAAATGCATAATATAGGAAAATGAAGATATTACAGGAAACCCACTTGGGGTTCGAACACAGAAGGAATTTGAGGTGTTTTTAAAATTAAATCAAAGTATGATGCTATGAATGCAGATTCAAGATGACAAAAAAAGAGTCATTCTTCTATCTACAGCCGCGGCCTCAATGGCTGTGTTTTTTCCAAAACAACAATGCAACAGATTGGGGTTTTTCTTCTTTCAAAGGAAATGTAGAAGGAAATGAGCATTTTTCTGCTTTATTAATCAAGCTAAAAGCCTAAAATGAGCTATTCTTGCTCTATTTCCCCAGAAATCAAAAGAATGGAGTCGATTCAAGGCTTACTTGAGATTTTTGCTCATTTTGTTTGCATATTCAAAGTTTTTCAAGCTTCCATTCGAGCTTCATACCATCTCATGGTGGCTATAACAGCAGATGAAGTAACCACAAAAAAGAAAATTGGAACAAAGTGGTTAGGGAATGCTACAGGCTATGGCCAAAATGCATCAAATGGCCTTCAATGGAGACTAAAAATATAGTTTTGATATGAAACAAGAGCTATAGAGTAGCTAAGTTCCTGCCAAAGTGTGAAAGAATAGTTTTGTTTTTGTTTGCATCTTTTTTGATTAGTTTTTTAGTATGTAAGGATTGTGTAATTTGATGTTGAACATAAGCTTTTAGACCTACATGCAAAAGTAAAATGAAGCACTCAAACTTTCCATATTGGAAGAAACTAAAAGATCTAAAATGGCTTGTCAAATGGAAAAGGATGGTGATGATCAATGCTCTCTTTATGTGGCCATATTGTTGGAAGACAAACAATGCGAGAATCATAGGAGTAGGTAAATGCTATCAAATAAAACATTGAGAAAATGCCTTCATTCCTTACCATTGAGATCATTAGTGACCATGTGTTCAAACAAGTTGGCATTCCATGGCAGATAAGAACTCAGAATAAATAATCTTTGTATAAACAAGGCAAGCACTGACTTTGAAACACAAGTATTTAGTGAACATTAAAAATTAGGCAAACCAGAAGCATTTAACATTATTCAAAATTATAAAAGGAGAAAATACAAATGTATGATTGTTACATCTCTGCTTGATACTGCAACACATGCTCGAAATATGTTCAAATATACCAGGAAAATTAGCTAGCCCCTTTCAAAACCATGAGTTAAATATAAAAATTACAAAAAAAGCATAGCAGTGAGCTCTAATTTGGTAACTGCCTAACAGCTAAGACTCAATGCACTAGGGTTAGTACCACATTCCAAATGACACTTGCATGGCTTGAATGAAAACAAAAAATTCAAATTTTAGTTGCCTCCTGGCATAACACTATACAATACATGACCAAACCACATTCCAAATGACACTTGCATGGCTTAAATGAAAACAAACAATTCAAATTTTAGTTGCCTCCTAGCATAACACTATACAATACATGACCATACCCGTTGAGGAACCAGATCACTTCAATTAACCTACAACTGCTTGGAATGTGTCCCTGCTAAAATGAATCAACAATGAAACTTGATCCCATAACCTCTGCTGTGTATTCTAAAAGAAGAGGCTTTGGCACAACCTTTTATAAATGGGATCCTCCATGGCATCTGCAAACAGGAACAAAGCAGATCAAGGATGCTACAAGTTGTAGCAAGTCACAAATCAAATTCAGGAGCATAAATAGGGATATGTATTTGATAATAGCTAAAATTGAAACTGCTCCACTGATGGTGGAGAAAAAAATAACACCTATCCGTTGATTACAACGGAGATGTTTTAATTAGGCATAATACATATATAAACTATTTGAAGTAGCACATGCAATGAAATTTATGGTTGGATGCCATGCAAAATGGAGTAACTTTGAAGGAGAATCATATGCCCCTCCATTTATTCCCCCTCCCTTGCGCTTTCATTTACTAATGCAAAGAAACAACAAAAGTAAGGAAACAATTGGCAGGTAGTAGAGATGGAAATCCTAGCAACATTGAATACTAGGAAGTAGGAAGAGGAATGAAAACAATGAATTTGTGTATTGTTACCTCGTGTAGTTCATCCATGTGTAAGACTTGCAAGGGACCTTGCAAGTTTTGGAGGTGCTAGAATGATCCGTCTTCTAACATAAATCCCAAGCAAACATGCCACAGACAAAAAGACAACACAGTTTTTATAGTATGGTATAAAATATCTTGAACCAAATTATGCTGATATAGAATTAAAATACTAGGGTATACAAGATGGCACTAATAGGCTTATATAATAAACCATAACTGTATGTTTTCAATTCAATAACAAAGTGGTCACAGTGAGAATCAATATGATATAACAAAGAAGATAAAAATCATAGCCATTAAAGCAGGAAATTTTAAAATCCAATAATCATACTGCATAATGTCCCAAAATGATTGCCATGAAATATGGTGTTTATTTTGCAAATTAGTATTATTTAAAATTTATGTGTGCCATTACATGATGAACGCACATCCACCAAAGATACCTTTGTTATCATGCCTTTGGAAAAATGTGTTATTTATTGGGAGATCATTATTAACATTTACAAAAACCAGTTATTATCTTAAAAACATATACAAAAACCATTTACATACCTGTTTGAGTTTTTACTGGCTTCCAAGATGTCTCCCTCCCTGCTTGTGCCAAAATGGGAGCTTTCGAACAGGGGTATGGACGTCCATCACAGCATAATGGAAGGTAGAATTTTATAAGATGTTGTATTTGCAACTACCCTAGTAGACATGCATGCAAATGAGAAACCATAGACAAGGAACATGTAACTGTTTGAAAAATGTCTCCAAAGGGATGTCATCGCATGGAATGCAATAGTTGCAGGCTATGAAATACGAAATGGATTTGTTGATAACTTGATAACACTTTAGAAACATTCAAGCAAATGCAATTGGTAGGTGTAAAGCCAAATTTCATAACTTTCACCAGCATCCTCCCCGCCATACAAGAGACTAGACATTGGAAAAGTTACAAAAATAAATGACACAGAGCATCCACAATTAAAACAGGCCCAGACAAGATATTAAAATTAAAGAAAGAGAATGCATCAAACACAACAAATAAAAGAGTATTTTAAAAACTAGTGAATGATTAGTTTCCACTTCTTAAGTTTCTTAAATTGCAGGCATTTTCTGCTAGAATATTTAGGTTTTTGTTGCTTAAAATGTAATCTGCCCAAAGAAGAATATGACATTTCACAATACAGTTTGGAAAGCGGAGGCTAAAAACAAGTTGCTAGACAAAGAATCATAAAGAGAAAATATATGGATGTGGTATCTTGATTAGCATGTTTTGGCATCATTGGACCTATGCTACTTCTCATGCAACATCTTGAGCTTCTTATCAGTATGCAATAGGTCAGTTCAATTTAGACATTGGACAACGTTTAAGATTTGAGTTAGTCAAGTCTAGTTTGAGATGTTTTAATCTCGTAGAACCATTTCATAATATTGGATTTGCTATACATCTAGGCAATGTACATTGCAAGAAATTTATTATAGTGTAATGTTTTGTGTTAATTTATGGTATTTGTATGGATTGTGTCCTATGATTTTTCTCTGTATGTACTGTATTGTTATGCTCTTTTAGAGGTCTTGGATTTGTATCCATCTGCATTGGTGTTTGGGCTCTCTAGATCTTTGAGTGTTGTGTTGTTAATCTTGTTGAGTGGAACTTGGGCTGCATTGTATTTGTGTCTACTGTAAATTCTCAAACTTAGTAACTAAAGAAGTATGCATATGATGTAAAATCTTAATGTTGTAAGATAATTTCAGTTGTGGTCAAATCTGTAAACTGTGCTAGAAGAATTCTCTAGGAGCTGAATTTTTTTGAAGTGTAGGATCTAGTGTATTTGCTTGTGCAGCTACTGCCTCTTCTGTTGTTATGTCTAGTAGAGGAGAAAAGTGCAAAAATATAAGGGAAACCTTGAAAAGTGTTGAAGATAGGAACCAAATTTTTAGAAAGAAAAGGTTCCTCCAAGGCACGACATTTTATATAGATGAAGATTTAACCCCAGCACAGCTAGAAGAGAGAAGAAAAGAATGGGAGAAAGTTATAGAAGCAAGGAAAGCAGGAAAGGAGGCTTGGCTTTATAGAGGGAAGGCCCAATTCAAAGACAACATGAACCATAACAAATAGGAAAGCGGGGGCCCCCAGGACTACCTCTCAATGGTAAGATGGAATTGTAGGGGCTACCCTTGGAGGAGGGGGCCTGGGTTGGGGCCCATAGCTGAAGGCAAGGATATCATCGTGCTCATGGAAACACATGAGCATGAGGGCTAAAGAATACCTGATTTCGAAGGGTATAATAAAATTTATATGTGGAATGAACTAACGAAGAATGGCAAGGGCCATGGGGGAGTAACAATCTTGGTTAGGAAAGAATGGGAAAGAATCATAAAGCTAGAAAAGAAAGACCCAAATAATCAATACATATGGATGAAGATAACGATGGAGAATCTTTGATTTGGGTTGCAACTTGTTATTTTGCTCCTTATGGCTCTAAAGTGTACAAGAAAAGGAATCTAGATAGAGAAGACCCTTATGAAGCCCTAAAAATGGACATAACAAAATATTGTGATACCGGAAAGATTATTATTCTTGGGGACTTCAATGCGAGGACAGAAAGTAACCAAGCTCTTTGTTTTGATAAGGAGGGCAGAATAGTAATCCTTTGTGGTTAGAGGAAGAAGGAAATCAAAGCTAGCAAAGAATATCTCAGGACTCAAAAGGTGGTATTTCATCCTTTGGTGTAAATCTGTTGGGGCTTTGCTGCCTCCACAACTTAATCATTTGTAACGACATAAGCACTTTGTCGATCTTGGGGGCTTTCACATGTCATACTCATAATGGGAAAAGCGTGGTAGACTATGTCATTGGTTCACAAAGTATTATACCAAAGATAAAGGAGTTGGAAATAGGGAGCTACCCTATAGAATTAAAATCTGATCATAGCCCTATTTATATCAAGCTTAGTATGAAAGATATTGTCCAGAAAAAACCTAGTATGCAGCGGTACAAAGGAGGTGGCCTTCAAGAAAAAATTCTTATAACAGGCGAGAATCAAAACATATTCAAAAAAATGCTTGAAAAACAGTTCAAGGAAATAAAAAATGTTGGTAGCCCCACTAGAAATTAAAACATTATAAATAGTGACAGGCTGATGACAATCATTCACAAGGCTCTTATAGCTTGCAAGAAGGCTAAGGGTAGAAGAGGTCCCAAAAATAGTTTTCCAGCAAACCCATGGTATGACGAAGAGTGTAAGGTGGCTAAAAGGAGGCTGAAAATACCTGGCAGTGAACAAGCAAATAAAAAGTTGTATGAAAAATTAGTGAGATCAAAAAAAGAATACATGATAGTAAGAAGGAGGGAGCTAATCTCTCTTGGAAAGCACAATCCAAAAGGTTTTTGGAGAGAATTGCAGCAAGCTAGAGGTACTACAGAAAATAGCATCACGGACATCCAATGGCTAGAGTACGCAAAAAAATTGTATGAAAGAGACCAAGAAAAAACCTACCCTCCGACAATTAATTCTAATGATAAGCTTTTCTCCACAAAGGATATCAAGGGTGGTATTAAAGCTTTGGCAGTGGACAAGGCTCGAGACATTGATGGGTTACAAGCTGAATATTTGAAATGGGGATTAGAGATCTTGGCCCCACATATCAAAAATATTTTCAATAGGGTCATTCAACATGGTTTCCCAACAAATTGGACCACAAGTGTTGTTATCCCTCTCCACAAGAGTGGTGATGTCAATAACCCATCAAACTATCACACCATAATGATTAATCCTCTTTTCGGGAAGCTCTTTGGGAGCATGGTGGAACAAAGAATCAGTTGTTGGGCCGAGAAGGAGGGTAAGAGGGTGAAAGGGCAAGTTGGTTTCAGGCCAAAGCATTCTACTATTGATCATTGCATTACTCTCAGACACATGGTTGAAAAAGTTTGGGATAAACAAGGAGGTGAGGTTTTTTGCTGTTTTGTTGACTTCAAAAAGGCTTTTGATATGGTACCTAGAAGTAAAGTTTGGGATAGAATGGAACAACTTGAGATTCCAAAAAAGTATAGGGTTGTTGTCCACAGGCTTTATGAGCAAGTGTGGACCAAAATCAAAACAAAGACAGGTCTTTCTGAATGCTTTGGGAGCGACATTGGTGTCAAGCAGGGTTGCCCTCTTTCCCCCACTTTGTTCAGGCTATACATAGACAAGTTAGAAGAGTGGTTGGACAAGTGGGGGGGATGGTGTCCTTTTGGCCACGTATGTGATCAAGTTGCTATTGTATGCAGATGATCTTACCTTAATGGCAACTTCCAAAAATAGTCTTCAAGAGCATCTAAAGGCTTTGGAATTTTTTGTCAAGATGTTGGGATGCAGGTGAACATTAGCAAGACAAAGGTCATGATTTTTATGTTGAAAAGGACTAGGAAACAATTTGTAGGTGGTGGATGAATACAAATATTTGGGGCTTGATTTTTGCAGCAATCTCAATTGGGAGGCTTGCAGGAGGAAAAGAATTCAAGGGGGTTGGAAATCTCTTTATCTACTCCAAAATATATGTAGGTCAGCTGAGTTATGGGATTGGAAAACTAAAAAGAAACTTTTTGGGCTGCTTGTTACACCCATGGTTTTATATGGATGCGAATTTTGGGGCAGCAGCACATCAGATGTAAAATGGAAACAAATAGAAAGACTTCAAAAGCACTTAATCACAAGCAATTTCAAAATAAAAAGTACGGTCCCTTATGATATTGTTCTAGCTGAGGCTGGAGCCTTCCCAATGGAAATGGCAGTGTTAATTCGCTTATTAGGCTATTTACAAAGAATAGAGAATATGGAGGAACACCGTTGGCCCAAAACTATGGTGGAAGAAGAATTAACTAGAAGGAAGAACACATGGATGAAACAAAATGTCAAGTGGATGGGAAAATGGGGGATCAACATGCAAGAATTTCCAAACACAAAAGTTGAGATGAAAAGGTATGTAAAAGAGAAAATCAAAAACACCATGTGGTTGAAGCAACTTGGCCGAAAAAGCGAACATTATGTTTTGCATTTTAACCCTACTTGGGATCACGAACAAAAATTCTACATAGGGGTAAATATAAAGTGGAAGGCTAAAATGCTAATAGCTCGGTTGAGAACTAGCTCACACCGTTTGAGATGCAAAATGGGAAGATGGAAAATACCTAAAGAGGAGTGGTCAAATAGGATTTGTTGTTTCTGCTCTTCGGGTTTAGTGGAGACAGAGTGGCACTACGTTATGGAGTGTAAAGCCTATGAGGACATCCAGTATTGTTACTTTGATTTTTTAAAAGTCAAATTGTTAGTGGCTTTGTTTGAAGAAGAGAATATTGATAAGACGGCAAGTTGCTTGACCAAAATACACAGCAGAAGAAACAAAATAAGCAAAGAGATTGAAAATAGTAATAGGTAGTTTGGTGCGGTGGTTTTGTTGTGTTGGAAAAGGCAGTTTTTCGGTTTCATCTCTTGGGTCCCATAGACTAGCGGGTCTCATGGACGTAATTAAAATCATTCAATCTGAGATCATTGGATTGTGAGCCCCTTTGTTTGTCTAGTTGATAGTGTTGAATATCTAAGTGTTTGTCGTTTAGGTGATCATACTTCTTCTGAAAACCATCTGAGTCATAATCATTGTTGTAGTATTCGCACTAGTCTATTCTTGTGCATGAATGTGGCTGAATAAGCAAAATGCTCATATGACACAACCAATGCTTGTTGTCCCCTATATTTTTACCCTTATTAATATTTAAATTGGTGGAAAATTGCAGTAAAGGGTTTTTTGGGGTAGAAAAGGCCTTTGGAAAATTTTTAAAGAGAATATGAAAAACATGCAAAATGGTCTTGTAGAGTTTCAATAGAACCTATGTTTGGATTTTTAGAAGAATAATCCATTTTGTTTACTTCAACTTCTTCATTGCCCATCTCATTCATATTCACATTAATTTTGCAGTGTTCTTGTATGATATCAAGCTGAAATCAAAAACATTTTAAAACTAATTACAAACCCCCCTAACAAGCTAAACTAATTAAAATTAAAAAATAGTCAAAATAACATACTTTGATGCAATAGTTGCTCTTCAACCAGTTAATGTCCTCTCTAGCAGATGTAAAACTAAATTCCACATTTTTTCCCAGCATCCTGCCTACCCGTGCTAACATGAAAACTTTGGAACAGGGTATGGACATCCATCAGAGGATAAACAAAGGGGAATTTTTGTCAGATGTTATAGATGCAAGTGCCCTGATAAACATGTAAGCCAAGTGTAGAAGCATAGTCAAGGCATGTGAACTGGTTGATAGAATTCCTCTAATAGATGTATCATCTTGAACTGTAATGATTGTAGGATATGCACGAAATGGACTTGCTGAAAAAGGTTTTGTAAACCTCAAAGAAGAGAGAAACCACTTCCACAACAAACTCACAATTGCTCTCACCCTACAGCATAAAAACATAAAATCTCTGAATTGAAGTCAAATTAAATCAAAATTAGACCACACAATCTGAAATATGTTCATACCCACCTTGTGAAAGAGAGAATTAGTGTGCTCAACGAATGTGCGCTGCAATTAAACGACGTCCATTGCTCTATTCGCTATAGTGGCTGCATTTTCCATTTTTGTCATAGAAAACCCTAGCCAGTCAATAATGATGGGAATAGAAAAGATGCATGAACTCTTTTACAAATGCATTGTCTCTCTACATGCAATGATTCCTATCCTACTCGCCAACTATCCAAGCTATCTGACGGTGTACAGAGTTTCCTTCAAAATTCTTGCGCTCTCTATTCTTGGTAGCTGCGAATGCTCCTGCCAGCCATTTGCAGCTCCAATCGGAGGCCACCAAAATAGACTCCAACAAAATTCCCATTAAAAAAATTGTAAATTTTCTCATCATGTAGTCGAAAATAAATTTGTCCAAAGACTTTGCACTGGTTGTGATTGGCTGAATACGAAAATATTAATCACCGTTTAACATTTTCAGCCTCCGTTATAGTTCCCCGCAAGAACTAAGAATGCATTTACCTGTGTGTTCATACACTTTCCATCAAAGAATCGGCCAAAAACCAGTGTCAAAACACTATTTCCAATGTCAAATCCAAACCCCATGGCGGCAGCATGTCTCTGCCAAAGTGCTCAATGAAAAGAATGATGATTTTTTTTCACATTTTTTTTTATCTTTTGATGATTAGGGTTTGACCCTTCTACATGTCACGGGATTTTTGTTGCATTTTTTAAAAAATGCAACACATATTAATGTGTTATGGGGGTTTAAAGACTTAGGCAAATTCTTGCCTTGTAAACTTGATGCCTTGTCACAAAATTGCTAAGTGTTTCAATGTGAAACATGTGATATATTCCTTTGACCTTTGGTCATCATGTGAGATGCTTTCAAGACTTTCAAAATATGTCTTCCATGAAGTGTGGAGGTCCTTCATGATCATACGGGCCAAATTTGAACCTTTTATTTTGCCTTTGAAAATCAAAGAATATTGACCAGTGTGTGGCCTTGGAGAGAAAAATGAGGTAAGAAAAAATGATCAAGTGCCTTGGAGATTTTGACCTTGTTTAATGCTTTTGAAAGCATTTTGATATAGCATTTTATTTCAAAGTATAAATATATCATTTAAGTGATTTGCAAATCACTTTTATCATGTCTTTTTATTACAAATCTAATGTAATTCAAAGAGGTGGTGGGGCCCTCTTTGTGTTTTTCTTCAAAATGTAAAGTAACTTGATTAAGTGGTGTATTATGAATCACTTAATCAAGTTATTATCTTTAATGCTTTTTTGGAGTCTTTTTTTTTCAAAACACACATATTGCATGGGTCAAGGCTGGGAGACAAAATGATGACTTGCAAACATGAAGAGAGTGTGTGAGTGGAGAGTTTAACTATTTTGGAGAAACATGTGCTATTTTGGAGGTTGTTTGGTCACACTTTTTGGATGGCTATGGGCTTGGCTTGACCTTGGACGATTTGGAGGACTTTTTGGAGTGATTTTAGAAGGTTCTTTTTTGGCCTCATTGTTGCATCCAATCAAAACCTTCTAGATGGGCATGTGTGAGGGGATTTGTTGGGTTTTTCTTAAGTATCTTCATTTTGGCATTTTGGAGTGAGTTCTTTCTTTCCAGCAAAGGATAACTTTGTTTCTTGGAGTTTTTTTTTATGGAGCAGTATTGTAACTCAAATGGACTTGTAATATAGTAAGCACTTTGAATCAATAAAATAGAGCATTTTACCTTCTCATTTCATGTTTCATGGTATGTTGTTAATTATTGATCAGCTTGTCTTGTGAAAATTTAACTTTCCTTGCAAACTTGTCTCATGTTTATGCATCTATTTAGCAGAAAATTTATGTTAACAGGTTATAAGTTGTGTTGTTTAATAGTGTTGTTAGTTGTGAAACCTTTGTTTTCCTTCTAAAATCCCTATTTATAGACCTCCTTATAAATTACTTATGTAATCTGCATTGGAAAGTGAGTTGTGTAAATCACGTTTTATGATGTTGATTTGAATGTGATAGGTTGTTATCAGGTCCATAGTTTTTTTGGTGTATCACCTTAGATATTTTTAGTATTAGGTTTATTTTCATGTAAATTCTTACCCTTTAACTCAGAGATTAATAGTTAGGTGACATCAAAAGGGGAAGTCAGCCCATAATCCAGAGGTCTACTTTCGAATAGGACACCCACAACCTAAAAGCAGTCCCATGTTACATCCAAACCTGCTAATTTTGTTCATAGCTTGGCATTAGGGTGCAGATTTGGATCACTAACATGTTCATTTTAAAGAACCATGATTGTTGTCATAAATCTATTCCTTTGAAGCCCGTACATCTTTTTATAACTATTTTTTCAAGTGCTATATGTATTTCAACACCTTACCGCCCCCTGCTATTGTCCCCCTGTCGTCCCCCCACCACCCCCAAACTTAGACCCCTCGTCCCTGTGTCCTCGAAATGTGTCCCCTGTTGTCCCCTTGTCCCCATCCCCGAAACCCCATGGAACACTGATTTTTCTTTTCTTTCACATGATCTTTCACCATTTTATTTTTGGGTTGGATACAAAGATGAAGTGTTTAAGGTAACACATCATATGACAGTCCTCCCTGATGACAGTGGCAACTTTCAAGAAGAGAATGTGAAAGACAATGTAAGGAAATGAAAGAATGCATGAGGTTAAGGCAAGGTGGTCTTCAATAGTGGTGCTCAGTCCTATTAGGGTTGTCCTATTAGGTTAAGGCAAGGTCACTTTTATTTAAGAGAGAATAATCATGCCTTCCTCACAGTAGATTACCATTTAATTCCCCTGGCACCATGTTCACTATCACCCACACTCATAGGCATGAAACCCTAAGTCACTATAAAGGCAGTCAAATAGCACAGAAAATGTCACATAGGACAATATATTAATAAGGGTATGTTTCATATAATCTTTACGATGGATTTGCTGGCACTTGCACTTGTTCGTCCTCTTTCTCCCTCCATTTTTCAATTTTTGGCTAGCTGGATGCTTTATGGGCGGCTTGGTATTTCAATTGATCCTTGCAGTCATTATTCCTTCTGGATCATAGCCCCAACTCTCTGCTCCTGCGCGCACGGGATTCATAGGAGCCAAATAGAATAGTTCATTTTTATACTTTCAAAAGAGAATTTTATATTTCAAATTTCAAATTTCAAATACAATTTGGGTCCAATTATTTTCCTTCATTTTAATTATTATGTAAACTTGAAGCACAAAATATCTACAAAACACTTTATTTGAACACCTCCTAGAAGATATCAAGGGCCTAAAAATAATAATCTAATAATAATGCTACATTAGAAATTGATTTGACATTCTAGAATAATATGCACATTTCACTAAATTAATGTGTTGTAATATTATATTTCCATTTTATTTAGCTTTTGATTAAAGAGCTTGATCTAACATCTAATATCATGCAACATTTCCTCTAAGCAAATGCATTTGGAAAGTACAAAGCTAAATTCCATAGCCTTCATTAATATCCTTGTTGTTTATTTCAATATGGAAGCTTTGATTGAGGTATGGACATCCATAAAAGTATAATATATAGAGGTATTTTTTCCAAATGTTGAGGTTACAACTATCCTAGTCGTATCACCTACTTTCAATGTTGTGCTAGCATATCTAACATGAAACAAATCTACAACTCTATATAAATAAATATATGGTAGAAATATCTAATTGTGAATTACATTTACTTTTCTTATTTTTTCATATTTGTTCTTTATAGGTTATACCATATAGTATGTTATGCGTAATAGTAATCTCTTTAGTTTGCATGAATAAACTTCTTCACAGCTTAAATATAAGATAGATATAAATATGTAAATATATGCCAAGTCAATAAAAGTGGATGGTGCAAAGTATCTAGGTGGTAGATAAGGATATGATGATATGATTGATTCTTTTCTTACGCCATGAAGGATTTTAATAATTCATGGTTTTGGGTCTATTTTAAAATGGATAGTTTAAACAAGATGTGATCTTCATATATGAATTATGATCTTCAATACATGCTTCACAAGTGGGACATTTTAGTGCTATAGGCAATTTATAACAAATGGGTGGCCATAGGAAACTCATGTAAAATATCTAAAAGTAACACTTATCTTTCTAATGTCAAGCCTTCTAAAAATAGTGTTTTATTAAACTATAAGTAAATTATTGTCACCACTCTTCATTCCACATGAAATGCCAAATGTAGCAATTATTTTTTTAATTTTGTTAAGTTTCATTAACCAAGCTATTTAGTGGGTTGAATAAAGTTGTGTTATGACCCTTGGTCTCTTAAAAATAATTAGACAAGATTAGGGAGAGAAAGGGGAGAAAACTAAACTCCTTCAAAATAGGGGTAGTTGTGGGTTTGTTGGTTTTCTTTGTATACTATATACTTGGTTCCACTAGGATAAATAAGTCATTGTAGAAATGAAAGATGTTTGATTATCTACCTAATATTGTTTTGTGTTTTTGAAATGGAAGAGATCTACAACTCTATAGAAATTGCTATATGCTAATGGTCAAATTATTAGACTATTTAGATCATTTTCTTAGTTGTGTATCCTAACTAATATAGAGTAAGCTTTGTCATTTTAATTGACTACTACATAATAGTTTATGTGTTGAAAGAATTGTTTCCATTCTTTGTAGTTTTTTACATTGGAATACAAATCATATTTAATTTCACGCCAATATACTTCTTTCATAAAGATATTTGTTTGATTTTTCCTTGCTATTTTCATCTTAAAATTTAAAAAAATGTATTCTATAATATAGAATTATTTTCAAATTGGGACAAAAAGGATTCTAAGAGATATATTTAATCATAAATTTTACAATCATAAATATCATTTAATTTGTATGTTGTAACTTCACTTTTAGTAAAAATAAAAATAACTTAAAGTTATATATACATATAGTTAAATTGGCAAAGTTGTTTGAGTTAATTACTAAATTTGATCTAAAAATGTTCAACACTTTAGATAAATTCAATTAGATATAGTTAAATTGGAGGTGTCATTTGAGTTAATAATTAAATAACGTAATAATCAATTAAAGCAAGGGACATAATTTTGGACGTGTTTGAATTTAATAAATTACAAATTAAAATAGACATAAATTACTTGAAATAAGTGCTTCATAACCTATCCAATCAAATCATAACCTATCAAAAAGGCAATAGGAATTTTCTAAAGAAAAGAACACTTGACCCAATCATAAGTGTATGGCCTTTTCCGAAAGGAGTGATCCACCTTAGCAATAGCAACTACCCCATCCAAAATTTTCTCACATTACACAAAGCCACAATGTTCCTCCAAGATAAGCCAATCAAATCCTACCTTATGTGTCCTAGTAATCAAATTGGAGATGATCCTAAAAATAACATTGTGAAGGGTGATTGGTCTAAAAAATCTAAATGACTTTGCAATTATTTCACTACTACGATCAATGTGTCATCTTTCTGAAATTTCCCAAAACACTATTCATTATGATCATATGGAAATTTCTAGGAGAGCTACAATAGTTGTAACATCATGAATTAAAAACATTAAAAAGTACATCATGAATTAATTATGTAATGGCATAAAAATTAAAAACATCATGAACTAATTATGTAACCATATAATTCTATCAAGAAATCAATATCAAATAGATAATATAATCACATAGCTCATACATTTCAATGTCATTGATCTTCTTCTTCATCCAACTCTTTGTTTCTATCATCTAATCCAGATTCGACATTGTAAGGATTGGTCGTATCATCATCATTGTCATTGATATCAGTTTCGATAATGTCATCATCCACACGGGTATCATCTTCATGAACATTAACTCCTACATCATCATGATCTAGTTCCTCTTCTTCAACATCTTCGTCAGGCACACCATCAACTAGTTGTTGATCTTGATCATCATCTACATCATCTTCTAATTCTTCGGTATCTTCTTCTTCCACCACATTATACTTTACCGGCCTTCCTCTTGGATCATGTTTAACAACAAATGACCAACCCAATTTACCTAGAACCTCGGATTAAAATACCTACTCACATTGGTCTGGAAGAGCATAGGGCTCATTTCTAGCTCGCTCGATCGACCTTGTATTAACCATGGTAAATCCATTATCATGTTCAATAACACTTCTCTTGGGATCATTTTCATTCAATCGTAGCCTGTACCATTGGACGACCAACATAACTCATTTGAAGGACTTAAAGTCACACTCAATTATATCATCCAAAATCCCATATATTGTCAAAAGTATAGATAAATTGTCGAACTCACTTTTATTTATTAATATTTATGCCCGACGTTCGTTGAAAAAGCGACGAAAATCACTGATCGTCGAAATTTTGAAAAAAATCATTGTTTGTCAAAATTTTGAAGAACGTCGGGCACAAATTTTTAAAAAAATAAAAATTACACATTAAGTACACATGTACCTGACGATTCATCTAATTGTACATCTTTGGTTGGAAAGTTTCATCGTATTTTGCAGTCAAATGAGTTAGTGACAAGTTGTAATTATTTGCTACACTTTCTCAGAACAGGTTGAACACCTATTGTACTATTGTATAATTTCATCCAAAATGAGGATTCCTTTATCAAATACCCCGGTAATCCATTTCTAAGCAACTTGATTAGAGGATTTCATCTTACCCAATTCATTAATAGCTTATTTTGAAAGTGTTGATGCCTAAAATTTCTCGGCACACAACCTTATGGGAAACTCAGCTAATGGGGGACCAATTGCACTAAACTGAGTAACCTATAGGATTTAAAGAAGTCATATCTTCATATATTGGGGGGTGAAAAGGGAAAATGAAATATATATTCTAAAATAAAATCTAATGCTAAGGCGATACGCCAATATTCCAAGTAAAAGGGCACTGGAAATCTTCCTTTTGGGCAAGATTTGAAGGCCCGATCAGCAATCTATATGCCCAAAAATAACATAAAGTGGAAATATAATTCTAAAGAAGTTAATCAAATAGCATAATATAGCTTCCATATACATTCATTGAACATGAAGAGTACAAAACATGATATGAACAGCAAAATTATATTGAAATTATAGAAGCTTTGTAGATGAAATACTCATTAAAAAAAATTAGCACGGTATAATGTTTTATCAAATAACTAAGAAATAGAAAGGCCAAATAGATTGGCACAATCTGGAAGTCTTAATACATAAAATGATACAAAGGTTGAGTATCTTCTTGTGCTTTTTCCCTATGTATTTCCAGAGCCTAGTTCAAAGAGACCATGTCGTATATATAGATTTTTCCATCGCCTGAATGTTGGATAACAAAAAAAATTCCTAGGCACAAGTCGTGTCACTCCCTACAGTGATTGTAATAGAAAGGTTTTGAAATGGTGTGTTGTTGCCTCGAAGAAACTGCTCCTCTCAAATAATGGTTGTGGCACGGGAGTGGAACTAGGAAACTTCTCCTAAAGACATGTGTCAAATTGCCTGAGGATTCAGTTAGGACACGTGGCATAGAGGCAGGGCCTCTCATTCCAATATCCTTCCATTGTGATGACAATTCTTGTGAAGATGACACTTCGACGTGATCCTCGCTTTAAGCATTGACTATGGGGTCCACTAAAAAGGTGCATGCGAAAGATGCAACATGGCGCCTGATGAGTCTTGATTTTGGCCTAGTTAGGGGGATAGAATCTCTTATTATTTGTTGAAGTTACCACAGACTTTGATATTATATGCTTACACTTCTATATAATTTCTCTCAGTCATAAGATATTTGGGACTAATTTCATTTATGTTGGTTTTAATGACATTTACCTATTATGTGGACCATCTATATTTATTTTGCATGTGATTGATGAATGTTCTTTAAGGTGGTTATGATTATGTAATTATTATGTGTACTAGCATTACTCTACAAATAGGAATAAAATGCTAAGTTGAGAAATGCAGCCGCCAGCCGGTCAGGTTGAGAAGTCACACGAAGGTCAGCTGAAGACAGCGGTGAAAGATTCTCATTTCAGCCGCATGTAACCGCCTTGTACCAATCTTTAATGGCATTGAGCATTACAAGCATTATTGCAATGGTCAAGTCCACGTTTGGGCATGCATGTTCGAACGAATTCCCTTGCATGCATAACCACTCCTTCCAGTTTCTTCTCATTTTCCCTAAATGGCATCCTCTCAGTTAATGGGAGTTGATGGCCCTATTTAGTTGACAAATAAGGCTCGAATCCTCCTTCCTCGAGCTAGTGATTTAGTGAGTCGATTGCTAAGTTATTTTACACATTGATAATCAGCCATACTTTTGTAATTGCATTTTCTGATGAATGAAATAAGATTATGAGTTGAGTATCTAAGTTTCCATTAGTTTAGAGGATACTCATCCAAGGGGGGCCACTTGGTGAGTAATCTATTCCTTTAGCTTAGTTAGATTAGTACTAGTTTTTTTTGAGTAGTTAGTTAAGATTCTAGCATTGATTGTTCCTACAGCCACTAGAATTCCATTATGTGACTATTCATGTAGCCAAAGTGGGTAGAGTAGTTTCTTGTTCGATGCACAGTTTTCCTTCCTGTTATGCATAATCAGTTTAGATTTGATTGAGTGATGTTCATCATTTTCTTTGTTTCCTTTCATGCAATTTACTTTCAGCACTAAGTCTTTCTTAGTTGTAGAACGAAGATGACTACTTTGAAATTCCTAGTGCACATATTGTGCTCACCCATTTCAAGTTCACATCCTTGGGTTGACAATTTAAATGTACCTTCATGGTGGTTAAGATAGCTATTCAGGTTAGATTTCCAATATCTAAATCATGGTTGTAAGGGCTTAGTTATTAAAATCATTATAGGAGGCTGACAGCGCCCGGGCGAAGCTTGGAGATGAAGCAAGGGAAAAGAACTCACAAAAGTGTGGACTACCAACAGGTGGCGCAAGTGGATGAAGGTGCCACCAAAAGAGAGCTCGAAGAGGTGCAAAAATATAATGCGTAGGTTGAGGCTAGTGCAAAACCAAATAAAATATACTCAGAGGGAGCTTGGAGGATTATTTAAATCCACAACGTTTGGCAACTAACAGGGGGCATTTCACCTGCGGAATGAGAACCCAAAAATATTGGTTCAAGACCAGATCCATATCCATTGGGAAACACTTAGAGCTTTGGAAGGGCGGTCTGCAAAGGCAACCAACCGGCCTCAGATGGCATCGATAAGGAGTGCAGATTCTCTTGTGCCTCATTCAGATCAATAATTTCCTTGAATGGAAGCTTCGTGGAGATCCCAATCTCGAACTCCAAATAGAAAAGAAGTTGCGTTAATGGATGGATGGCACCTTCAATGTTCGTTGTCATGGGAGGTTGATTGAATGACTGGAAAGAAATTAGATCCTACTACTTCTCTTCGATTTTTTCTACAATATGCTCCATTGTGGCCACTAATTTTTCAGAGAGAAAAGGAGAAGGCAAGCCCATCTGATTCAAATGAGAAAATTGCATCTACATATGATTCGTAGTCAGACTCAATGTGACCAAGAAATTGTTAGCTTGGAGGATCGTTGCATGATAATGGATGAATTCCTTCACCTTTTTAGCATTCGACCTTCAGTCATCTATTCTTGCCTTCACCAAGTCTGTACTCGTCAATGTGTATAATTTGCCCAGCAATTGTTGAGCCTGAGGCACCTTTTCACCAATAAATTGTGGGACCTACTCAATTGTACCTCGCACCTCCCTGCTTAAGTTTTTTACATCCACCATGAATTGTAGTACTAGTTGCAAGGATAAATAGAAAGATTTAACTTTCTCCCAATAGGAGACATATAATTGTTGCACCACCAAGAGAAGATCCAATTGAGGAACAGAGGGCTAGGAAGGAATTTTTAAAATATTTATCTCAATCTCCTTTGACCTAATTTCTTCCATCAACTCCTCAATCTTCTTGTCAGATGTGGTGAGTTGTTCTTGTAGAGTTTTCAACTCTAAACCTTTTCTTTTCAATAGCACCTCAGCTTGATGTCGGGTTCTGCATTCTTCTTCCATAGAGATATTCATCTCTCGGATCTCCTTTTCAAATTGAGCCTGTTGGTCCTAAAGCTCTTTATCCTTCTACTGCATTTCTCTCTTTGTTTGAGCCAACCGGTCCTGAAGTTCCTTGTTTTTCTGCTGCATATTAGCAACCAGGTTCAGATCCTAGGACTAGAACTTTGCCAATTCCTCCTAGAGCTTGGCCTTTTCTATTTGTGCTTGTTGAGACAAGCATGCAATTTCAACATCTCTAGCCTTCTCTTTCTTCCATAGGATATCCAATCTTTGGGTTGCATCTTCCCTTGAGGCTTGATGGTGTTGGGCGTCATGGATATTATCATCCCTTGATCCTCATTAAAGAGGGTCTACATGAATGGATCCATGGATCTCGCAACATCCATTTCTTTTCTTTTCTAGGCTCTCCTAGCCTGTGCCATCTTAGACATGCTAATTTTCCCAAAGAAGTTTGATGGCAACTGAATTTGTTCATCGACAAAGGGCGCATTAGGAGGAAGATTAAAAAGGAAAGAAATCAACATGGCTTTAGATGATGTTTGCTTTGACCAAGTGACCGTTGATGGAGAGAAAGGGGGAATGCTATGTGAGGCTCTAGTGAAAGGGAAAGTAGCGAAAGAACTCACAAGGGATGGTGGCATGGGCCACGAAGATGCAAAGGTCATCATTTTTTGGGAAAGTTGGGTTAAATCCGACACTGTGGAAGAAAAAGGGGTTGCAAGAGAGGGCTCTGATTGGGCCCCGAAAAAAGATGAAACAACCCATGGGGAAGAAAAAACTACCTGATCGAAGGGAGGAAAGGAAGACTGAGAGGAACCTTTCACGGGTGTGGAAGTAGAAAACAATAGGCCGACACTTGAGGTAGTCAAAGTCGCTGACACAACTGGGTTAACTAAAGACTGAGATGCGAGAAGAGGAGAGAAAAGTACTTGTGTCGCTGAAGTCTCTGACCCTTGGCTCATTGTTGCAGGTACTTGTGAGATTTCTCTTGGTGTGATATCAGTGTACAGCCTCTTCTCAGGTGGAGAATTGTCCACATCCATGACTTATTGAGATTTTTGAGTCACTTTGGGTCTCTTAGCGACCTGTGTATGTGGTCGCATGACTACTACATGGGATATAGTTACTTGTGCACTCAACAGATTTTTGTTGGGCCCTTTTGTTGCTTCTCCACCTCCCTATATTTGAGATTTTCTCATCTTTCTGGCTCTTATTATTGAAGCTACTTCCTCCTTTTCCAATTCTTCATCTTCCTTGGCATCAGTGTCATCATGTTCTCTGTTCCAGAGATTGTCAAACTTGTCGTCCATATCTGGATCCTGGTATCTTGCCTTAAGATATTTGGTTTCCTATCGATAAACCTAGAGGTCGGCAATCTTCTCCTCACTCCATTGGTTCCTAACCAATTCATTATAGAGGGTGGTTCTGATTTTGCAACTATCACTAGATTTGGCCAAAGGGTAATAAAAATATAGCCATGGTGGCCTTCCCATCTCTAAGGGAATATAGTCTAAGTCTACAAAGATATTACGATTCCCTGATAGAAAATTTCACCGAGTCTCCCAATAGGGTCGGGGGCTATGAGTCACCTTGATGTTGAGATCTGCTAAGTCATCTTCATGATTGTAATTCCATTTGTCACAGATCAACACCAGCCCCAAATGAGAAAGCTTTGCAAATAGTAGACCTTTTGTCTGCTTCTTCTCTATTATTATTGTACTAAAGCTTAAGGGGCATCAAAAAAATATTTTATGATGCTTTCTCGAACAAAACTTGAGATCTAGCCTAAATACTTCAAGGGCCAACACCCTGTTTGTTACACAGACCAAGATCCAAAATGGTTCCTCAGTAAAACCATACAGCCTGACAAATAAAAATTCCTCTCCAAGGAACTAGTCATAGGGAGGGACAACATTTTTCATCCATCTCACTTGCTCAGTGGAGAAATTGAAATAGCCAACCTGACCCTCTTTATCAAAATCTTGCAATATTGGAGTCAAAAATGACTCAAAAAATGCATAATAACCATGAGTCACCGAAAGGAGATGGGTCCATGCAGAAATCGGCTTCCTCACCCCATTTTCATCAAAAAATGAACAAATCCATATTCTCTTTAAAGAAGTCAGGGTTTTGATGTAAAATCATATGAGTGAGAAAAGAGGAAAACTTGAATTTATACTCCTTGAATGGGTGCAGCATCTCCCAAACAATGGCCTCCACGAAGTCATACCAAAATAGGGTATGTTGTTTTATTAATTGGAAACCCATACCCATTTAAAATCACTACACCATATTGTCATTGTCCAGGTTGCAAACAAAAGAAAACATCGAGAAGATGTCTTGTATGTTTCATATGATACTCCTTGAACAGGTGCAACATCTCCTGAATAATGGCCTCTGTGAAATCATACCAGAATAGGGTATGTTATTTTATTAATTGGAAACCCATACCCATTTAAAATTCCTACACCATATTGTCATTGTCCAAGCCACAAACAAAGGCCAGCATCGAGAAGATGTCTTGTATGTCTGAATTGAGACTATTGTTCCCAATTGGAAACTGAGGTGAGCGCTTATCTCCCTTGGGCATTTTTGCTTCATAATTGTAAAAACTTTGGGCTTGCGTTTTGGTCTTCTAGTAATTGTCCAATTTGTTTATGGTGAATCTCTCAGTCACTTCTGAAATATGCCTCATAGGGATACATAGCATATCCTGAATAACATCAACGCTAATTATTACTCTCAAGTTTTGGCCTTCTATGATTCCTATGTCCGGTTTGAAATTTTGGGTGCATTCATGAACCAGCTCTGGGTAGTGATGCACTAAGGGAACCATATAATGTGGAAGACCACAAAACCATAGCTTGTACCCCTAAGACCCTTTGTCTTTAGTCTCAGCCTGTTTCATTCTTTCACAGGCTGCTTCCCTAAGAGTCTTAAGGTTGGTTTTGAGGTCAAGGTCATAGACATTATCCCAATATTCTTCTATCTATAATTTGTTTCTATGAGAAGTCTTCTGAACAATCTTTCTGTGAGGCCAAATTGGATTTTTTGGCATCCTTGCCAAGGCATAAGAGATATCACCAAAAACATGGGCCATTGGCACCACCAAAATGGCGTCTGATAAGCTTCTAATTGTCTCTTCATGTGTTGACATCTCAGGATTCTGTGAAACTTTTGTGAATGCTTAACCTCTCTCTGTAACTCACACTTGGATTCTTTCTCAGAAAATTGTATACTTAACCTTCTTCGTAGTGTTCTTCTTTTGCATGCAACATTACCCTTTCTAAAACTGGAGTTGGAAACAATGGATGATTTTAGCAATAAATTTGGCATGTATTGCCAACTCATCCGTTCATGCGAAATGAATTCCTATCCTTTCGAAAAGACATTAATTCATAATGATGATTATCCATCATGTCCTATGGCACCACCCTTTAGGAATTTGAGCTATGATGGGACTTTTAATTTTCGAAGGAAGGAGGCTAGGGTTTTAGGGTTTAAAATTACCCAGGGTGATGTGAATTATCAAATTTTGAAACCCTCTTGTTATGTTTCAATGGTGACTTGCTACCAAAGATAATCGGTCACTTAAGTGATCCGGTTGAGCCCTTTCCTCCGTGCTCTTACTGACCCCTTTCACCTAGCCTGTAGGTCTTTTTCCGTCACTGAGGCTTAAATTTTATAATGCCAAGGGTTGTACCAGTTGGTCCCACCTGAATATTCTAATGTTCGTGCATGTTTTTTGGCTAACCATCCGATCACGGGTTTTGATCTGGACCGTTTCTCGCAAACCTCGCAGGTTTTCCTGCTGATGTCACTAAAAGGTGAGAGGTCTGCGAGATGTCGCCATCTGGCATGTACGGAGGGGCGAGGTTTTTTCCCGAGGTGCTAGCAATGATAAGTGGTTGTCTTTTCATCTGTGAGGGTTTTAATTACGGGGTTAATATTAATTCTCCCTCGCAAACCTTACAAACCTCGCATGAGCATAGTAAATGTCTCAAAAGTACTGCGAGGTTTGCGAAAGGGCGATACATGACTTGGTTCTTGGACCAACAAGGCTGTGGTTTTTCAAGGTGTTGAGGTGGATTTTCAACGCTCGATTGACTCAATTTGAGTTGTCCGACTTGCCAAGTCTGTTCAGCATCAATAATACAGTTTCAAAGAAATTATTGATCATCTGTGTGACGAGCTTTCACACTCTGAAGCTTATTTTATTAATGGCTCGAGCGTTTCAAAGGATTTTCTCTAGCGTGTGAATGATGCCCTCCTGATAGAAGCAATTATGGTGGCTATGTCAGCTACTTATGGCTCAAATGCTTGTTTTGCATTCAAGCAATTAATATCCCTCACACCAATTCACTCTATAAATGCTTGCTAAAGTGACCCAGTGTTATCATTATATTTTTTCTTGTTTTGTTTGTAGGTGGTGGTTATTCTCCTGTATTCTATGAATCTATGGATAAATCTATAGGGCGCGGGAGTGCCTGAGTAGGAGCCAAGAGGTCGCTAATTAAGAAGGAGCAACCTACTCCCAGAACACCTAAGGTCACTACTAAGAGTGTTGGCAAGAGGCCAGAGCGTTGTGCATCCCCTGTGTTAATTTCATTAGATTCTGATGATAATGGGTCCGAGACTAACTCGGATTACCGATGTTACCTAGCAGCTTTGATTGAGCTCATGGGAGTGAACGAGGGCGTTCTTACAGTCGAACCAATAATTGCACTGGTACTAGGCCAAGTTGTTGGATGTGGCGTTGATGTGACTAGAGGAATGAAGGCGATTCCGCTTTTAACTGAGGCGAGAACTCAGAGCGGTCGCTTGTACTAGGCTCATGTGTCTACTTAGTGGTTGCTGGTGTTGGGTCTACTGGGCAATTTTTTTCTGGTGTTTCGTCTTGTTGATGAGGACGTGCGCGTGCCTAGCACGTTTTTTATTTTTTCTCCGACTGGTTACTGTGTAACCGTTTTTTGATTCCTCAGATCATGCACCTTGTTATCCAATGATGAGGAATGTGAATTCAAATTTCATTCAAAATGAAATTCAATTTTGAAATTAACAATGTAGCCTAATGCTTTGTTGCTCTCCTGTCCTATAAAGGATATTTCATGGCTCATTGTTATGGTCGAGATTTTGGATCCATAAGGTTCTAAGTATGTACAGTTAGTTTTACTGCAGGATTTTGAAGGTATTATTTAGGAAATCATTCTGGGTCAGGAATAGTATGAAATAAGTATGCTATACTTTTGTAATTACTGATATCGAAAGAAATCTAAAAGAATTAAGACAATTTTCTCTCTTGTGTATGTGTCATGGATTATGAATGGATTTATCAAGGGTTTGTTCATTCAGTTTCAATGGTGTATTTGAAAGTGTAACTTGTTCTCCTACTTTAACTTAATGAGTTAATCAAATGCTTGAAAAAAAATTGCATGTTTATGGTCATATGCTCAGGATTCACTAAGGAGTATTGTTTTAATATACTGAAAGATCTCATAGTAGCAAAGCATTATGTTGATAAGTTCATAATATCTGAATTATGTTTTATATGACTCCCACCTAATGAATGAGGCACTGGATAGTGTCGGTAAAATTCTTTCAGGTGTAGGACTGTGGCTCTGAGCATGGTGATTTAATATCTAAACATTTTAACAAATATCAAAAGCTATCTCTTTTGAGATATAATTCTTATGATAATTTCCAATCTCTTTGCTTTGGGACATCTGTTATTATTCTTAGGTTTTGCCACAACCAAGGTAATTGTTATCGATTGCGTGTGTGGGGACTGCATCTATAAGAAGAAGTGTTCTTATTAGTCTTAGAACAATCTTATGAACACATAAAGGTTTACCCACCTTGGTCTCACAGAGCCAAAAGTGTAGGAGATATTAGTCTTTGACTAGATCTCATTAGTTGGCCACTATCCTTTGTAGTTCTTTATAATAGAGGTTGGCTACCTCTTAGAGAATTGAAAATCCTATGTGGGGAAAAACACCAACAAGCTGGAAATTAAAGACATATGAATCCCTTCACATGCTTTTACACTTAATAATTTTATGAGAATGATTAAGCAAAAGGCGTAATGATTACACAAAAATATTTTGATTTGATCTTTGCAGACTAAATTGTGTCCACAACTTGACACTTGGCACTTGACTATGTGGATTACCACTTGCACATACTGCAAGCGATTGATTATTCCATCTTAATTTGCATGTAGCAAGCACAACTTGGTGGAATTTTTGAGTTTACACCCCAATCAGCATCATTCTTATCACATGCATCTTACTCCTAGCTACCTCTATAAATAGACATAAAGATAACAACAAAAATCATACTTGGTAATTGGGTTTATTGGTAGATATAATGGATACTCCCATTAGGTTGACTAGTAATAGAGCATAGGTAGCTTTCTTAGGAGAAGTTTCAAATAGGCCTTTGATGTGTATGACAAAGAATAAGCATACCTTAGCCATAATTGCAATTAAGTGGGTGTTGGGAAAATACTTTGTAGAATATGAGAAGAAATATAAAGTGAATATTGATATTTTTTCCCACTTTGTTGCCTCTTTGTTGGATATTTAAGTACCAAAGCTAAGGATATTAAGGCTTACGAGGGATATTTTTCCCAAGCACTATCTCAGAGGCCTTGATGAGATTGCAATGATAGCAATGTATGGCCTTGGTATTCCGACTGCAAGTGATCTTCGTCGACTCGTTGAAGAAGGTGTGGTGGTGCCTTGGGTACCTTTCCTGAGCGGATTTCCTACTATGACCATTGGGAGCACCGTCAAAGGGTGTCGCATGGCTATCACTTCCTACTGAGGTGCTTCAATGTAGATCCTATCTACAGTTTGGAGTGGTACACTGATTTCAAAGACTTGGTGCATCCTCCTCCACCTATTGTTGTCATCGCATCTCCTATTGATCCTATTGCTCCTCAGATTATAAATGAATGAAATCTTCTCATTTCTCTTTTTCTCTATATATATTCTCAAAATGCTTGGCCTAAGAGCCATTTTGTACTGTAATATCTTGAAGTAAATATTACCATATAATAAATATATATAGCTCTTTTGCCTAGTTCTTGTCTCTTTTTCTTTTGGTTGCTTCTAGCTCTAAAAGGCTCAGCTATATAAAGGTTCAACCAAAAAAAACACACAAAATAATTACATATTTACATGGTTAAATGGTTAATAAAGCTAATTGAAAAGTTTAAGGTGAATTCCATTGACAAGAATTCCCAGTGCTTCTTTTTCCATGTTTTCCAATTCAAATACATTGTGTTGTTTGCATTGAATGATGCGATAAGGACCCTCCCATAGACTATCAAATTTTCTATGTTGGTCAATCTTTGCAGCTCTCTCATTGTATTTTAGCACCAAATCTTCGCACTTAAGACCTTGGTCAGAGGTTTTCTTATCAAACCATTTCTTAACCACTTGTCGGTTGCACATGGTCGTTAGCGCATTTTCCCTTTTCTCTTGCACCTCTAGAAATTCATCTAACCAGACCTCCATGGCTTAATTTTTCTCTACTTCTAGAGATTTACGCAATTGTATTGTGAGAATTTCTAGGGAGACAAACAATAGTGCTTCCTTCCTGTATACTAGCTCATACGGCGAAGTCTTTAATACTTGCTTGGGAGTTATGCGGTCCGCCTAGAGTGTTGCTTTGAGGTTCTTATGCCACTCTCTCTGGTGTTCCGACCCTATTCTTTTGATAAGTTGGACTAAATTATTATTAGTCGACTTTGCCAAACCATTTCCCCATGGGTAATAATTCAAGGATGGCTTTAGGAAAATTACATGCCTTAGTGAAAATTGACATACCTTCAAACCTAGGAAGGCTTTTGCGTTGTCAGAGATGATGGTCTTAGGCAGGCCGAACCTTGTTACCATCTCTTGGAGGAAGTTTACAATTTCCACCTCAGTTGCATTCTTCAAAGGCATGGCCTATGCCCATTTGGTGAAATAATTTGTGGTCATAAGGATCCATTTATTCCTGGCACTGGAGGTGGGATTAATCATCCCAATGAAATCAAGCCCCCATTTTGCAAAGGGTTCTTCAACCACTATTAGATTCAGAGGCAAGGCCAAGTTCTTCCTCCTTCCTACAAAGAATTGGCATTCTTTGTAGGATTTGACTAGAGAGTATGAATCATTGAACAGTGTAGGCCACAAATATCCCGCACACGTAATCTTAATGGAGGTGGTATTAGTAGAAAATTTCCACTCATGGGACTACTATGGAATATGTCCAAAAAAATTTGTGACTGCTCTTGAGTTACGCACCACAGAAGAACACCATTGAAATATCTTTTCAAGAGAAACCCTTCAATGAGCACATACCCGTTGTTCTATAATCTATAGAACCTTTTCTTCTTAGAAGGGAGGCCCACCAGATATTTCCTGATCTACATAAATCTCATTCTATCTACCAACCAGTAGCCTTCAGACTCAGATTTATTTAGTAGAACTAGCTCAAGTTGTTCCTCCTCGGTCGCCACTTCATTATCTCATGCCAAATATTCACATAATCCTCTTCCTCACATGATATTTATGGGCCTGACGTCGATGTTATACTCAAGGATCTTGGTTATCCAATTGGCCCTCTCTTCGATGATTTCTCCTTCCATAATGTACTCATGCACACTGGGATGCGCTACATTTACGACCACCTTATTGCATGATATGAGGTGTCAGAACTTTTTAAGCCCTTTGACAATGGTGAACGCCTGCCTCTTGATGAAGTTCTACTTTGTCTCATAGTCTTTTAAAGTCTAGGAGTGGAAGGCTATCAGATGTTCTCCCTTCCCTTCATCATCTTTTTTAGTTAAAACATTAGCGATGCTAGACTTGCTACTAAACACATACATTATAAAGTCCTTTGATAAGTCTGGGTTCACTAGCACAGGAGCTAAATAAATAGCTTCCTTGACCTTCTCAAAGGCTTCTCTTACCTCTTTTGTCCACTTAAATAACTGATCCTTCTTGAACATCAAGGTGATAGATCTAATTAGACTTGCAAAATTTGAAATGAATTTGCTTACAAAATTTACCTTCCCTAGGAAGGACCAAACTCCCTTTTTATTTATTGGTAGGGGAAGTTTTTGATTGCCTTCACCCGATATGGATCAATAGCAACTCTATCTTTGGACACTACATGTCCCAGTAATTTTCTTTGAGGCACTCTGAAAAAACATTTTTTCAGGTTCAGGGATACCCCAAACTCCTAGCATCTTTTGCAAACTATTTCAAGATGATCAAAATGATCTTTTGACTTAGAGAATATAATAAGATCATCCAAGTAGATCAAGATGATCTTATTGATCAGTTCTCTAAAAGTGATATACATCACTCGCTGAAAGGTGGCTCCTACATTTGAGAGGCTGAAGGGCATTTTTGCATAGGAAAATGTTCCCCACTTAGTAATGAACGTCATTTTATGTTGGTCTTCCTCTTTGACCCAAATTTGGTTGTAACTGAAGAATCCATCCAACAAAGAAAACATTTCCAAGCTAGCCAATGTTTGCAAGATTGATTCCATGGAAGCCAATGGGTAGTGGTCTTTTAGGGATTCCCTATTCAAATCCCAGAAATCAACACAAAGGTGGATGTCCCCATTTTTCTTTTAGACCAAGACCAGGTTAGACACCCATGTACTATGCTTGATTGAGAAGATAATTCGGGAATGAATTAGCTTCCTCAGCTCTTGCACCATTAGTAATTCAATCTTTGGGTTTATTAGCCTTTGCTTTTGGCAAACGGGTTTTGCCCCTTCCATAATTTATATGGTATGTTGGATGACTTCAGGATCATATCCCTTGAGGTCATCATATGACTAGGCTACTACTCCATATTTTTCACAAAAATGCATGAGCCTATCTTTATCATGTTGCGGAACATCTTTCCTAACCTTAAGCTTCCTCTCATGTCTGACCTAGAGATCTACATAGTTGCCTTTTTCCACTACAAGCTTCCTCTTGTCATTTCTTGCATCATCACAATCGAATAGATTTTCAAGAGTAACCAGTCCTTTCGGAAGCTTGTTGGACTTTAGCTGAATAATTTTCCCTTCATAAGCTTCTTTAATTTTTGGTTGGAGTTGATCAAAAAACTCTCCTAAGTGATTAATGAATGAGGCAATTTGAGCATCACTTGCGAACACTTACCAACTATGTTCATTATCTGGGATTATGGGTCAGACAATCACTCACACAAAATGTATGTTTTCAATTAAGTCAAAAATAGGGTCAAATTGAGATCCTATTGTCGACATGCAATATGTAGTTGCATTATGCTCTCTGGGCACCGTCTAGATATTGAAGGCTTCAAAACCTTCAATTAGGTTCTGGACCCTATGTCTATAAGATTATATGTGGACATTCTTGGTTGCGGAGACACCTCAGACTTGATTGACTGTTAGCTCAAATTCTCTGAACACCATTATCTATTAAACACCCATCCGCTATGCAAGACTTAGGCCTTGCACGACGCCCTCATATTCAACTTCATTATTTGAATAGGAAAATTGAAAGCAAAAATATCTAAGTGTTTTTCATTAGATGGGGATGCCAAACATATCCTGACTCCCACACCAACTTTGCATCTTGCTCCATCAAAATACAACATCCACAACTCTGAGGCGTGATCACCCTCGGGTTCCTTCATCACCTTTGGAATCACTTGATCTTCATCATAGATCACATAAGTTCCCAATCCGGTGGCATGATAATTTCCAAAAGGATCAGTGTCTATAAATTCACTCAAGAGGACCTCTTCTTCATTAGTTTGGTCTCTGGTCAACTTCTCATCCTCAACTAACTCAGTGCAATACTTCTCATCTTTGGTGAGAGAGGTAAGAGTAGCCTCAAAATTTATCATGGCCTCATTTGCTAAACATTTTGAGTGCAAAAGTTTGGAAAATATCTTCATCTTAGCTCCATGCTTGGTCCTAAGAATTAAGTGTGACCAATCTAAAGAAAGATACCTGCCTATTTTGATAGTGAACTCTCGTGATAAACAAAGACCGAACATGGGAGGGAAATCAATGATCATGATATCTTGTTTGATTGTGATACTGGGGTAAGAAAATAGATTCAATGGGAGGTTCTTGATGACACCTATAGTTTCAACCCTATTCCCATCAAGCTACATGACCCCTCTATTTAAAGGTTCATAGCTAAGTCCTAAAGCTTCAACTATTTGCCTCAGCATGACTGTGGTGCTAGCACCAAATTCAATCATAGAATTATCCAACAATTTTTTACCCACAATGAGAGTTAAGAAAAATGGGTTTGGTTTCAAATTACCTCTACTTTTAGTCAAGGCTTTCTCCCCATTATTTGTGAGGAATTTGGCCTGAGATGATAAATCAATGACCTTTTCCTTGGATGGTTGCTTTGTTGGCTCTATACTTGCATCTTCCAATAGGGCCTTCCGCAGTAATGACTTTTGCTCTGGGATAGCTAAGATATCCCAAAGGGATACATTAGCAAAGGCTTTCTTCAACTATTCCACCATATTGAATGGCGATGGATTCAAAGACTTCTACTCCTTAGACTTTTTTATAACAATATCCTTGTGTGGTTGAGATTTTTGTACAACCACGAAGGAACTAGGAGCTTGGTGGGAACACTTTTAGGCTGTTGAGTGATCGATTCACCCATGAATCTCTTTGAGTGAGTGTTGTAATTTGATTGCACTTGTGGGGCCTTTGATGTGGAAACGTCATTTGAAAACACCGCCTCTTCTTCTTCCATCCATGAGAAGAGCGCATGATCGAGAGCTATCTCTATTTCTTTCTCCAAGGACATTCATTGCATTTGAGTGATGAGTACCATGTTTTCCATTTGTAGAGAGGCATATGTAGAACCTCTTGAATTTGGTGTGACACCTTAACTACGTTGTTCCGCCATTTTTTGTAAATTTCCACACAAAGGTTTTTAGGGCATATGTGCTTCATTGTAGGGAAAGCACCAAGAATTGGTATCATCAGTGAGATTAATTTTCCCCACTACCAACTCTCTATTTGAACTTGTGTGAACAATTTGTAGCAAAGTAGGCATTGGCATAATCTGATTACTTGGTTGAGTCTATGGACCCATGTGCATACCTCCTTGGAATTGGTTTTACTGGTAGGAAGGTCTTCCACCTTGGTAATTTTGGAAAGCTGGCTTTATAGGCATAGACTATTGTCACTTGATATTAATTATTTTATTTGAGAAGGTCCGCAAAAAATCCTTCAAGTTGCTCACCTCAATTGCTAAAGGGTTAGATGTAGAAGCAACATTTTATGATGCGCTCGAGTATGTGTACATATATTGGGGAGGAGAAGACACACTAGTGAGGTTATCTCTTGGGTGGGGGCTGACAATTCTATGAATACAGGTATAGCAAGCCAAGGTGGTAACTTTTTGGTGTCGATCAAATTATTCTCTACCTTAACAACAAGTCTATATGCATCCAGCAAGGTGCTCCCACCAAGGGACTAAATCATCACTTAAATGTCAGAATTGGGAGATTTTAGATAGAACATGAATGCCAAATCAACAGGTGGGTGAATACCAATCTAGATCCTTTGCCAAGTTGTGTGAAACCTGAAATTGAATTCGGTCATGGCCTCTTGAGGGGCCCGCTTAATGGTCACCAGCTACTAGAATAGTGAAGACCGATCTCCATTGTTTGAAAACCGCTCGTAAAAAGGATCTTCGAGCTAATCCCAGGTGTCGATTGTATTAGCTTCCAGAGTGTGGTACCAATCTAGTGCCTTGCCTTTGAAAGAGGCTACAAGAAACCTTAGCGCTATATTTTGATTAGTGACACCATGCACCAAGCACACATCTGCCACATCCTATAAATGGTTGGATGGTGTTTTTGAGCCTTCCCCAATCAATTTCAATACATCTTTTAAAGCAAATTTTGGGATAGGATCCCACACGACTAGTGCTACTGGTGCTATGAGAGGGCTCCCGACATCCCACGCTACATATTTTTTGTTAGCCATTAGTAACGGGACTTGTGGAGGGGTCGGGACGTTCATTAGACAGGCTCTTTCTTGTACTGTTACCAGCAGTGGCACTAGTAGGCTAGGGTTATTCATTGTTTGGGATCTAGTAACAAGTCTATGGCTCATACAAGAAATTTAACTTAGAAACATTCAAACAAAGTCCCACTAAGTGTGCCAGAAAAAGAACTATTGATGCCTAAAATTTCTAGGCACACAGCCTTATGGGAAACTCAATTAATGGGGGATCAACTGCGCTAAATTGAGTAACCTTCAGGTTTTAAAAAATTCCACTCTTCATATATTGGGGGTGAAAAGGGAAAAGGAAAAAAATATGCCAAAATAAAATCTAATGCTAAAGCGATATGCTAATATTCCAAGTAAAAGGGCATAGGAAATCCTCCTTTCATGTGAGATTTGAAGGCCCATTCAACAATCTATATGCCTAAAAATAACAAAAAGGAAATGAAATTCTGAAGAATTTAATCAAATAGCATAATATAAATTCCATATGAATTCACTAAACATAAACAAAACATGATTTGAACAGAAAAATTATATTGAAATTATAGAAACTTTGTAGATAAAATACTCATTACAACAAACTTAGCACAGTATAATGTTTTATCAAATAACTAAGAAACAAAAAGGCCGAACAGATTGGCACAATCTAGAAGTTTTAATACATAAAATAATACAGAAGTCAAGTATCTTCTTGTGTTTTTTCTTTGTGTATTTCCAAACCCTAGTTCAGAGAGACCAAGCCGTATATATAGATTTTTCCACTGCCTGAATGTTGGATAACAGAAAAGATTCCTAGGCATGAGTTGTGTCGCTCCTTGCAATGATTGCAATAGAAAGGTTTTGAAATGACGTGTTGTTTCCTTGAACAAACCAAGCCTTCTCTCAAATGATGGTTGTGGCATGGGAGTGGAACTAGGCGAATTCTCCTTAAGACATGTGTCAAATCGCCTGAGGAGTCAGTTAGGACACGTGGCGTAGAGGCGGGGCCTCTCATTCTAATATCCTTCCATTGCAACAAAAATTCTATGGAGATAACACATGGTGTGGTCCTCGCTTTAAGATTTGACTACAGGGTCCGCCAAATAGGTGCCTACGAAAGATGCAACGTGGTGCCCTGGTGGAGCTTGGAAATGAAGCAAGGGGAAAGAACTCACAAAAACATGTGTTGTTGACACGTGGCACAAGAAAATGATGGTTCCACCAAAAGAGAGCCTGGAGAGGTGTTAACATATACCACATGGGTTGAGGCTGATGCAAAACCAAATAAAATATACCTGGAGGGAGCTTGGAGGATTATTTAACTCCATAGAAAGCACCCTTGGATAAGTAGAAGGAACAACATCTGTTTGTAATGGACTCACCAAGTGTTTTATATAACTTTGTAATTATTTCACTTATGCTTTCAACTACTCTTTAGCTTTTACCTCTTTCCCAAGCCTTTGTACAATGGTTTCCATAGACTTTCTCAGCTCATGGACTTCCTGCTTCTTCGAAGTAGGGCCCAAGTTTATTATAATCCTTAGGAGAAATATCTCCCTTTGCTTTATCAAATGTTGGGGTGGAAATGTGCACAACCTAATTATTTGATTCATCTTGAACAACCTTAGAATATGTTTTTGCCCTCTTCTTTTCTTTAGATCTATTCATTGCAGCCAAAAATTCATCCTAATTGGGAGTATCCATTTCTATCATAGGTTTGACTTGTAGAAGACTTTTCTACATTAGTATCTTCTTCTTCTTTTTTATCTTCTTGTGACTCCTATATTTTCTTTCCTTTATCCTCTTTTAATTTATTTTGTTCTTCTTGTTGATCTTCCCTCATTTCTTGTTGTTGTTCATGTTGAGTCTCTTGTGTTTGTTGTTGTTGTTCTATATTTAGAGTGTCAACATTTTGTATTTATACTTCATGTTCTATAGAATTATCTTCAAAAACCTCCTTTTCTTACTCAGTGTTGACCTCTATGATAGGTGGCATTGAATCCATAGGTTGTTCATCAACTGGTTGCTCCATTGCAGACTCTTCTTGATGTAATTCCTCCTCATGCTGCTCTGGAGTTGATTCAATAGTTTAGCCTGAGGTAGCTGACTCCTTTCTTGCAGCCTCTTCTAATTCCTTTGTAACCCTTTCTAGATTTTCTAAGTTGGGAAATAGAATCCCACTCCTTGGAGAGGATTTTATTTGATAAACAAATTTGGGCTTCTCCCTTGAACTTTCTACATTAATAGCTTCATCTTTTGTTTCCCCCTTTGCCTCTACACCTTGTGTGTCCTCAAAATTTTCCTCAAAAGGGAGCTCCTCTTCTTGAATTTGTGTTCCTTTTGGGAAGGAGGAACTAGATCTACTCAGGAGGAAGCCTTTTTCTTTAATTCTCTCCTTGTAAGCCTTCTTTTGGGTGGCTCCTTAGTAGGTGGATTTGGTGCCTTCATTTTATTTTCAATGGGATTTCTCTCAAGAAAAATTGTTCTTTTTCTCTTTAGCCTTTTTGAACACAAGTTGCTCTTCTTCTAATTCTTCTTCTTCAACTTCATGCACTTTAACCTCTTTCTCTAGCTCTTCTTTAGAAGACTGAGATTCAAGATCTCCCATTAAATCATAGGAAAGTTTGACACTATCAACTTTCAAACTATTATCTTATGATTAGCCCATAACTTGGTGTATCTCAACACTGGAGACATAACTTCATTTAACTCGGTTACTTCCTCCTCAAAATAGTCAATGAGATAAACTAGTTTATTTGCTACTTCCATATAGTCATGATATTGTATTAATTTCCCATCATCATCTACTTGGTCAAGGATCTCCATGGGCCTATACAACCTAATCATCTTAATACACAGTCTTGAGTATCTTTTCCTTAACATTTCAAATTCATCTCTTTAATTGGACCAATAGTCTTTAATATGGGGCTTATGTCTATATGACCTATTTGCAGCTTTCTTGGCCACTCCATGAGGATCAAATTTTATCCTCTTTGTATGTGTTTGCAGATGAAAGAATTTCATTTCTACTTTTGAATTTAATACACTAGTAATGGTGGGACAAGCCTCCCAACCATCAGTTGCCACTGGGAATTCACCTCCCATCCATGTCTTGTGCATTCCTTTTAACACTTTATCAAATACCACAAGCTTCCTTGTAACTTCCAGTATCACTATATTATTGGTTGGGTACCTTGGTAATCTGTAAGGTCTAAGGGGGCAGCCTTGAATCTGGATGTATGAAAAGTTTTGAAATTGAATAAACCGGGATTCATACTTCTTCACCAACTCCGTAGAATTAGGTGGCAACCTTATATGCAAAGCCTCTTGCAATATCCTAGTAACGTGCATCAAAAGGCATAATTGACTCTCTTGTAATGTGAAGTGCTTGATAACTGCAGCTATGGATAGCACTCATAAACTTTGATATTCCCGGGTTCATTGCCTACTATTCATTTACATGTTAGTCCTTTATATTTCAAGTTCTTGGATAACATATAAACCACATAGGAGGTCATTGTAAATTTTTTAGGTTTCTCCACCTTCAATTGCTGATTAATATTGTTGCTCAATAATTTGGCCCAATGGAAGTTATTTCCTTTCTCAATTTCTTCAATCACATAAAACATACAGTCCTCAAATTGGGAAGCTCTCTTTAATCCCATAATTATGCTTAACAATGTAACCATATCACCATACTCATTGTGGAGATCACTCATAGATAGATTCTTAAGCAATTTTGAAAAATGTTGCCTTGGTTTACTGGCCCATTTAATGTTTATGATTTTCATGCATTTGTTTGGTCTATCTATATAAAACTTCTTGGTTTCCTACAAGGTAAACATTACCAATCTAGAGTGATATGGGATCTCAAAATCCTCAACCAGAGTCTCTTCTATGAAATTTTCCATGATTATCTTCGGTGGGTTGTAGAGTCCCTACTAGTATCTAGTAAACTTGGTGATGATCACACAATTCAAAGGGGAAAACCTAACTGAACAATCCACTTAACATTTGTAAAGACCTTCATTGAATTATCGACTAGGGCTAGTAGGCTTGTGATGGTACTTGCATTGTATGTGCTTTCAAAGACTGGAAACTACCTAAATCAATCTGGTAAAGGTATTACACTTGCCAAAAAATCATAAAACTGCAAAATAGTAAAGAAAGTAAAGTTGTCCCTATGGCTATGGGTACCTATAGTATAAAACTGTAGCTAACTATTGTTTAGAAGTGAATGCTAGAAACTGACTAAATTATTGATTAAACCTATTATACACTCTAGAGTACAACAACTCCATTAATTACAGTATGAATTATAAAATAGATATTTTTCATGCATCCTTAATGATTGAAAACACAAAGAATATGTTAACACAGTTGCATTCATAAAGTAACAACTAAAAATAGAATGAAATAATTGAAAAGGAGTGAAGGATAGTTACCTTGAGTGACCCTTGCTCAACTAGTTGTCTTCCCTAATCTAAAACCAAATCTAACTCTTAAGATACAAAACAATCATGGTAACACAATTTCATCATTGCACAAATCCATACTATCACATAAGATTTTGATCAAAGATCTTATTCATGAAATCATAATTGCACAATAAACATAGTCTATATTTCAACTAAAAACTGAAAGAGTATCTAATAACTGGTAAAAATGGATTGACTAAAAATTTACTAGTTGCTAGCTCAAGACTCAACCAACATGTTGTACATATAGGCATGAGGAAGCTTATTCAAAATAGGACTCTAAACTGAAAACTTTAATGACCACTCCCTAGATTTTAGAGGGTGACAAATATTCAGCTACCTCTAAATGCAACTAGAAAAGAAGAAGAGTTAAAATTGGATTATGATTCTGTTTGTAATAAATTGGAATGTGGAATGCTCAAAATCAGTTTGGAATTCCAATCACAACAAATTTCTTCCTTCTCTAGTGTCTTTATTGATCACCATAATGATGCATATCTCCTCCATTAAATGTCTTCATGTTGTATTCATCGTGTTTAGTTTATTCTAGGAATCCCTTGTTTCACTATTCAGGAATTCCTTCAACTGCGAGCTTCATTGTAGTTGTTGTAGACTATAGTGCCTCCTCTGGCTACAAGGGGTTAGTTCACAAAACATGTACACATTACTAAAAACCATGACTAAGCATAAATATCCAATCACAATTCATATATATTCACACATAAATCATGCATTAACCATCACATCAAAGATAGCATAATGTATGAACATGTATAGGATAAATGTCTTGGTAATGTCTATAAGCATGTATAAAAGATATAAAAACTAACTAATATATGAACTCATCATTTCCCCCCAACTACCCTTTTTCTTTCCCTCAAGCAAATCAACTAGGGTTGGAGGTTGTAGTGCAGTGTAATTTATCTGAGATCCATGACAGTGTTCACTCCTTTGATCTACTTTAGGTAAAAACCTTTGTAGCATGAAAGTATCCTCATTTTGGTAAGTTCAACATGTTCACATTCCTCCATTTTATCTCCTATCCAATGTGGCACTAGATAAAGGATTATTGGTGGATGGAATGTAAGTAGCGACCATTTAAGTGCTTTGTCAATAGCAATTTCCATGTACCTGTGCACTCTTTCAATCATGGTCATGAAGTTATACACTGAATGTGGCTCTTTCCTCTATAATTTTGGAGTCAAACTATTTCATCTCTCCTGCACATACTTGTAACAATGATAAACCAATCCAACTGTCAATGTATGCATTATGTTGTAATCTTGCATCCTTAATTTCATGATCTTTCCTCTTGGTCCTTTGTGATCCAAAAGTTGTAACCATTCATTTATAATTACATCAAGGTCCTTGGATTCTTTTCTAACTGGGAGAGCTATTAATTTTTCTCTCTCCTCATACTCCTCCATGAGTTCACCCCTGAATCTTTAATTTCTAAAGTAGGATGCTAGTGCCCTAACCTATAAATCCCCCACAAACATAAAGGGGTTCCATTTTGTCTCCTCTAGCACTACATAGTTATGCAAATAATACTCACAAAGTTAGTCCTACTCATCTAGTGTAGAGTCAACAAAAATGTTAGGGAAATCAAATTTATTGCTCATGGAAATTGGTTGGTTGCTTATTAACCTACTAAATTGAAGACTCAAAAAAAATTCCTAGAGAAACAAGGCATAAGTTCTGGTTGGGGGTCTACATCTAAAAATTTGGGCAGCCTTGTCTGCTACCTCTTCCACTTTACTGCTAACTTTCTCAGTTCAATGTCCTTACCCTCCATTATCTTTGTATGCTCTGCCATCATTTCTTCCTTTTCCTTTTTCTAGTTTTCCTTTTGTTGAGAGAATTATTGAGTGACTTTCCATAGTTGGTACCCAAGGGATAAAGTTGTATGATATGTAGGGGTTTTTGTAGTAGGGGGTTTCTAATTTCAACTGCAAATTCTTTAATCCCTATTTTGACCATGGAAAGTTATGCCAATAGGTCCAATTTTTCCTCATATCCATATGTTTGTAGTTTCTCTTATAAATATTGTATTTTTATCTCCCTCTCTTTATCCTTTTTTTCATAATTTTGAACTAGATCCTCAAGCTATTTAATCCTTTCTAAATATTCTTGTAGCTCCTTCTTAATATTTCTATCCTCCAAAAATCTTTCCTCTTCTTCTAAAACCTGCTCATCACAACCCCCTGTATAATCATAACTCTCATTACTAGGGATAACTGGGGTTTTCTTTCTTGTATTATTGACAACAAATACATCGTCTAGGTCTGACTCAAATGTGGTAGATATATACCACTTTCTTTTTATAGGCACATGTACATTCTCAAAGGCATTTCCTTTTATTTCTGAATCAGTATCAACCATCATAACACTTTCTTCCTGTTGTCCTTTGTCCCTTGTTTCCTCTTCTGGTTTCTCTACACTTCCTCTCATAACACATTTCTTCTTCAAATGGATTGAACGCCTAGGTGGGGTAGATTTCCTTTCTTGTGTACCATTCTTTTTCTTTTGTACCTTAGAAGATATGGATGAACTACCTCTCTTTTTCTTGGTCCTAGGTGTTTTAGAGGAAGATGGAGTCTCTTGTGCTACAAGTTGGCTAGAGTCCACATGTGGTAAAGCTTGCACATCTTGTTCCTTAGGTTCACCTTGGATATGGGTAGGTGAAGCCATGGGTGAAATAGGAGGGTTTTCTCTTATAGACCTAGTAGGTGATTCTAGGGCCTCTCGCATTGCAAGTTCCTCAAGGATATGATTAATGTCTTGACAAGCTACAAAATCCTCCCAAGACACCTAGGAGTGATGAATCCTAAGACTCCTTTTTACTAACAATGTTATCAGACAATAATTTTATAAGGTTGAATCATTTTGCTTCCTTTGATATTCTAACCCCATTATTTTGAGCAAATTGTAAAGATAATTGGGCACATTGACCAATAGATTTTTATAGAGATGACTTAACAACTTGAAATGAACAATATACAATAGAGATAGCCTACCATAACATGTAATATAATTAATGATATAAGAGGCATAGGAGGCCCATACCCATGGAAATGATAGTCTTTTGGTACCTTGGGATGAAGATTCAAGGTTCTCTCCTAGCTCAGTGAACTCATCCCTAGCTGCAATTGCATTTGCTCAAGAAGGAAACTCGACTCCAATCCTCAATAGACTTGATACTTGTTCAATTGAAACCTTTGAATAATCCACCTTCAACCCCTTTACTATGGCCTCATCAAATTATAATGCGGTTGCAAATTGTCTCATCATTTCTTCATTGTACTATGTAAATTTGAGGAAGTAGTCTAACCACCAGCTCTTGTAAAAATGGGCTGACACAATGTGTCCTCCAATATCTATTTGTGGGTTGATGGATCTCTTTGGATAATGTCACCTCCCATGGTGAAATACTCTACCTCTGCTCAATGTCTAAAAAATTCATCTCAAATTAACTCAATCACCTTCAAACCCTCTCTACTCTGGTATACTCACATGCACTTTTCCACTGTACTTGCATTGTAACTCTCTTGTTACATTCCTTTCTCCTCTGTATCAACTTAATTCAGCTCAAATTGGATTAAAATTACCTCAAAATCTAGGAATTGACCACTAAATTAACAACAAAAGGTTATAAGTGCAAAAAGTATTAAGACAAAAAGTGTTTGGATGTTTGTTCTGCATTTGGCTTTTAGTGGCGAAAAACAAAAAAAATGGCTAATATATTACCCTCCCAACTTAAGTTTTGAAGTGACCTCACTTCATTTCATGTGAAAAATAGGCGAAGGGTACAATTGCAGAATATGGAAATAAATGTAATGAATAGATAGCATGCTAAATTTAATGTAAATGCATAATGAAAGCTTTTCAAAATCTATGTTAATAGTGGTAGTGTAGTATGCGTACCTATCAGATGTGATTAACTGAATGCCACGTGTGTGAGGTTGATTGAAGAGCATCCACAGTATGAGATTGATTTGACAAGAGTTAATTGTATTGTATGATTAAATGAATGACATGGTGGCACATGTAATGAAATGAAGTGGAATGTATAGATAGTGAGATATGAAGTGACAGTTTGAATACTTGAAATTTGAATTGGCAATGCGGAATGGAATGAGCATGCAACATGTACTTAATATGAAAGGACTAATATTGCATGTATGAGATAAAGTGAAATGAAAGGTGATGAACTGTAATTAATGTAGCATAAATTTGTAAACGCTTTGACAGATAGTGTTGTGGATAGCTTCTGCATTAGGTCTTGAATGAAACTATGACAATTCACATGTATTATGCTATAGGTCCCTACTGCAACAAGGCCCAAACCGTATTAAAGTAGCTTTAATACATGAAGCTACATGTCACTTCGATAGTATGAAACATTGTTGGAAGAATATTTTGAATCATTATAATTGTATTGTGTGTGCATAAAATTGTGGGATAGTAAATTATACTTGAGTAACCTCGGGAGATGAACTGTGTAGGTCATCTACTGAGGCACTATGAGAATCGGTTGTATCTACTATTGAGGTGTTATCGTGTGATTGGTTGTCTATATCTAAACCATTATTTTGACCATATAGATGCATCAGTGAAAGAAGAAAGTCATCTTTATGAGTTGGTTGTTTATATATCTTTAATTTGTGTCCATTCACTAGCAATGTGAATCTGACTGCATCTATAGTTTGTAACTTAACTACTCCATTGTGAAACACTTGTTGAATTTCATAGGGTCCCAACCATTATGAATCTAACTTACCCTTGTGGTCTTTGTACCTGAAATCATATAATAAATCCCAACCACCTACAGGGAACTCTTTGGCCTTTATAAACTGATTGTGCCATTTAATTCTTTGTTTTTGAATGATCTTTATATGATGCATTGCCTCCATTCTGATTTCATCCAATCCATTTAGATTGTGTAACCTTTGTTTTTGTGCTTCTATCAAATCCATGCCTAAATCCATTGTTGTCCTAAGTGTCTTGTACTCAAACTCTATTGGTGGAACTATTGTTTTACCATAGACTAACTCATAAGGTGTGAAACCTATAGTAGTTTTCCATGTTGTTCTGTAGGCCCACACTGCTTCAAGTAATCTTGAGGTCGAGTCTATTTTGTGAATTTTCACTATTTTGGTCAGAATATTTTCTATCTCTCTATTTGTAACCTCCACCTACCCATTGGCTTGGGGATGATAAGGTGTGGATTTTCTACGTCTTATTGAATATTTTGTAACCAACTAACAAATAAGGTCAAAAGTAAATTGTGGACCTTGATTAGTGATAATTTCTCTAGGTACTCCATATCTGGTAAAGATATCTTTGTACAAGAACTTAGCTACATTCCCATCTCTTGCAAACTGTAATGCCTTGACTTCAACCCATTTTATCAAATAGTTTGTACATACCAAGATATACTCTTTGTTATTAGAGGCTGGTGAAATTGAGCCAATGAATTCAAGCCCCCATTTGTCAAATGGTGCTAGTGTTATCTATGGCTGCAAAGGAATTTCATCTGACCTTTTTGGTTTTCTCATCCTTTGACATTTGTCACAGCTTCTAGTATACTTTATTAAATCCTTGTGGAGAGTTGGCCAATAGTAACTTGTTATCAAGATCTTAAATGTTATTCTTTTGACTACAAAATGAACCCCACAGGACTCATCATGACAAGCCTTTAGAATTTCAAAGACCTCATTTTCTCTTACGCATCTTCTCATGATATTACCTAGACCAATGTAAAATAAGTAACCAACTACCCAAGAATATGGAAAGATTTTATGCACCAATTGTTTCTTTTCTCTAAGAGAGAAATGTGATAGAAACTACCCTGCCACTAGGTAATTTGTAATATCAAGAAACCATGGTGTATATACTATAAGATCAAAAAATGCTCATCTAGAAAAGAGTCATCTGAAACACCTTCTTTTACTTGTGTGGGCAACCTAGACAAAAAATCTGCCACCACATTAGCTTTCCTTGGCTTATCCACTATTGTTATGTCAAACTCTTATAGTAAGAGCAACCATCTGTCTAGTCTCTCCCAACTACAGGTTTGTTCATCAAGTATCTTATGGTTGTATGATTTGTGTGAATGAAGACTTGATAACTAGTGATATAATACCTAAACTTGTTGATAGCATAAACAACTGCCAACATTTATTTTTCGTGACAATATAGTTAAGCTCACCTCCTTGCAAATTCTTGTTGATATAGTAGATAGCATATTCTTTGTTCCCTTCTTTTTGTCCTAGGACTCCGCCTATTGAAAAATTTGAAACACTGGTGTGTATATGGAAAGGAAATGTCTAATTTGGCCCTCTTAAGGCAGGTGCTTATGTAAAAGTTGTCTTAAGTGCTTTAAAGGAACAATGACCTTCTTTAGTCCATTCAAATTCTATGTCTTTGGTGAGTAAAACAAATAAGGGTGTTGCAATTTTACTGAAATATTGGATGAATATCCTATAGTAGCCCGGATGGCCCAAAAAGCTCCTGACATCTTTTTTCTTTTGTAGCACAAGAAGTGTGGAAATGATCTCAATATTGTTGGGATCCACCTAAATACCTTCACTTGAGATAAAGTGTCGTAGAACAATCCCTTGAGTCATCATCATGAAACATTTTTCATGACTCAATGATATGTTATGTTATTCACACCTTTTCAAAACCTTTTCTATATTACTGAGTGTATCTTCATGGGTGTTTCCATATGTAGTGAAGTCATCGAAGTAGATTTCCATGGAATCATGAGCATAGTTTGAAAAGATACTTAGCATTGCCCTCTAAAAATTTTTTGGTGCATTATATAGTCCAAAGGGAAGAACAAAATAGGCATAGGTACCCCAAGGGCATGTAAATGTAGTCTTATCCTGGTCCTCTAGAGCTAGCTTTATCTGGTTATAGCCACTAAACCCATCTAGGAAAGAAAAGTACTTTTTCCTTGCTAAGGAATCAAGCACTTGGTCAATGAAAGGTAGGGGAAATGATCTTTTCAAGTTGTTGTGTTCAACTCCCTATAGTCCACACATACCCTCCATTTTCCTCCTTTCTTAGGAACAATGACTAATGGTGACACCCATAGGCTATCAGAAATGGGATAAATGATGCCTACGTCAAGTAGCTTTTGCAAATTAGTCTTGAATATTTATCTTAAGGCAGGGTTCATTCTCCTTTGGGGTTGTGTAATTGGCTTGAAACCATCATTTACATAGATCTTATGCATGCAAATTTCTGGATCAATTCCTTTCATATCATGGTACTCGCATGCAAAGGTTGTTGCATGTGGCTGCAACATAGTGTTCAAGGAATTCTATTATTCTTCAATCAATCCATTGTTGATGTTTAGAGTTTTTCCTAGCATAATTTCCCATGTTTTGGATTTTGATTGAATAGATGAGATATCAAGGCCACTAATGTTGGGAACACATTGTTGTGGAAAAAGGGAATCGAACAATTAGGATACCTCTTCTGACGAATTTGCAGGTATAATGTTCTATAGTGAATCTTGTAGACATGAAAGACAATCTTGTTGTTGTGGGTTCCTAACATAGTTGTTATGTATTATATCATCAATTAAGTCATCTTGATCTTGGGTTTCTAACAAAGGGTTGTGTTCTATTGTCATGAGAGTTTGTAGTGAATAATGAACTTCTTCATCTAAGGTAGGCCATATAGTCTACTCTAAGTTTTCATGAGGTTGGGTTGGTGGATAGAGAACCAATTTCTTGGTTACAGTCCCATTGGATATTATCATGTTCCTGGACCTACAACCTATGAATGCATCAGCTATAGCTAACCATGGTCTTCCTAAAATGAGTGGATATCCTGCAAGGTTGACTTTGGGTTGCAAGACTAAAAAATTTGTAGGATACTCTCATGAATCTAAGGCAACGACTAAATCCTCAATGATTCCTTCAAACTTTACTATTGACATGTCTGCCAATTATAAAGCAGTTGGTGTAGGTCTAAGGTTAGCTAATCGAAGTAGCTACATTGTCTCTTTAGTCATGAAATTAATTATTTCCCCTAAGTCAATCAAGGTGTTCTTCATAAGGGTCCCATTAATCTTAACATCCGCTATTGGACTCCCAAGGTCTGTGTATTTAGGGACAATTATATTCCCAAGCATAATATCAACAAGGTTTCCCAAGACATGAATTGTCTAAGGGTCCTTCCTATTTCTCTTTGGTTTCTTAAGACATAGGTCCCTTACAGTCATGGTATAGATTGGGATATCCTTGATAGCTTAGATGAGGGGAATCTTGATACTGACATCCTTAAGTTGACCTAATAGGTTTGTCTTAGCTTGGTTATGATGTTTTTGAATGGCTAAATGCTCAGGGAAAGGAGGCTCTGGACTTGAACTAGTATGGGTTACCTAATTTGACCTAGATTCTAGAGATGAATTGTCTAAAGCTTCAGTTGTAGGTTCCTCATCCTCCATCTCAGTGATTTTGGGGGATGAAGATCCAGCTAGTGTCATCCTGACCTAAGGTGGACATCACTCACCTCTACCCTATAAGTGGGGTATTATATAGCCTCATGAGTATAAGTTTGTTGGACAGGCTTGTTGTTAGGGTTAGGTATAGTTTGGGTAGGTAATTGTGGTGGTCTAGATGGATGAAATGTTGTGTTTGGTTGATTAGGCATGATAGCATGTTGTTGTGGCCGGAAGGCAACAAGGACCATTGGTAATTCATATTTTGTTGCTACCACTACTGACCTTTTTGCCATTGTAGTTGCCAGTAATTTTCCTACAATGGCCATTGAGGGTTATAATTGGCACCTTAAAAATTTGGTTGTGACCAAGCATTTGGTTTTTATTGGTTCCATTTTTTATGAGGTTTTTTCCATTGCTAAGGGTTTTTCCATTGGTTTTGGTTATTTGGCTAGGGTTGAGAATTCCAAGCAAAGAAATTTTGATTACCAATAGGAAAAGATGTATTGAAATTAAGAGGGTCTTGTGGCATACCTTGTATTGGTTGCCATGGCCTTCTTTAAGAAATGTAAAATAACTTTCCATATTCTCCTTCAAGTGGTTGAAAATTAGTTTTTTTGATTTGTCCTCTTTAATACTAGCAACCCTCTTGCACTTGTAGTTTGCTTTCCTTTGTCTGCAATTGGGGTAGTATTCAGTGAGCATAGCTTCAACCTCTTCTTGTTTCTTCTTTATATGCAGAGTTTCCAACTAAGTAGTTAGGTGACTTATGATATCCTCCTTCATGTTGGATAATAGGTTACTTAACTCCACTCTTAAAACCCCATTAGATGTCTTGCCAATGGTGGATGTTATTTCTCCTCTTGACCTTTTAGTGAAGTTCCTAGAGTAGTTTCTACAGACCCTGCAAATCTCTTCAAAGGGTAATTGACACACATCCCCTTTCCCAATAAGATTGAGAGAATCCATGCAATCTTCATTAAACCCTCTCAAGAACACAAGCTTCAATGATTCTTTTAAGAGCTTATTCTTTCTACATACTCTTCCAATGGTTCATCCTCTTTCTGATTCATCCTGAAGATATCATCTCTTCACCTATCAAATCCTTTGCAATAACTTGGTATTTCTTCAAGAATTTTATTTTCAGGGTATCCCAATCTGGAACATCTTTGCCTAATCCCATAAACCATCTCAAGGCAACATCTTTTAGAGTGGTAGGAAATAATTTGAGCTTATGAGCATCAGTTGTATAGTCATAGCTCTTGCATAGGAAATCAAACTCAAACAAGAATGTGTCTAGATCTTCAGTCACCAACCCATAGAAGACTAGTAATACTGAAGGAGGGATATTCTTCAACACAATAGCCCTTTGTTGGTTGGTAATTGGAAATTCAAAGGTCACATGTTTGGGTGGATCATCCACTATTCCATCACCCATTGTTTGGAAGGTCCCCTCTATATTCTTAGTAGATGATGGTAAAAGGCAAGATTCTTCTTTAGTAGTACGCTCACTCTAATAAATGTAGTCACCAATATCTGCTCTAGCTTGTTGGCTTGTTGAGGGGAGGAAGTTTCCCAAAGAGTCTCTCTACCTCCGCATACAATAGATATGACTTTGTATGGCAACGGATCCTGCATAATGTTAGTAGAATGCTCTGCTATTTGATAAGATTAAACCTAACAGTCCTAATACTGAAAGAAAAATCTAAACTAGGAAAGCTTGAAAATGAAAGAAACTAATCTTTGAAAGTATCACCATCCCTGACAATGGTGCAAAAAATGTAGAGTCCCTACTAGTGTCTAGTAAACTTTGTGATGATCGCACAATTCAAAGGGGAAAACCTAACTAAATAGTCCATTTAACGTTTGGAAAGACCTTCATAGAATTATCGACTAGGGCTAGTAGGCTTGTGATGGTAATGGCACTGTATGTGATTTCAAAGACTGAAAACTACCTAAATCAATCTAGTAAAGGTATTACACTTGTTGGAAAATCATACAAATACAAAATAGTAAAGAAAGTAAAGATGTTCCTATGGCTATGGGTACCTACAGTATAAGACTATAGTTGACTACTTTTAGAAGTGAATGTTGGAAACTAACTAAACTATTGATTAAACCTATTCTACACTCTGAAGTACAACAACTCTAGTAATTACAATATGACTTATGAAACAAAGATTGTTCATTCATCCATTAATGATTGAAAACAAAAATAATATATTAACACAACTGCATTCATAAAGTAACAACTAAAAACAACATGAAATAACTGAAAAGGAAGGAGTGAAGGATAGTTACCTTGAGTGGCCCTTGCTCAAGTAGTTGTCTTCACTAATCTAAAACCAAATCTAACTCTTAAGATCCAACAAAATCATGGTAACTCAATTAAATCATCATTGCATAAATCCAAAATATCACATAAGATTATGATCAAAGATCTTATTCATGAAAACATAATTGCACAATAAACATAGTCTGTATTTTAACTGAAAACTGAGAGAGTATCTGATAACTACTAAAAATTGGTTGACTAAAAATTGACTAGCTAACTCAAGACCAACATGCAGTACATATAGGCACGAGGGAGATTATTCAAAATAGGACTCTAAACTGAAACCTTTAATGACCACTTCGTGGATTTCAAAGGGTGACAAAGATTTAGTTACCTCTAAATGCAACTAGAAAATAAGAAGAGTCCAAATTGCATTGTGACTCTATTTGTAACAAACTAGAATGTGGAATGATCAAAATCAGTTTAGAATTCCAATCATAACAGGTTTCTTCCTTCTCCAATGCCTTTATTGATCACCATAATAATGAATTATCTCCATTAAATTTCTTCATATTGTAGTTATCGTGTTCATTTTATTCTGGGAATCCCATGTTTTGTTGTTCAAAAACTCCTTCGACTATGAGCTTCGTGTTGTAGTTGTTGCAGACTACAATGTCTCCTTTGGCTGCAAGGGGTTAGTTCACAAAACATGTAAACAATACTAACAACCATGACTAAGCATAGATATCCAGTTATAATTCATACATATTCACACAAATCATGCATTAACCATCATATCATGAATTATATTTCCATATACTTAAACTAGGTTCAAGGTTTGCATAATAGGTATCAAAGATAGCATAATGTATGAACATGTATAGGAGAAATGTCTTGGTAATATCTATAAGCATGTATAAAAGATATAAAAACTAACTAATATATGGAATCATCATGGGCCAATGACCTTCCTTTCATCAAACCTATAATTCTTGGCACATTCAATAATCAACTCTGGGCATTGAACTGAGGGTGGGAACCCCGCAGCTTGAGCAATTTCATTTCTGACCATCTTCCTAGCCAACTCGGTGGGATTTGGCCCATGCATCCTTTTCTTAAATTCCTTTAGGTCTATATGACCCAAATTAGTGTCTCCCACATTACCCCGGTAGGATGCAATCTTTGATTCTGGAAGAACTCCCTTGAATTCAAACTTCATCTATGTGGTTTTGGAGAGATTATCTTCACCTTGTCCTATTTTCTTACCGTTTCCTACCTGCTTGATTGCCTCAACCTACATCAATTAAGCCACTTCTATTCATAATACCTTCATTCTTCTAATGTTAATTAAATAATTTATATTATTTAATTAATTAAATCATTTCTATTCATAATCTCTTTTGTTTTTCTAATGTTAATTAAATAATGTATATTATTTAATTAATTAAATCATTTATATTCATACTCTCTCCATTATTCTAATGTTATATTATTTAATTAATAAAATAATAAATTCAACATTAATTAAATGAATTAAATATTTATTTAATTAATAAAATCTTAAAAGATCTTCTTGCTTTCTTTCTAAAATTGGAACTCATGTGTATCTAATTAATTTATTTAATTAGATAATTCATCAATTATCCTTCTCATCTTTTTCAGGATTTATTTCCTTTAAAACAGAAAATCAATTCTTTCTATGTTATCTCATCTTGTTTTATTTCCCCTTTTGTCAAAAATCAAATCATTATCAAATCTCATCTCCAAGATCAAATCTTATCTTTGTCCACACCAAAGATCTATAAATATAGCTTCTCAGAAGCCATTAGGGGGTGATTCTTCAGGTACCCTTACTCTGTCAAAATCATTATTGAATCCTTCATCCATTTCTATCTATCATCTTCCACATCTTCCATCTGTCACCTTCATCATATTGTTATGTGTTGAATCGAGCAACCAACGTATCAAAATCAATCGATCAAGTCATCCATCTTTGCATCTATTTGAGGTATTGAGGATTTGGATAAGGTAATGCATGTTATTGTTTTATCATTTTTATTTATCCAAATTTTTCGTATACATTTTGGTGAACCCACTAGGACATGCTCCGAGGATCTAATCATACGTTTTTGAAGGGAATTTTTTTTTTCTTCTAAAAACTTACATTTTTTTTAACCCTCGTTTGGAAAGTTTTGCATGTGATCTGTTACAGGTGTTGCAGGTTCATGAATGCATTCATATATCGACTGATTAAATCAAACATTTGTCATGGCATTTGAAGAGAAGCAACTGTCATCATCCTTTGAATGATTTTGGTTTTAGATCAATTTTGAATTAAGTTTATAGATTTAAATTTAAATTAAATTAGGATGTAAGTTAGTTTTTTATTTTCAACTTAGATTTTAATAAGACTTGGATTTTTAATTAGTTTTTTGTTTTAGCTTTTTTAGCGTTTTAATTAGTTTTTAGTTAGATTTTTTATAGCTTTTTAATTACATTTTTAGCTTTCTAATTTAGAATTTTTTTAAATTAATTTAGATTCTTAATTTGATTTAGATTTTTAATTTAAATTTTAGTTTAGATTTTAGAATAGATTTTTCTAATCTAGATGAGATAATTTTAGATTTAACTTCTAATTTAGATCTAGATTTTTAACTTTTTAATTTAGTTTAGATTTCTAATTTTTAATTTAGATAGATTTCTAATTTCTAATTTAATTTAGATTTTTAACTTTTTTAATTTAGTTTAGATTTCTAATTTTTAATTTAGTTAGATTTCTAATTTCTAATTTAATTTAGATTTTAACTTTTTAATTTAGTTTAGATTTCTAATTTTTAATCTAGTTAGATTTCTAATTTCTAATTTAACTTAGATTTTTAACTCTTTAATTTAATTTAGATTTCTAATTTTTAATTTAGTTAGATTTCTAATTTCTAATTTAATTTAGATTTTTAACTTTTTAATTTAGTTTAGATTTCTAATTTTTAATTTAGTTAGATTTCTAATTTATAATTTCACTTAGATTTTTAACTTTCTAATTTAGTTTAGATTTCTAATTTTTAATTTAGTTAGATTTATAATTTCTCATTTAACTTAGATTTTTAACTTTCTAATTTAGTTTAGATTTCTAATTTTTAATTTAGTTTAGATCTAATCTCACTTTGGCTTGCAAGTTTGTGTTTCTTCTTGTCTTGGTGACTTTCAATGGTATCTAAGGAGATGGAAAAGCATTTGGATCAGTCACAACAACAATTTGGAAAGCGAAAAATTGGGTGCACACATTCCATCTTTCATCTCTTAATCATTGTTTGCAAACACATTTGGATTTGGGCTCTTAAAACAAATATTGTCTTCAATCACACTTCAAAAATTAGGTCTGAAATTAACCATTGTCTTCCATCACATCTTTATTTGGGATCTAAAAAGAACAAGTGCTTGAACTGTTTTACACACATTTCATTTCTAAGGGTTAATTAACAACTGTGAGTGTGAATCAAGTGTGTGTGTTGATCAAAAACACCTCACTCGATTCGCTTTTGTCATACCCTTCTTAGGAGGCCTTCTTGGAGCACACACCGCTCCAAGGCATGACCTCAATCAAAGTGTGAATCTAAAGACATGCTTCTTTTCAAGTTGAAATCTTGTCACTCTTGGATAAGCCCCAAAGAACTTTATACCTTTGGGAAGTGAAGGTGAAGGGTGGGTTACCCCTTTCTCCCGGCTGTGTGGTAGGATTTTGCTTTCAAATCATCCCTAGTCAACCTCGTGCATCCTAGATTGAGACCTAATTGGCCATACCCACTTGACTAGTTCTAGGACTTGTTGATGTGTCTTCTTCGAGTGTGTGCTTAATCATCACATTCATAATTTCAAATTCAAACTTTCTTATGTGTCTTGTGTGTGTAATTCATGTGTGTACATGTGTAGTCATTTGTTTGTAAAGTGTCATATCAAGCTATAAACACCAACACATAAATATATCATTCTAATCATCCTATTTCTAAACACATTCCAATTAATTTCATCCTAATCAATCCAAGTCATCCAATCTAATCATTCCACGTCATCATCATCACCCTAACCCTAGTCAAGCACTTGCTAAATTGGTCCTAATCCTTAACAATCCTAGTCACAATCCCAAGGTCATACTTCGAGGAGCCCTTTCACCTAATCATGAAGATAATCCAAAACCATATATCCTCCAAGGTGGATCAAACTTTTCTCCTAGTGATGATGAGAACTTTGTAGAAATCTTAGGTCATCTTAATGATACTATTAACAAGGGAAATACCACCTTAAGTTTGGAATCATACACCACTCCATCTACTCGTCCTCCATCACCATCTAATAAAATGCCTATCTCAAAGCATACTAGTCCTACACCAACACCAACATCCAACTTCCCAAGCTCTAATCCATCAACCAAAGAGTCCTTTGATGATTTTCTCCAATGACTACTAGCACGGAATAGACCATCCCCATGTCAAGCACCCATTAATGAGATTACCAAAGAAGCTTTAGAGGAGGAGGCTGGGAATGGGCCCGCGTGGAATCACTCCGCTTCCAGCCCCGAGAGGGCGACCGACGGCGGGAGGAGGAGGGTGAGTCAGGAATCTGAGTCACAGTACAAGGGGCATTGCCCCAATGGTCCAGGAGAACCTGCAAGTGAGCCACTTCCAGTGCAACCTTGTTGGCTTGCACTTGAATCTGTAACATAACATTAGAGCATATAACAGCTTTAGCATAAAGAGATACATTAATAGCTAAATGCGAATGAGCAAAAATACAAGCATTTATGTCTTTCCAGATATTGAAAAGGATTTCCACTCTGAAAGTGTGTCAAATCTGGGTGAACTTAGGCGGGGTTCCAGGTGGGTCCCTCAGCAGAACCATATGCCACAAAAAGGGTTCAGGCCTAAAGGGCCAAAAGAAATCGTGAATCCAAGTTCAGAACTATTGAGCTCTAGAACAAAACCAAAAAAGGTGCTTGAAGCTTTCAGACTGCCCACAAAACGAGCAGCGAGGGTTAGAGACCCCCAAATGAATCAACTGAAAACCCACAAGCAAGCCTTGGAAAAGAATACACCAAGCAAAGTGGGCCAGCTTCGGATTAACAATTACAGACCAAATGGCATCAAACCTCCTGCATCAAGTAAAGGCCGAGGAGTTAAAAAGCCATCTCTGGTTCAAAGAGTTGAGCATAGGGAAATGGGGTGAAAGCCACCTGTAACCAAGCCGTGGCTTGTAGCCCCTTAGAGGAGTATCTAGAAACCATTTTTAGTCTTTCCACCAAGGTTTGTGCCCACGAATACCAACTTTGTGAAGAATCTCTGCCGGAATGGCATTCACCAATCCATCAAAAGTAGGATGGTCCTGGTTTTGAAGGTTGTAATGAGCTTTAAAAGCATCCCACTGCAAAATACTCATAGTAGGATCGTGGAAGAGTTGGTGCAAGGTCTGAATGTCTTTCTTATGAAATCGGAGAGCTTTGAGCCAAGGCGACTTGGCTAGGGGTTGACCATTTTGGGCCAAAAGGGGAGACCACCAGAGATTATGTTGGTTGATGGAAAGCCCATCACGAAACCCAGCCCCAACCCAACGGAGCCAAGGCTTGACATTTTCCCAAGAACACCAAATGCTTTTAGCCATAAAGGAGCCTATAATTTGGACCGACTCCCTCATAACCAGAAGGGTTTGGAAGCCGATACCTTTCCAAGCGGGTCTGTGAACAGGAAACCCAGACTTAATACAATGTTTAAGGAGAATTTTTCAGGCTTCATCCCCGGTAAGCACACAGATGATCTATTTGACACAGAGGGCAGTTCCCTAGTGTTGAGTGGAAAGCAAAGCCAAGCCCTCCCGACTCCTTGGGAAGACAGCAAAATTCTCAAGCAACCCGATGAAAGCCCTTATGGGTCTCAAAAGAGGCCCAAAGAAAATTGTGGAGCAACTTCTCAAGCCTGTTGTAGGCTGCTTTAGAAGAAACCCAACAGGAACAATAGTAGACATGGGTGGCAGCCAAGATTTTAGAACACACCTGGAATTTGTCTACCAGTGATAGAGGCTTGGTAATCCAATAGGCCAACTTTTGCTCAACTCTAGAGAGCACGGCTTGTCATAGCTCCCGAGGGGAAGCTTGGAAGGCGAAAGGAATGCCCAAAAAGTGAAATATTTCCCCTTGACCAATTCATTTTCAGTTATAGGGTTGAAGCCACACAGGAGTGGGAAGCACAGACTGTCTGTAGTACAACATTTTGTGCCATTAAATTGCAGATCCAAACGCAAGACAAAAAGTGTCAAGGCATTCAAGGGCAGCAACGATCAATCCTTCATCCTCTAAAAGAGTGAGAAAGGAGTCATCAGCAAAATGCCCATTGACAAGCTGCTCTTGAGAGTCTGGGAGAGTGATTCCTTTAACACACTATTGGGAGATAGTATTGGCCAGGAGATATCCAAAACCCTCAGCTACCAGAACATACAAGGTAGGGGCAAGAGGGCATCCCTGGCAAATAGAACGAAAAAGGCCAAAAGCAGAGGACTGGCGGTCATTAATGGAAATGCAAGCCGAGGCATCAGAAAAAAGCATGCGAACAGACTGAAGAAAATTGGCTCCAAAACCCAATGCCTGTAACATCGCAAAAATGAAAGGCCATTCAATACGATCATAAGCTTTAGCAAAATCAATTTTAATAAACACAACTTTCTGGTTCAAACGTCGGGCCCACTCCATGCCTTCCTAAACAACAATAATGTTGTCAAGAATGAACCTGGATTTGATGAATCCAGTCTGCTCGGGATGCACAATCTGAGGTAAGAGGTGGCGGATTTTCAGAGTCAAGGCTTTGGCAATAATTTTATAAGAAATATTTAGAAGCGTGATGGGCCGCCAATTACAAATATCCTCCGGATCTCCAGACTTAGGTATGAATTTAATATTGCCTTTATTTATTAAATTTCCTAAAGAATTATTGTGAAATGCTTCAAGATAAACATGATGAAGGTCACTCCCAATACAGTCCCAGAGCGCTTTATAAAATTCACAAGGGAAACCATCAATCCCAGGAGCCTTGTCATCGGCCATGGAGGAAACAGCTTCCTTGAGATCATCAATTGTTAATAATTGATCACAAAAATTAATCTGGGCTGAAGAAAGCCTATGTGGCACAACAACAAGGCAGCTCTGAAGGGCTTGCTGGCGCACAGGCATGGGGTCCTAAGCCGTGAAAACTTGCTCATAGTGATGCACAAAAGCCTGGAGAATGTCAGGTAGCTCAAAGAGCACTTGATTACCATCTTTGATGGCTTTAATGTCTGGGGAAGAGTGCCTAGCACGAAGAGCCAAAAAAAAATCTTTGGAGGCACAGTCCCCAATTTTGAGCCAGTGGAGCCAAGCCTTGATTTGAGCACCCCTAGCAGAATAGCTATCTGCCACTTGCTTCTGGTGTTTTAAATCCGCCACCCGGACTTGATGTGACGAGGAGAAAGGACAAGTCACTAAGGCCTCTGTAGTAGCATGCAAGTCAGCAGTGGTGGCCTCGTAGGAGCGCCGGCAGAAGATAGCAAGCTGTCGTCCATAAATGAACAGGAAGCACGCAGTACAAATAATAGCATCATTCCACCAAACAATCCAGCCCGTATTGCTAGATGGACGACACTCTAAATTCCACACTCGAAGAATGTGGGCCATGGTGGGCTTGTGTCGGAGCAAAGACGTGTTCAAGAAGAATTGAGTCTTGCACGTGCGAGGTTGCCAAGATGCCCACTCAATTTGAAATTGAATGGGGAAGTGATCCGAAAGGGTTACATCCATTAACGGCTTCACAGGCAAGACAGAGCTTTTGAAAAAAAAAAAAGATTGTGCCGAGATCATGGCACAATCAAGGCGCTTAAAGACTCTGTCAGAACCAACCCTAAAATTACACCAAGTGTGCCAAAGGGAATGAGAATGACGGTAGTCCAGATTGGGATCAAAAAGCTCCAATTTATTGCGCATGTAAAACCACGCCTCCCTTTCGGCCGCAGCCCAACGAAAAGGCACAATGCCATTTTTATCATACGCCATTTCAACCATGTTGAAATCCCCACAGAGCAACCAGGTGGTAACTGGCAAAGAGTCGGCAAGCCAGCGCCAAAGCAAGCAGCGCTCCACAGCATCATTAGAGGCGTAAATATTAATAATCCCGAAGGAATGGTTCTCAATATTGAGAAGAATCTAGATGGCCCGCTGGGAGGGATCCACCCCATGGTCAACCACATAAGGAAGCAACCGCGGAGCCAAGAGAGTACCAGCTCCACCACAACCAGCCTCATGCAGGGTACAAAACATAGTGCTGGCTGGCCAAATAGAGCAACAAGCCGAAGCAAGCAAAAAACCTAAAATTTTAACTTCCTGGAGACAAAGCACTTCAATCTTTGGATAGTTCTTCAAAGTATTTCTAACATAATACTTTCTTGAGAGGTCTGTGAGACCTTGAACATTCCATGAGAGAAAATTCATGGAAAATCTTTCATACTTGCAGAATCCCGGTCCTCTTCACCCAGAGAAGAGAAGCTATTCTTCAAAAATTCTTGCAGAACTGAACCCAGTTGAATAGAGGGAGAAAATCTCCGCTTTTCTGGCACATATTCACCTTCTTCCAGTGGAGGAGACCGGCTGCGAGAGCGCTGTTGGGTTTCCACAGCGGTGGACAAAATCGGTTGAGCACATAAAACTGTAGCAACCTAGGGCGCGGCCTACGGCCTGGGCTGTAAAACAGCAGAAGCCACTCCTGAGGGAGTGGCAATCCCCTTTGCTGAAGGGTTTGAAACCTGCTAGGGCAAATCCGGGGCTATGGGAGCCAACCCAAAACCATGCGACTTATTTTTTCGATCGATGACCATGGTCCATTTTGTGTCCGCCTTAGCTGAAGGCTCTATCTGACGAGGCTTTTCAGCACCCCGTGGCTAAGAAACAGTACGGGGAACTGACAAAGGGCAGTCCCTGATCTTGTGATCAGCTGATTGGCACCAGTAGCACGTGTTGGGAAGGTTAAAATACGTGATTTTCTGGGAGTGGCGAATATCCCCGATTTGAAGGTCAACAGACTCTTTCAAATCCTTGGATAAATCAACTTCCACACAAACCCTCTTTTGAGGAAGGGCTTGAAAGAACTTATCAGGTTCAATGCAAACAACCTTCCCCAGAGAGGAAGCAATATGATGCAAGAAGGGCACACATGGCAAGGGCAACCCGGGAAACTCAATCCAGACTGGAACACACATTTTGGTGTCCTCTAAGACAGCAAAATCTCGGGTCCAAGACTGGAAAACTAACAAGGAGGAACGAACATACCAGGGTCCATGACCCAGAATAGCTTGGACATGATTGACTTCCGCAAAGCGAAACAAGAAAAAACCCTTGGTCAGATTTTGAACCATATCAAGGCAGACTCCATGAGGGACCCAGGCCTTGTTAACCCAGTCTTTTAGCACACTTTCGAGGGGAGTCCTCCCAACAAAATAACCCACAAGGGTGTGTTGTTCCAACCATTGACATGCAGAATCAAAATCAAGTAAAGGTAAAACTACATCAGCAGGGGCATCAGAATGCTTACCTCGTGAAAGACTTTCGGAACAAATTTTTGAGGGCGTTTGTTCGATGGGGGAGCCATTAAACTGCGCCAACGAACCACTAACACCAGCAAAAATTGTCGGGTTAGAGCCGGTTGAAGGCATAATAAACCCCTAAACCATAGTAAATGTGGCCATACTCAATGAAGGAAACAATTTCCTGCACAAGAAGTGTAGTATGACGCAAGAGGGGCCACGAATGACCTTAGAAAGCATAAAACCCTAGCAGAGCTCATCAACCGGTTTCTCTTTCGAGTGCCTCACCCAGTCTGCCTTATTAAATGATGTTTTAACAAAGAATATGTCAACATAAGCAATATCAACCAAATGAATAACATTAACATATAATCTCTAGGCCTAATCTCTAAGCTACAGTTGTATTTGCAATGAAATGATAATAAATACGTTAATCTAGAAGCAGTGAAGTAGTTGCCTAGAGTTTACGAAAGTGATGAATTTATTAGTACAATCGGGGATCAATCAATTAACTCACTAACAATAACTGTGTATAGCGTGAAAGGAACAATTTATAATTTAAAAGGGTAAATTAAAAGATGCAAGTAGTAAAATCAGATTATTAGTAGCAATATTGGTTGAACAGATACTCATGATGCCTTGAGTATTGTGCTTAATATCAATGTTAGGAAACAAGTATCATATTGAATCTAGTGTCTAGGCATTATGCGTGTTAAAAATATAATAATTACACCGAAGGCGTCCTCACGCTGAGCTTTTTGAAGCTCTTTTGACGCCGAACGGTCTAGATTAGACAAACAGTGATGAAAAGAATCTCAGCCGTTCATCATTTTTGCAATTCTTTCGGCTATTTTTCACCAGTTTTTTGGCTGCTTTCCCATCGCTATTAGTTTCCACTCGTTTTTAGACCGGTCTTTTTATTTTTTCGAAACGTTTTAACCGTACTTGCTATGTGGCTGTGTAGGGCCGGGCTTAACCGACACTCTAAGCGCTGACTCCGGGTCCATTCACCTGCCATTTTACATACCTTTATAGCAACAATCAATAAAAAATTTCTTCCGTTTTTAAAAAATTCTATTTCCGTAAATTCTTTCTTCTGTTACAATTCTGTAGCATTGTATTTTAAAACAAAGTGTGTGCATATGTGTAGAAAATGAATTCGGTGTAAGGGCAATTTAAATAAAGATGCCTTGTTCTTATTTAAATAATTAATTAAAATTGGTTTAATAATAAATATAATGAACCTTGAAGAAAAAAAAATTACAATTAAAAAATAAAGATGATGAAAATTTAAAAAAATAATTTTATATAATATATTATTTTTAAATCATATTATTTTTTTAATTCTTTTTAAATATATTTTTGTTATAAAAGTCTTTAATATATATATATAATGATTTCTTTTGATAATATATGTCTTTTATGATAATATATCTATATAGAATTATTATTCTATTTTACAAATAATATAAACATACTAATTATATTTGTTGATACAATAATTTTTATTTTTTTTCATTTAGTATTTGATACATTAATTTTTACTTCATAATTATGAAAAAAAAAAAATTATTTAGTCGAGCTATTTTTATTTATAGTTATTTCTAATTTGAAATTACTCCTATAAAAAAATCTCAAGAATAAAATAACAACAATCAATATGATAATTTCTAACATATTACAACTACTTATTATTAAAATTATTTGTGAAAAAAATAACTATAAATAGAAATAACTACAAAATAAAATGAAAAAAATTCTAATAATTATAAAGTAAAAAAACAATTTCTAATAGATATAAAGTAAAAATATTTTTTTAGTAAATAAAATTAAAATATCAAATACTAAATGAAAAAAATTGTATATTATTATATAACAAGTTTAATTAATCTATTTATATTATTTTAAAAATAGCATAATAATATTAAATATATTATCATAAAAGAGATGTTATAAAAAAATCATTGTATAATATTAAAAACTCTTATAATAAAAATTTATTAAAAAAATAAAAAAATAGAATAATTTAAAATAACTTATTATATAAAATTTATGAAAAAGATTTCATTATATATATTTACGATTAAAATAAAGTTTTTCTATCATCTTTATTTATATTTGTTATTAAACTAATTTTAATTAATTATTTAAATTTTTATATTATTTAAATATCGAGGCATCTTTATTTAAACTGCCTTTACGCCGAATTCATCTACTACACTTATGGGCACACTTCTCGTTTATAATACATTGTAATAAGGTTAAGCTCGGCCGCTGTGTAGCAATCTGACGGACTTGTGTACAAAGCATGAAAGTCTTTGAGGAGATAGTAACTAAAAAATATATATATATTATTTTTATAATGTTCTCCCTCGGATAATTGATTATTCGCCATGGTACCTACAATTTTTTAATTTTCAATTTTTTTGTATAACACTCTCCCTCGGATAATTGATTAATTTATCTTTTTAGAATGTTGATGGATTTGAATTTAGCATATAATTCCTACAATTCATAATTATTTTTAATTAATTTGATATGTTTATGTTTTAAAATTTTAATGTTAATTTATTAGTATTTATTTTTTATGTAATGAGTTTTGAAGTTAAGAATAATATAATAGTATTTTTTTTAGTTTAATTGATTTATTAAAAAAAAATTATTATTTAATTTTATTAATTATAACAAATATATTCTAATGACAAGATTCACTATATTGTCTTCGGTGTACCCATTGCACCCCAAGGTGCGATTGCTAGTAATTAGATTTCAATGATTTTGGTCAACCAATTTTTAAAGTGGGAGAAACTTCAAATTACCTATATTTGTATTTACGGTAAAAAGAGAGAGGGGATATATCCCCGTACTCTTAAAAGAGAGTTTATAATAAATTAAATAAATCTTTGTATAAGGAAGAGGGGAATATATTCCCTCCCTCTTAAAAGGAGACTCTAATACATTGAATCAGGTTTTAGGTTTTATTTAAAGGTAAAGATTAGTGTTTTCTTTAATGAATTCTTTATAAGAAAAGTAAAATAAATATCTTTATTTGTTTCCTCTTTCCCTTTCTTCAAGGGAAAATAACACAAAATATATATAAGGGAATTAAGATATATCACTCTTTAATTTTATAATTTAATATATTTATTATTTTGCTAATTAAGAACAAGTAAATAATTAAAGTGATATTAGTTAAAAATAAATAAACAAGAAAATTAATAATTAAAGTAAATTTAGAAATATCTTATTCATTTTGGTAGTTTGAGTTTCAAGTTACCACGTTAAATGTGAATTGTATCGACATCAACCTCTACCAAGTGGTTCATAGAGGTAGGGCTAACAAGTAAAATAATATGTGAAGGAAATGATATTTTTATTTATATATGACAATTATCATTAATTTTGATTTTTTTTAATAAAAGAGTTAAATAAATTAATTATAGGATAATTATCATTTATATATATATAATTTAAAAAAAAACAATTATTAGTTAAATATAAATAAATTTGTATATTGTGATATAATACAAAACACTGATCATATACCGTTTATGGCACTCTAATATTAATGTTATTAGGAGCATGTATATGCCCCAATATGGTACATGTTCAATGGAGAAGATACCCCTCTTTATGTCTTGTGAATATAAATAATTACCACTATAATTATAATGCATATATCCTTAAATTTATTGAGAACCATAGTATACTAAGTTCGTTGATAAAATTATTATTCTTGTAGTGACGTTCATGTGTGTGAGTGTGTGCACTAAGTTGTTAAGGTTATTTGCTTCATTTGAAGCTTGTAGGAGGCTTTCATGTTGTGCTAGGTTGAAATAGCAATAGTGGTTTTATGCTAAAGTTTCAAAAAAAAAAGTTAGTTGTGTTCTTGCCCTAGGTGTAAATTTTGGGCATTACAATAACTATCAAACAAAAGTAAGATTTGAAAATGGTAGAAGGTGAAGATATAGTGTCTCACATCGATGAATTTTGTTCCTTGATAAATCAGTTGGCTGGTATAAATGAAGAAATAAAGGAAAATGGCGTTAAATCCATAATTTTAAATAGTATGCCAAATAGTATGTCTCACAAGGTATTCACCTTAAGAAATATTAATCTAAGTCCAGAAAGTATTATATCCACATTGATTGATGAAACAAACAAACATGTTCCAAAAGAAGAATTTGCATTGACTACACAAAACAAGGCTAGTACTTCTTACAAAAAATTAAAAAATATGACGAAGTTTAAACATGCAAGTGGCACATGTTTCTATTGTAAAAAGATTCTATTGTAAAAAGATAGGACATTTAGTATTGAATTGCAAATAGAGAGCACAGGATCTTCTTGATGGAAATTTGCAAGATAACGCTTTGATAATTGAAGGAAAGGACCACACTTCAAGTGATGAAGAAATTTCACATCAAAATGACAAATAATGTGTACCAATTTCTAGTTTTCCTCTATGTCAGTACTAAAGAGGGGTGTTAGAATTTAGTACTTGACATATATAGTTAAATTTAAATAAATTAACATGCTATTGTTAATTTAATAAATAAATTTGGTTTTGGTAGTTATATTCCTGTAATTAGTTTCATACGGGATAATGGCCTTATAAAGGTAATACTATGTAATATTTTTTTGTGTAATGTGCATGACTATATTTTAATTCGAGAGAATTCTCATTTTTTTCTCTCATTTCAATAAGTTTTATATCTAGTTAGTAGCTAGATGGGGGCCTAATAAATAATTTTTTATCCTTATGACTCTATATTAAGGGGCCCAATGGTTTACAAATTCCTACATGTGTGCATGGATAGAGTGAAGAAAGATGTAATATGGAGAATTAGGAAGGAAGACAAAGTGAATTTCTTAAGTAAGATGTGGATTGGAAGTTAGGATATTTTATGTCGTGAATACCTTGGGCCCTTGGTATCTCATTTTGAGGAAGTATTAGGGGAAAGGGTGATTAGTTATATTATGGATTGGGAGATATAAATCCTTGGGTTAACCTTAAGCCCCCTACCTAGAGTTGGGAGTAGAGCGCAAGAGGATTAAATCCCTTCTCAATAAATGACCAATCCCCTCAGAGAATAGGGAGGACACTTTAGTTTGGAATAAGATAAAAGTAGGAGATATTAAGGTTAAATAGGCATGCAATTATTCAAACCAAAGAGAGAGGGATGGGGGTTCCTTTCTCTAGATAGCTAGTGGTCTTTCAAAGGTCAGTGCTTTCCTTTGGGTTATGATTCATGGGAGAGATTTCATGTGTGGTAGGTTGAGAAAGTTGGGGAGATCATACCTTTTACATGTTGCTTTTGTAAGGAAGAGAGAAGAACCAATTCCCACATTTTCATTCACTACCCCCCTTTCCAACAAAGATTTAGAGCTTATTTTTTTAGAGATAGAGGTATAAGAGGCTTCTTTTGAATAATGTGTTGGATTTAATTAGAAGTTGGCCATTAAGAATCATATCCCCTAGCATGTGATTAATTTTTTATTTGTTCCTTGTGGCCACAATTTGGAATTTTTGGTTGGAAAGGAACATGAGGATATTCTAGGAGAAAGATAAATTGGAGGAGCAGATTTGAAATGAAATTGAATCCACTTTACAAGAAATTGGGGATGTTAGGGATAAGGAATAATGGTCAATTGAAGACAAGGATATCCATTGGCTTGTTCATGATGACCAAGATTCAAATGGATAAAAAAATTCAAGAATCCTAAACAAGGAAAGAAACAAGAGAAGTATGTTGGTGTCCCCCAAAAGCTAGGATGGATCAATTTAAACTTTGTTGGAGTGGCTAAAGGGAACTATGGTCTACAAGATATATGTAGTCTTCGTGGATGATTTGGGATAAATATTATTGGTAGGATCCTTTAATTTTGAGAGGGATCTCAATAACATGACTAAGACAATAGCTTTATGTTAGAAATATGAAATACATGAATAACCAAGATCTTTCTGTGAGAGAGATAATCTATAAAACTTGTAATTGAGACTCAAAATTCCAAGAGATGTGCAACTACCAAGATGACAAGAGTGCATTAGGATCTCAAAAAAAAATTGCAGTATAATGACTACATGCACCAAGGTACATGTATGCAAGAATATATATAAAATACAAGCTAGGTAGTGATTTTATATAGAACTAAGGAGATGATGGAGGTGGAAAATCCAAAAATAGGAATTAACCACCAAAAGTGGAAGTGGCCACCAAAAGCGATAAATTTTCCACCCTTTAAGGATGGGGACAACTCATCACCTTATCTCTTAGTTATTAAATAATAAAATCACTTTATTATCCTAAGCAAGCTTAATAAAAGTGTAGGTAAAACCTAGGACTAATGGAAAATAAATTAACAAACTAGGAAAATAAAAACTTACACCAACACCCCCCCTTAAGCATAGCTTAGGAGGGTGTAAAAGATGATGGGTCCTAGAAAATGAGGCCATGTTAGGTACCCATGTACATATAAAATCCCCTTCGAAGAAGAAAAATCCCCCTCCCACAAAAAGGAAGTATGCCCCCCATAATTGAGAGAGAAATGAAGTGGAAGGACAAAGCATCCCCCCCCCAAAGAGATCCAACAATTGATACCTGAAACTAGATGTAGAAGATGTTCCATGATTGTTGAACAAAGTTCCTCCCCTTAGGAAGAAAAAAAATAACCAAGGAGATAATGCTTTAGATGTATCTTGATCTACTTCTAATGTAGACATTATAACTTCTTCAAATCAAGGAAAATCTAAGAAGGAGAAGGTTAAGTGTGCTTATTGTAAGAAAATTAGCCATGATGAACATAAATGTATGAAAAAATAGGTTGACCACCTCATGCATCTTCTTGAGAAGAGAAATAAAGGGGTCACTAAATCTCCATCTTCATCAAACCAATAATATACATTCTCAAGCCTCCCAGATGCAATGGGATGGTAAAAAATTCTGCCACTATAGCTAGAGTAGTTGCAATCACTAGATCTCACTAAAAACACACAAGCAAATATAGGATAAATAGATCTTCATAATTCCTTTTTGATTCTCTAGATCGTATTAAAATTCAAGAGAAGAGCATACGAGAATTTACAAGATCATACAAAAAACTTCAATCTCTTAATCAAGAATGCAAGTACTCAAAAATCTCAAAATCTATGCTTTGGATATCTTGTTAAAAATATGAAATAGATGAATAACCAAGATCTTTATATGAGAGAGATAAGCTATAAAACTGGTAATTGAGACCTTAAATTCCAAGAGATGTGAAAATGTCAAGATGACAAGTTTGCATTAGGAGCTCAAAGTAAATCTGTAAAATAATGACTACATGCATCAAGGTACATGCATGCCAAAGTATGCAAGAATATATATATACAAGCTAGGTATTGATTTTGTATAGAACTAAGGAGATGATGGAGGTGGAAAATTCGACCAATAGGACTTAACCACCAAAAGTGTAGGAAAAACTTAGGACTAAGGGAAAATAAATTAACCCACTAGGAAAATAAAAACCTATACCAACACTTTACACTTTGACTAGATATTGCTTGGTCTTGGAAGTGGAAAATGTTAGAATTTGAGGGGGATTCTAGAATTATAATCAACCACTTAAAGGGATGGGAGAGTGGTTCATGGTTGACGGAGACAATCCTTTCAAAAGAAAAAGAAAGGGCTAGTAAGTTTGACAACACTAAATTCATTCACTTTAAGAGACAAGGGAATAAGGTGGCAAAATACACATCTAATCAAGGAGTAAACCAACTAATAGAGTTTGATAATGAGGATATATTTTGGGGAACTAGCATCCCAAAGGAGGTGTGTTCTTTATTAATTAAAAACCTCCAAGGTTCCTTTACCTAATAATTAGCTTATGTCATGTAGAAAAGAGAGATAATATGAAGTGAATGTGGTAGATCTATTATCAAATATTTCTTAAAATTAAGGCTTTTACATTGGAAGGGGATGGAGCCTTGATGTCTTTATATGCCACCAAATTGTGAAGGGTTATTATTATCATTATTTCTTAGGCATAAGTAATCTTGTGAAGATATGTTGGTTTATTTTAAGATCAAAGAATAGCATGTGGCCTCTAGTGGTAAGGTTTTTGTCTCTATATTTTCTCATTGTGCATGATGGATTCTTATTTTGGCACTAGGAGAGGCAAGCTCCATAATTTGGAGGAGAAAATGAAGATTAATATTGAGAGGAAAATGAGGAAGGAGCATGTGCATGGTGAGAATGTGATTGATAATTTTGTGGAATGCCTTGAGGAGGTTTCCAACCTTGATTTAAGGTCTTGGGTCATGCGCATTTGGGATTTAGCTAAAATCATGGATGACACTTCATTTGTGAGCATAAGAGAAGCACTAATTAAACTATTATTGGACCATGCTAGTCCTTAGGGTAGACAAATATGCTTGATGTTTCTCAATCCTTAAGTTATGTATCTATACTTTTAAAGGTGGTGGGATTTTGATTAATGTATGATAATATAAACGTGTTTAAATGTAGGTGTAAATATTATTCAATTCCTAGTTGGAAGACTTTCACGAATCACAAAATAGTGTGGCAAGATTCACAAAGAACTTGAAGAGGTGATAAAGGGTTTAAAGATAAATCTTATTTCTAAAGCTCATGCGAGATACTCTAGTTACATTATTGTTGTGATGTTGATTTAGATGAAGAGTTAGAGGGTGTTCCCCTTGCTAAATGTAATAATGATAATAATTGTGAATTATTGTTTGGAGTTGCGTGCATCAGGGGGGGGGGAGGGTGTGGGATGGGGCACGAGTATGTAATTTTCCCCCTACCATAGGTACTCTGGTTTGATTTTTTTCTCATGAATGAGGCTTAGGGATTGACTACTATAATTTTCCCCCAAATGCTTGGCATTATATTTTAATGGAATTTGTTTGATTTTCTAGTACATCTCTTTTGGGTAGTTTTATACTCTTATTTATGCTTCTTAGCTCACATATGATATAATATAATATAGATAATAATCTTAGCTTGTTGGATATGTGGTTCTAGCATTTTGTGGGTATGAGTAAATGTCAAGGTGTGAAAAGTTTTTGGTGATAGAAGTGTGGAGAATTTCAACTTTAAAGTTTGAGAAATACTATATTTTTTGTTGAATATAATGAGGTCAATGACTATCAAAACTTGAGCTTTCATGCTCTCTTTTTCTACCCCTAAGTGCCTTAACCAAAGTTAACAAAAAAATATTAATCATAATTAATCTATTACATTTAATTAAAAAAAAATTACCTCTACACACAAACATAAATGATTCATATAAATTACCATTAATCTTTTGATTCATATATACTCATAACAATAAACCTTAATGCGTAATTTTATTTTATTTTTACTAAGAAACTATTTTTATCTTCTAACTAAATTCTAAATATGTAAATTATTTGATGTTTGTAAATTAATAATAAATAATAAATAAAAATCCAATTTGATAAAATTAAGATGAAAAGTAATATGTTTCTATATGTGTTGCAAGGGAAATAAAGTAAGTTTACTTTCATTTAGGCTAATAAAGTGATAAAAAGTAAGATTTAAACAAAATTAGAAATGAGATGGATAGAATAGTTTAGTTTAATTTTATCTATCTTAAGAAGTTGATAAAGAATGATTAGTTATATAATGTAATCGAGGTTGAAATCTATTTTTTGTAATTGAATTAATATTGTTTGTATTTTAATAAGTATTTTTAAAAGTGTGATTTATTCTTAGATGGGATTGTTCATGATCTACTTCTCTTACGTATTTATGTTTGGATATTTTATTTGTTAGTACATGTGTGCTTACATTTTCATTGATGACTAAAACTAGGTGGTACTAAGAAGTAACATTAGGGGCCTATTATAGATAGAGGGAAGTCCTTTGAATTCCTTGATGGTAAACAAACTTCAATGTGATAAACAAGATGGAAAGACATGCCAAGCAATGGATGCAAGTTGTCTAGATGATGAATTGAGGTGTAGTATCTATGATGCAAGTTGTAGATCTTTATGTGGTTAGCAATGTTTGACATCCTAATTTATTTATTCTTTTTATGATGAGCTAATGACCTAAGACGCGTCTTTAAATATCAGAGCCTTGATCATCAATTCAAAATATTTTCCACACAATCTAATGTGTAATGGTTAAATTGTTTGAAAGAGTCATCTATTTCATTTAGATGAGAGATCCACACACAAGATCAAATTCAAGATACATGAGTTTTCATAAAATATAGTACTCCAAATCATTTAAAAATTAAATAGACTGAATCTTTCAAATTTTCAATCAATAAATATATAAATTAAAAAATTTAAACATTCAAATTATATTTACAATAATATTAAAAATGTATATACACTTTTCTCTTTTATATTTTGTACTTAAATACAATTTTTTTTACCTTATTTTAATTATAACTTAATAGAAAACTATATCAAAAATAAATAAATAATATTGTTTTAAAGAAGGCCTTATCAACAAAAATTTCAAAGAAAAGAAAGATGTTGGCGTAAGTGGAAAGTGAGTTGTGTAGTGTAGCTACCTCATGGTGGTGGTTGGATACATGTGATGGCCTAACTCTTTCATTTTTTTATTAATAATGTTAACAACCTTATGAATTCGCTTAACCTTCATTATTATTCATGTCATATTGTATTAGGTGGAAGTTGATATAGATTGCCCTTCTTATCCATAGTGTACAGCTATATATCAATTCGCAATGATGAAGTCCCTTTTAAAAATAATAATAATAATAAATAAAATGAGGAGAAATTTTAAAATATATTTGTTTAAAAGATGTTGAGATATAATTTAAGAATTTATTTATTATATTTCAAAAATTAATATTATTATAGTTTAAAAAAATAAATTTATTTTTGATATTTATTTATATGTTAAATTATTAAAATTTAATAATAAATATATTATTAGTAATGTCATAGTTGTTTATAGTACAGTGTGATTGTTATCAAGGTTCAAATTTTGATTGGGTTTTTGTGATCACAGGCATTGTGTCGCTCTTGTTTCATTGTGATTGTAAGAATTGTGCCATCGTTAATCCATTGTGTTCACGGATTTGAACCTTGAATTAGAGCTATTGGTATTCAAGCCACTTATTTTGTGCTTCAAACCCTTGATTTTTTAGTGTGCTTGTAGATTTTGTGCCCCTATTGAACTATTGAGCTTGCAACTTTGGATTATTCTTGTTAATGCAATGCATTTATATTGATGATGAGATCCCATATTTGTGGTCTCACCTAACTCAAACATATATATGTATATGTATGTGTGTGTATATTTACATATACATATATGTATATATCTACACATACATACATAGATACATACATATGTATTTATGTAATATGTATGTATCTATGTGTGTGTGTGTTACTAGTGATATTTATTAAGGGACAAAAAACAAAAAAGTATCAATAAATATGATTGGTAAGTGAAACTAAGTGTAGTTCTTAAAAGTAAATAATGTCTAAAATAAAATAATTTATAAGTAAATGTTAGAATAAATAGTTGTATTTTCCTATCCATTTGTGCATTTATTTAGTAGTTTAGATAGATATTAAAAATGATATTTATATAGAAAAATAAAATAAATTTTAAAGTAAAAATTAAAGTTTTTTAAAAAAAAGGGGTGGGGGCCCTAGCTCGGTTGGCTAAACCTTTCCTGATGCAGGAGGTTGGTCATAAGGTCTAGTCTCCCCCACCCCGTGGTATCAGAGGGCATGTCGCGTCAGCGTTGTCCGCCACGTTAAAAATTTTACCAACGCATTGCTGTTTATAGGGGGTCGTGCTATCCGATTCCTACAGTCTAAAAAAAAAGTGTACATGGTTTTATGATTTATTGTATTATGATTGAAAAATAAAACAACTCTTCAATAAAATATAAGTAATAATGTATCTTCATAAAAAGTAAAATAAATTTTTGATTAGGTAGTATGGAGCTATTTCATTTACTTAAGAATTGCTTCATTTTACTTGAGATTTGTTGTATTTGGTATATGGACACATTAATTTTAATTCTTATTTAAAATAAATAAATTATATTGTTTACTTTATTTTTATTTGAAAAGTTTTTGTTTTTTGATAAGTAAACGCTTTTGACTGGAGTTTTGAACTAGTGAGGCCACATTCGGGGGACCTTGAATCCCCATCATTCATCTCTCCTCCTCTTCCTCTCCTCCATCTTCTTTATTCCTCCTCTCCTCTAACTCCTCCATCTCCACTCCTCCTCTTTCTTCTCTCTTCATCTCCTCTCCTGCATCTCCTCTCTTCCATCTCTCCTCTACCTCCTCTCTCTAGCTCCTCCATCTCCACTTCTCTCCTCCTCCCCTCCATCTCCTCTCCTAGGCTCCTCTCCTCCTTGCTCCTCAACATTATCATCTCCACCACCCTACAACCACTGCCTCCTACACACCACCGAAGCCTTTGTCGGCTCGAGCACCCAGCCATCGATTTAGGCAGCCGACTCTACCGCCATCATACCGTCAGCTCTGTTCCTACCACTCTACAACCACCAGCCTGTCCCACTGTCCCTTCATCTGCTGAGCTATGTGTGCCTTGCCATCAACACCTTCCAGCTTCCATCTATAGCCTCCCCACACTATCTCTTTGGCTCAGCTCCTCCTTCGTTGACCCCGCAGCATCGCCCATCAAACTCGGCCATCGTTCCATCCTTCTCTCCTTCGAGCGTTGAAAGATGACGCTATCTCCCTACATCAGTGAATACTCCCACCATCCATCATGGGATTTGAACCTTAAGCAGCCCAACTGCTACCCTTGCAACTTAACCGTTGCACTACGGGGTCAACCCCTATTTAAAGAGTTATTTTACTTTTTTATATAAGTTTTATCTGCTTTTGAAAAACTCACTATTTATTATTTTGGTAATTTTTTGCTTTGATTTATTTTATTTTTTAAATATTTTTATGTTCTGATATGACTATATAGGTGTGACTTTTTCTACTTATCCTTTTTTTGAACATGTGTAACATTGTTTTATAAATATCAATATAGATATTGTTCATTGAAAATAGTAAATTTATGTATGTTATTAAAGAAATGCTGATAATTATTTAAATTTTAATCTAAATTAATTCATAAAAACTTCAAATGATAAATAAATGTGTGTGAGTTGAATACATCTATCTAAAAATTGTTCTGGAGGAGTCTATCTATCCTATATAACTCTTTTATTTATTTATTTATTTATTACATATACATGAACATGTAAATTTTAATTTTTACTTAATAATCATGATATGACATAAAGTTATTTTATTTACTTAAGAGCTACCTATTATTTTCATTAAAAAAATTAAAGTTGAGATTGAAAAGAAATGTTAAATAGTGAATAAATAAGAACAGAGGAAAGAGGATAAAATCATTTTATCTTATTTTTAGTGTGATGTTAACTTTGAAATTGGTGATTATCCATTGTGATGTGATAGAGGACTAGAATCTAAGGTTTGGATCTAGAATTGAGATTAGAACATTATGAGAGCAATAGTAAGATTTGTGTGCTACTTAGGGAAAACCCATGTTGTGTGGCTTGGTCTTAGAGTAATTCATGCCAAAGATGATTGATGAGACCTGCTTTATGATCAATGCATGCTCCTATATTACTCTCGAATCTTCTATACCTAATATTGGGAAGGGTTTTTATGCTACAAAGCATAGTGAGGTATCTCTTAGGATGTAGAGAAGACATGTGACTATCTCAATAGCATATAATCCCTTTAGGAGTTGAAGAAAGTTAGAAAATTTGTAAGTATAAATACAATATTGATGTAATTGTTGTACAATCAAGATTAATCTAAGCCAAAATTCTTTTGTAGTGAGTTTCCTATTAATAATTTATTATGGTAATCCATGGTTCTAATGAATTAGAAGATGTTTTAAATGCATGTTTCAAAATGCTCAACTCAAGAATGTTTAGGATGTGATAACGACCAACTTTTAGAAAAGTCACCTCTAAGGTGGGAGATTTAAAATTTAAAGAGGTAAACTAGTTAGAAACAAAATCATAGTTCTAGATATAAAAATGCTAAGAATAGTGATTGGTTTGATAATTAAGTAGTGGATTCAATGGTAAGTTTGATTAATACATCAAATAAATCTAAATCATGTTTTGATTAGCGGTAAAAAAATGGGTTTTGAAGGGGCCAAGAACCCTTTACACAAAAAGCAATTGAACCAAAAGATACAATCAACTAGAACATATCAACCCAACCACAGCAAAACAATAACAAAAATTCAGCAAAAAAGGAGGACCCTCACCCAACAGCATTACATATTCTTTAGGATATCAGCAGCCTCCACATCACACATCGCATTCTTCAAGCCCTCATCACCAGTAGTAGACAAATCTTTAGCAGAAGCACTTGCCTAAGCTTTGGTCTTGTTACGAGTCCTAGCCCCAGGCCCACCCTATTTAACCTCACTAATCAAAACATTTCCCTTCTCCCCACCCTTGTCACCAAGCACCTCCCCTTCCATCAGCATGCCATCAACACCAGTATATAAATCTAAATCATGTTAGAACTATACATTTACAATATTTAAGCAAAATGACATAAAATATAAGGTATGAAATTTATTCCTTATATTTAATTGTATTCCCAAGATTAACCTCATCACGCATCATAATCCTAGGTAGGAAAATGTTAAGACTAGTGATTAACCTAGAACCTAGAACTAGAAAGATCTAGAACAATAATTAACTAATAGATTTAGGAATAAATGTGATTTAAAATATTAAATAAATCAAATTAAATGCTAAAATTATATTTTAACAACATTTATGCAAAGTGATGGTAAAATAAAAGACAAAGTATAAAGTATGCACTGTTGTCCCTTACTCGTCAACATATTTCTAACATTAGTTTTAAGGTTTAACTTAAAAAACACATTAGCTTGATCATAAAACTAAAACTTAAGAAACATAATATAATATTTAAACATGGTATAACATCTAAAGTAAAAAGGCTTTCTATGTGTTACAAGAGAGACTTCATATTATTATAAAGAAATTGTGACTATGTGACTAAGATTTTTAAGGAAAGAAAAAATATTATATAAAAAGGTTATGTTGTATTTTAGATTCAATGTAAAGATGTAACTCGAGTTTAGAAGGTATGTTGAATGAGGAAGACAAATAAAATGGTAAAAAATATAAGTTTTGAGTATGAAACTACAAATTTTAGAAAAGTAATTATTTCATAATTGTTGAGGTGATTTGTCAAGAAAAGTGATGGTTTCATTATCACATCTTAATGATAAGAATCGATTTTATTACAACTTGAAATGGAATAAATGTATTCTAATTTTTTTCAATTCTTCCTTTTGACTTATGGTATATCTTGATTTACCTTACAAGTTTTAATAAACATGTTAGTCTATAAAATAAGCCTAGAAACATGGTATTGTATCAATTGTTTGATGATCTAATTTGTTTTAGATTGAATTCAAGAAATTTGTGTAGTTAACAAATTATTGTGTAGGCTAACCAAAACTAAAAGAGAGTTGTTAATGATATTAGGTATTTGATTCATAGTGGTTCAAGCTTGTTGTGTTTTCAAGTGAACTAAGATTGTAATTGCCTTGTTCAGTTATAAGGAATAAAGTTGATAATTGGATCACATTTTCTTATAATTTTCTTCCATACATGGGTTTATCCAAAATAAATTCCTTGCCTTCATTTTGTGGTGATTGTTATGTTTTTATTTTTTATTTATAAATTCAACTTAACTAGTTCACAAAGTAAGTGGTGTTGATTTCTATTAAATAATCTATTGTTGGTGAACTATCATATATAATCCCAATTGTAGAACTTTTTGGATCAAATGGTCTCGAAGCAATTTTTTTTCCTTATGGAAGTTGTTACATAAGTGATTTTGTAGCTTTATGTCCACAACATGATTAAGTAGAAGAGACTTATTATATGATAAAGAGATGTTAAATATCATAGTGAAAAGATAACTAGAAGCAAAAAGAGAGATGCAAGACCTTTAAGGGGAAGCAAGGTTTCTCAAGCTAGAAGTCAATGTTACGACCATATCTCAACCAATGAAGATAATAAAAGGGAATCATGGAGGATCTCAAGTAGAAATTATGGTCTTTAGAAGATGAAAAGAGCAGGGGAAGACTAATTCCATTAAAAAATAAGAGCATTCACATGGTGGTAAAATTCCACCAAGAATGCCTTTTTTTGAGGTTGAGACAAAGATTGAGATTTCACCATTTAAAGGAAATATAATGTCGAAATATTTGACCATTAGTTAGCACAATTGGATGTGTACTTTAGCATGAGTACTTTAATTTAGATTAAAATTTCCTTTTTCTAGATTAAGTATGTAAAACATACTTTGACTTGGTTTGAGAGTCTATTTTATATTCAAAGGTGTTAATGTATGGTAGCTTTGGTCAGATATCAATGACAGTGATGCAAGTATCACTGTCATTCATGAGTGATCAAAATTATCATACAGATTATGATATTTCTATAAGAATCAATTAAAATCAAAATTATGAACAGTCATATTAAATTCTATCATTCTCGTGATTTTCTGTATTCATGAGAAATCGGAATTCTCTTGAAAGTCATACGCCATCATATAGAAGGTTATATACGTGTGAGTATATACTTAACAAATGGTAAATAATAGTTGTTACCAGCCACATCCTAAGGGACACATCCCATGAGTGGACGTGCCTCCACTCATGGAGACACGTCCTCTCATGAGGCGTGCCTCTTAGGAAGGGCGGACTTCTTCCCTTATTTATGGTGGTTCCTCAATCGATATGCAAACATAGAAATTAGATAATGTTCTGCAATCAACACATTCACACTTAGTCTAAAATCTGGAAATCGAAGTTAGAAGGAAATCTGGAAATCACAGTTAGAAGAAAATTCTGAAATATCATTCTTCTTTATAATTGCCTTCACAGAAATTTAAAACTTAGTTTTGCTCTTAGGTATTAGAATCCTACTATTAGGAAAGATTTGATTACATTTACAAAAGGATTTAAGGAAACAAGCCATAATTAGTTCATGGATCAATTTAAGAAATTAATTATGAAATAATTTTATCATGTTTGTCACAGAGATGAAACATGTATGGGATAATAATTCTTTTAAATAGAAAGATGGAAAAAATACATAATAAACTCGTGAATTCCATGTAAGGGTTGTTCAATTGGAGAAAGATTTACAAAAATGAGAAGATATTGATGAAGTACATTAGAAGCTTCCATAGCCATCTTTGAAGGATATTATTTCTATCAAAATTAGTTGACATAAATGAAGTGTATTCTCATTCTCACTACCTTAAGAAAGAGATCATAATTATATTTTGTCATAATGCATGACTTAGTTCACTATAATGCATTACTTAGCACTATAGTGCACAACTTAACATTAGATTAAGTAATAGATATGTGTATACCAAATATATAGCTATTTCTTGTGAATGAATCTCACGCAAGATGAAGACTAAAATAGGAAAAGTGAGAGAGAAGATCATTTGAACACTTTTCCACCAACCCCTAAGTTGTATGAATCTAGGTTGTACACCAACTTAAATTTGGGACCTTACCCTTTACAAATGGGGTCACAAAAAATGTATCACATAAGAATAAATATAAGAATAGGTACAAGCAACACAATTAGATTATCAAAGAATTAAATAATAATCACATTACATATCTCCTTGGCCAAGGTTTAGAATCAAACACAAGTATCTCTAAATCATAGTAATACCATGTGAATCCATATAATGAAGTCTTCACACCTTGACACATCATACATAAAAATTAAGAAATTACAACAAGATAGGACCTATTTTCTAGTATTTAGAGATGCCCAGTTATCCCAAACATCAATTCTTACCATTATATATAATGTGCATCTAGATATCATCATTCACTATACATTATATAAAATAACATATAAGTATTGATAGATATCCCCATAAGCTACATCATCCTTCCTGGTTATTTTAGAGACCAAACAAGATACATAATGAAATATACCAACAATATTATTTGTGTGTGTTGTCAATTGAAGAAATTAGATGAATTGAATGAGTCTCCCATAATTCCCATTATTTTATTTATTAGTTTGTTGGACTACTATGGAGAAGTAATGAGATCAAATCAAACAATGATATTCAAACATGTGAAATTCAAGGTCAAACATAGAACAAATAACTTACACTTATAGACTAGTTTGGTCAAGTTAATATGAATTTATATTTATGCATGGTGATTTCAAATCTAGAACGATCATGAAAAATTTTGCAATCTACATTCAAGATAGAACTCACATGAGTTTTTATGAATTGTTCTAAAAGTATAAAAGTACCAGTGTATTACCATATAGGACCGATGAACCCACCATAAAAGACAAGGTTTTATATAACAAAGAAGTGCTCAAGTTTAAGTTTTGTAATCTTATACATTGTAGATATAATAATTTCACTAGCCCACACATGCCATGTTCATACGTTTTCCACCCCTCTAATATTTTCATTGAAAATACTAACACCATATTAGTGTTAACAAAATAGACAAACTTAAAATCATTTTGATATATACATACGAAAGGTTTACAAAAATTATTATTATGCGTCATTTTAGGATTATTCAAGATCGCAACACCACATAGTTTTAATTGCTTGAGGATTTGAAATGTCATAAATAAATAAAGCATGATTTTGATGCTCATGTATGACCAAATTGATTTCCACTTATAGGTAAGCATCAAACCAAGGTTACATTTAAGACTAACCACTACAATTCAAACCTGTGACCAAGAAAAAAAAATCTCTCAACATGCATGTTTATAAGAGTATTATAACAATAATATTAATTTTTTCGGCTACTGCAAGGATTTCTGGTGTTGTGCGTGGGTCGAAGACCCTCGATGAAGATACAATTGTAGGGCGTCCTCCTCTCGCTCGGCCTCAAGACGGGTGACCTGTGTCGTCAGGCAAACGATAGGACATTGTTGGCTCTGTAATGTATCTAACTGCCCCCAGAGCCCTGCAAAATTCTTCGGTGTGCCCTCTCGTCGCTGTGTCAGTTCTCCATGGTTGTGACTCGGTTGTGAATGACTCTCAAGTGTGTGCAGAGCAAACAAAATCATGGAGGATTGACAGAAGCAAGGCAGGAACTCTTTTTGGGAAGATGACAAAATCTTGGCCAACAACTGACGCATCTAAGGCATCTTTCGATGCCTCTACGGTAACCCAATCTGGCCCAAACGATGGGAGACGACAAACAAACCCTGGGCACTCATACTCGATGGTAGTAGAAGGACGGGAAAGGACAATTGGGAGAAAAAAAAAAGAGATAATTCACCAGATGGTTGATAGGTTTACTTAGCCTCAATCTCCACAGAAGAATAGGGGGATGAGCAATGACTGGATGAGCAATTTTGGGGCAAAGGCCAACATTCATGGTGAACGACAGGCTCATAGGGCTCTTCGGTGTGCAACCTCTTCCCCAACGGTTTCCCTAGTTGGGGAGATTGCTGACGAAATGAATAAAAATATATCATATTCTGCAGAAGAAGGGCTAGTTGGTAGATTCTAAGGGTTCTGGCCAAGCCTAGTTGAGCTGCATGATTGGATTGCAAAAATTTGGAAACCTATTTTGGAGGGGGATGTAGAGATATACCCCAGTGCAAGGGGTTTCTTCATGGTGGTTTTCGATAATGTGAAGGATCGTAATACAATTATATATGAATACTAATGGAGCTGGAAGGAGCAACATTTATTAATGTTGAAACCCTAGCACTCCTCCTTCAACCCTCTCATAGAATCCTTTGACTTGGTTCCAATCTGGGTAAGGATGTCAAATCTTCCTCTACAGTTTTGGTGTGACTCATGCTTTGAAGCCATTGGTAGTTCATTGGGGAATTTTTTGGCGGTGGATGATGGCTCCTCAAAATTTTTGCACACTACCTACGCTCACATTCTAGTGGAGATAAATGCAACCAAAGATCTCCCTGTGAATATCCTTTTGAAAATGGCGAGGATGGAATGGAATCAATTGCTCAATTATGAAGGACTACCTTTCTGTTGTCGTCGATGCTTCAACACTGGTCATATGGTTGCACAATGCTCAAAACGTCGGTATGGAAACCAAGCTACTTGGTGGAAAGATGCCACCCCCCGACACTACTCAATGGAAAAGGATGGTTTAGATGGTGAAGCTGTAGAGCCACCCAAAGTTGTTGACACTGCCTCAGGCATGGCTCCATCAGGCGATTCTCAATCCACTCCAATGGCAGGTATATCCTCTGCTATAGTAAATTTTGTTGTTGATGCTCCTTCACCTAACAAAACCCCCACCACTACCTCAAAGAAAAGAAACTAGGCCCAAAATGGGAAACAAGTTGTTTCAGAGGCCTTGACAGTTTTCCTCATGTTGGTCATCACAAGGCCAAAGATGGAAGTTCAGAAATAATGTCTCTAGAGGGAATCGAAATAATCAAAGGTAAAACAAAGGACATGGGTGGTGGTTTGTCTGAAGAAATCTGGACAAAGGTACAAAGGAAAAGAAAGAAAAATGAGGTGAAATTCAATACGCACCTCCGATCCCACACCAAAGAAATGGAGGGAAGCTAATCAGTCTGTAGGTAAGGGTAATTTTAGTTAGGTGTTGCTTCTTTGTGCTCCCCACTCGTGGGTCTGAAGCAAGCTTTATGTGCTCCCCAATTTGGGTATGAAGTAGTCCATATGTTTATTTTTTTCACTTTATGGGTGTTGCCCCACAAGCAGCTATTTACCGACCAAAAAAAAAGAGTATTATAACAATAATGCTAGCATTTAATCCCACTAAATATTATTTCACATGTAAGCCTCAAATAAAAATCTAAAATTTAATGAAGATAATAAGCTACAACCCATCCTCAAATCTATGGAGAATTTATTCATTTATAATACTCTGTCATCCTTCCATGTCATGTATGAACTCAAGAAAATACATGGTAAAGTATAGCTTTAAAGTTCAAGGCTAGTTTTAATACATTCAACAATGAAAATACTTAGTGAAAATACTATAACACTACCATTTCCACCCAATTATTGTAAAAATAAATTGGGAGACCCTATAACTACCTTCTATCAATGACATAACCCATTTATATTAACATAGTCAAATAATAGACGACTAAGGCTTAGTATTCAAATTAAATATCAATCAAATATTTAAGTAATTGCATGATTCAAACTAGTTTCAAATCTTGACCCTTAAATAATAACATATGCAATCTTACTACAAGATTTAACATACTTACAAGCAATCATGAATCAAATAACAAACATAATCCATGAGCATGAACATATATGACTTAGAAGACCAAACATACACATGAATTAGCTAATATATACCCACGTGAAAATAAGTCCTTAGAAAAATCACTTGAACTACTTTAGAGATCATTGAATGTGTCAATAATATTTCTTGTATTCCTCAAATTTTATTTTTTTTGGATGCCCCCTTTGTTGTCTTAGCCTTGCTTTTTCCATCATTAATAATCAGTCATATAAAATTACTTCAATTGAACCACTTGGTCAAATTCATGTATGGTATAGCACTCACCTCCCTCACATGATTGTCATGTTCCTAAAAGTATGAAATTATATACAATTCAAAGTGTTAAGGGTGTTTATGTCAAGTTTCGTGCATTGTTGAGGGTCCAGGCTTTTCTTTGCCTATGTAGGTCTAATACCATGGAATCCATCTTTTCAATCCTCACCTCACCTTGTCTTCTCTATCATAGTTGCAATAATTTTCCTTATTGACATCCCTTTTACTGATATTCTTTGCTTCATATTTCTTCCTCAATGAGCTTTTGGGTTTTTGCTTCCTTATTTCCCTAGAATTTGGTTTTCCATTTCCCCACTCCCTAGCCAATGCATCTATTTTCTCTACCTTGTGTTTCCTTCTTCATTTTTGGTATTAGGCCTTTGAGAATTCTTCTAACCTCATACTACATAAATAGATTTTTTAAACCTAATCCTCAACACTCTTTCACTCATCCCACGTTGGGCCTTTGGGTCTTTGATTATTTCTCTACACTTTGACATATGGAATCCATCATCCAAAATATTTGAACTATAATCCATTATATATCATGACCCCCTAGATGTTTCCCTACCTTTGTGCTTTAGGTATACCATATTATGGATCCACAACCCCTAAACTTTGATAGGTTTTCATCATCTATTCTCTTTTAGTATTCAAGTATTTGGTATTGGATTGCCTTGATCCCTATTTCCTACTCCTAAGTAGAATTTGGTATTTCATTCTCCCACGTCTTGCCCCCATCATGTGCATAGTCATTCACAATTCTCCAAGACTTGTATTTCTTGCATCCATCTCAATAAAACCATCCACGGGGCCCTAATTTGTGCCTCTCCTCTCATACACTCATTTGTAAGTCTTTAGAGTTTTTAGTACCCATCTACCTTAGTTTAAAATTTATTCTTGCATGTTGAATCCATAAATCCAATTATTCAAAGATTTCAACCCTCTTGTGGAAAAATATTCACCTTCACCATCAAAAACCAATTTCTTATACGTCAAACATTTTTTTATCATGTTCCTTGGACCTATAGTTTTCTCTTTACCCTTTTACCTACTACCCCTACCTCTCAACTCTTGATACCTAATCGGCTTTGGTGATCTCACATCATCCTAGCATTAAATTCACCAAACTCCCAACTTTGGGCCTCCAACATATTTTTTACCATAATGGATTGTCCAAGCATGAAATTTGTTAGACCCTCAACATTCAAAGGTAAAAATCCACTTTCCTCCACACATGACCTAAGGATGTTATTATTATTCAGATATGACCATGTTGGAGATATGCAACTATCCTGATCTTGATAAAATTAGTTTGAAATCCATTTATTACATGAATCCAATTGCAAGGCCATTTTTATGATAAAAATAGGCTATGGACCACATAAACACCATAAATGAAACCCTAGTAGTTGTAGTTCTATAAACAAGGCACTAGGATGCTCTTTTGAGATGGGAATATTATTCTTGTTTCACTAGGATATCCTACATCAAGTACATGAGATATTTATTTTGCAAGTGGATATCTTAGCACATTTAATGCTTTGATTGGTAAGGAAACTCTATGACCCCCCAAAAAATTCCAAGGTTGCCAAGAATGTGGAACAATAGAATTTCATAAATACATAAATAAATATGTAATAATGGTTGGTAGTTGAGCCAATTTTTTGACTATAAGTTTCTCAATCATGTTATAGGGTATCAAGTGATGCAAGTTTGATCTGTAAGGGGATGAGATATACATTGTAAATCATACGAAGAGTATTCAATGAACATAATGCAAGTAAACAATATGTCTCCATGGTATTTTGCAATTATTTAGGGGGATACTCAAACCTAATTGTGGATCCTCACTTAAACACTTTTTTGTATGATAATAGAGGTTAGATGAATGTGTGACAACTTCTAATTCATCACAAATCCTTTGTGATGGGTTTTCCTTTGTTTGGGTTCTTGCAACATTGAGATATTATCAAGTTTGTCCATTTGCATGAAGTGTTATCATCTTCTTCTTGGAATATTGTGACTCTATTTCCCAATGGATTAGGCATCGGTGTGGTTAGTGAAAGACCAAATATATTTCAAATTTAATCTTTCTACCTTTATTAGTTTAGGATTATAGTAGAGTCCTAGATGCTTTCATAATTCAATGGTATAACTCAGGGATTATTTTATGTGAACATGCACTATTAATGTTGTTAAAGAATCATGTACACCTTACAATTGTTTATGAAAGGTTAAGTAGATTCACTTGTGGGGATATCGTGTTCCTCTCACATTAAGGTGCATATGCAACATTGATAAGAGGTTTTATATGTAGCTAGTTAGTCTTTGCCCTAGTGACAAATCTTCGGGTCAAGCATTCGTTGGGTATAACTACTATTGGTTTAATCATGTCCTTTATTCATTTGATAGATATCTTATTAAAGAAACCTTCAGGAAATACCCTCCTCAATTTCGCTTAGCCCAAAGATGAAGGTGAGCTTACCCAATCATAAGAATCATCCCATTTGTTAGAATCAAACATGCTCTGATACCATGTTAGAATTGGCTATGGATGCCAAGATCTATGGACCAAATAGAAAGCACAAAGAAGAGAGAAAATAATATGACAAGAATAAACTGTATTCAATGTCAATGATAATGCTTCAATGTGTGTACAAAGAGAGACCCCTTGGTTATATAGCCAAGGTGAGAACATACGAGTGCATAAGATTATGACAAGTGTCGTAATCTTATGACATGAGACAACAATGAAAAGCTATCATTCCACCTAAAGTAGAAAGGTGATAATCTGATAACCACCACAAATAGTGGATCTACCACAAAAGGTGGAAACCTAATCACATGATATGTCCATGAAAGGTGGAGGTGATAAAGTAATAAGAAGATAAGTCCACCAAAGGTGGAAATTCTCCAACAACTCCTATGTGGTCCCTAAGTAAACTTAACTAAGGTGTAATTATGACCTAGGACAAGGTACAAAACATTTAATTACACCAACACCCCCCCTTAAGTGCAACTTAGGGAGAATGTAACAATGCAAGATGGGTCTCGACAACTAGGCCATGTTAGGTACCCATGTACAAATGCAATGCAATCTCTCACAAACGGAGAAAAGGAGAAAACCCAGTGGGACAAAACTCCTCCCAAAAGAGAGATGAAATACAAAATGGAAATGCTCTCAATCATGCATGAGAAGGTAAAAACCCCATGTGAGGAAAAAGACCCCCCCATAAGAGAGAAGTAGAAGAGAGACAAAGCAGCCCCCCCTCAATGTTGAGTCTCCTGCAATGATGGTAGAAGCTCGACATTGAATGTTGAAGATGATCCAATCTCGCCGAACAACGTTCCTCCCCTTAGGAAGAAACAAAACTAAGGATGTATGCAGGATGTATGATGTCTCTGAAGCATGCTCAAGTGTCTCCATGTCGATGTCAAAAGCTGGCACACTCCAAACAGGCGTTCTAGGCCACACTGCTGAAGAGTACAATCCAACATCTAGTAGAGAAGAATGTAGAACATGATCCAAAGAGAATGATATCCCCTATAAAGAAAAAGAAGCCTCCTCCAAATGCTGTCCAAAAGTATCCACACTCATGTCAAACTGAAAGGAATGATCATGTAGAGAATGAACAAGAGGGTCAGAGTGTTCCCTCACAACAACTGAAGAAGGAGCATCTTCATCAAAGAGAAGATGAATGTCATCAATGATGTCCCCCAAATCTGCAAGATGAGACTCCACAAACAAGTCTGAAATACCTGTCAAGAAGCCATCCAAAGTAGCCATATCTGGAAGACAATGTATATCCTACTGCACTGAATCACAAGGAACCCAAACTTGGGAATCACAAGCATCATCAACTGCAACAGTAGATGGAGGAGATGAAATGCATGGCTCAAGTACTGGATCTAATGTGAGAACTCCCAAGTTCAAGTAGCCAATGTCTCCTCTAAATTATGGTTCACAATAGGAGTGTGATGAACAACCGAAGGAATAATGTCACCATCAGAAGCAAAATCTGCAAAGGTATACAACCGAGATGAATGATCAACCACCCCAGTAGCAATGATCGCTCTACTCTCCAAGTCACGGATGATGACTGAATTAGGTGTGAACTCCACAGCTCTCCCATTTCCACCATGTGTAATCTGATATATGGAAAGAAGATTGTTCGTCAAATGAGGAACACACAAAACATCCTAAAAAGAGTTGTCCCCAAAACTAATAGATCCCTTCCCAAGTACACTCATGTATGTATTGTTTCCCATCAAGATAGGAGACATAGAACAAGGCTGAAATGAAGAGAAAATAGATTGTGAAGATGCCATATGATATGATGCTCCTGAATCTAGAAGTCATCTACCTGATCCTGGACTTGAATAAGCACAAAGAGCTTGTCCTTTACTGCTTGATGTAGATGCCAAATGAGCTTTTCCCTTAGACTGTTTTGAAGAAGAAGAAGGAGAAGAGTTAGACATTCTAGAAGGCAAATCAATTTGATTCCTTTTGAGTAGATTTTTCAACTCATCAATGTCCTTCTTATAACAATAATGTTCTTCATGTCCATCCTTCTTGCAATATGCACAAAAAGACCTCTTCTTCTTAGATGATTCTTCTTTTGAATGAGTGGATTTTGATTCTTTATGTGGCTTGTTCTTTTTCATCTTTTGCTTCTTATCAAGATTCCCTAATTCTTTTTGTACCTTTGACTCACTAGAAACCAATGCATGCGGCTTGGAAGACTTGATTAGGCCCATGTTCATTAACTTAGCTTCTTCTTGGATTAGGAGATTTGCAAAGTCATCAAACTTAGGATCAACATATGATGCTCCCATAGAAAGTCGATGGGTATGAAAGCCAGAAACAAATACTGAATACTCAGGACCAAGCTTGGATAACACATTCAGAATCAACTGTAAATCCTCTTTTTCAATACTGCATTCTTTCAACTGTGTTCTTAATTGCTTTATTTTGGAGATGTAGTCTTGGATGTGGTCAAAACTTTTAGGATCAAGATTCATCAAATCATTATCAATCCGATATCCCCTAATCTTATCTGTTTTACCATACAACTTTTCAAAAGTCTCCCATACTTCTTTAGCTATTGTACATGAATCACTATGAAATTGTAAATCAAATGAGACTAGTGAACATATGCATCCAAGTGTTTTCTCACGATTAATCTCCCATCTTGCCAATTCATTAGCATCAGTAGGTTGAGAAACAGTTTCCTTTAGATAGCCTATTAGACCTTTTCCCAAGAGATAGTTCCATACTGATTTTCTCCATGTAGCATAATTATGTGGAGTTAGGAGTTCAATTTGAGATTTACCCATTGCAAGAACACAAACCAAGCAAAAGAATGCAACCAATCACTGCAAGATTACCCCCCCAAATCACTCAATCATGAAGCCCCCCCTAATCAATATCTAATTTGGCACTTTATACTTAGTGCGTTTACAATTGCCACTGCCAAAAACAGCAAGGTGGACTTTGATCTTGGTAAATGCAGATGCCAAAATAGGCCACAAACTCACAGTAGAAAAACTATAGTAGATGAGATAAATCTGATCACACCACTAAAAATTAGAGGAAAAATAATGCACTTTCAAAAAAATGGCACTCAAAAATGTTACCGTAGGAGCAAGTTATGGGCTCCCAAAGTTCTCAAAATGAGGACGAAGTAGCAACACCTGTGAGAATCTGCAATTTTTGGAAAAACCAGAAGCCAAAACCAAAAAATGATTGCACCACTATGTAGAGCACGAAAAATTAGCCCAAATCGAAAAAAATTGCTCAAAAAAAGGAGCCAAAATGACCGAGATATGGAGCTTCAAAGTCGGACTGCAAAATGAAAAACTCCAATGGTGAAGGGGGAGAAATTTTCAAATATTTGCTGATGCCATGCTGATGTCATGCTGATGTCATCATTATAAGGCATTAAATTTGATGGCCTGTGGCCCGTCAAAGTCGCCATCAGTCCAACTGCTAGGAAATTTTTTTGAAATATGCTATTCGCCGGATGGAATATTCTAATCGGCCGGAATCTGGAGATGCGCCGGAATTTCTTTTTGCTACCGCCGGTGGTACAAATGCCGATGCCAGTTTTTCTGAATGCATTGGCGTCGGTTTGAACGCCCGCCGGGATTGTGGCGGCCTACGTGGTGGCTGGAGGCCATGCCACGTGGCGAGTGCTGGCAATTCCGGTACCCTACGGAGGACAGCGGGTACACTGCCCGTGTATAGAGAGTACGTCCGCATATTGAAAAGTTTGCGGATTGTACAATGATAATTTTTTTGAAATTTTTATTTTTAAAAACTTTTTCAAAACAAAATGTTTCTTTTTACAAAAAATTGAAATTTTTCATAAAAAATTTTCAAAACTTTTCTGAAAAAAATTTTATTTTTTATTTTTTAAAAATCGTACCGTCCGCCATAATGACGCCTGGGGGGTCGTACGACTCTTCGGGCAAAAAAATTTTGCCTCACCAAATGACTTGCTCCGATTTGGACAATTAGACAGTCGATCTAAGGGTTTTTGGCCCTTCTGGACGCGATGGCAGGGTCGGATTTGACCCAAAATGCTCCAAAAATGCAACTACCTTCTGGATCTGGCAACCACAATGCAGCTTCAAACCCTCTTAGATTCGGCCTCGTATGTCCGATTTGGATGAAACAAAAGGCAAAATCAACTTTCTCGAACCTTCCGGACGCAATGGTGAGCTCAGATTTGCACCAGCAAACTCCGATATAAACCTACAATAAAGAGCCAAAAATGGAACCTCCCCAAATCTGGTACCTCTCTTCAGAAAAAGACTCTCCAATGGCACCCAACCCGCTCTGATACCATGTTAGAATTGGCTATGGATGCCAAGATCTATGGACCAAATAGAAAGCACAAAGAAGAGAGAAAATAATATGACAAGAATAAACTGTATTCAATGTCAATGATAATGCTTCAATGTGTGTACAAAGAGAGACCCCTTGGTTATATAGCCAAGGTGAGAACATAGGAGTGCATAAGATTATGACAAGTGTCGTAATCTTATGACATGAGACAACAATGAAAAGCTATCACTCCACCTAAAGTGGAAAGGTGATAATGTGATAACCACCACAAATAGTGGATCTACCACAAAAGGTGGAAACCTAATCACATGATGTGTCCATGAAAGGTGGAGGTGATAAAGTAATAAGAAGATAAGTCCACCAAAGGTGGAAATTCTCCAACAACTCCTATGTGGTCCCTAAGTAAACTTAACTAAGGTGTAATTATGACCTAGGACAAGGTACAAAACATTTAATTACACCAACACCATTCATGCCATCATTTGATCAATAGTCCTACCCAAACAAGTTTATACTAACATTCCATGGCCTTAGGTGTTGGAGTGAGTAATTAGGGTTTGTGGGGATACATGTTTGATAGTAAAAACATCATGTTGTTCTTTTCTCATCATTGATAGTTGATCAAATAATTCCTTCAATGGCGTTCCTTACTCACATCCCTATTGTGTCCCCAAAAGTCTCAGAATGCAAAAAATATGTGTCAAGGGTGTTTGTGTCAAGTTTCATACCTTGTTAGGGGTTTGTGCTCGTATTTACCTATACATATGGTATTATGGAAGATTTCTTCCCAAGCCCCAGTTCACCTTGTCTTCCTTACTAAGGTTTTGGGACTTTTCTTTATTCACACCACTTTTATTAGTCCCCCATACTTTATCTTTCTCCCTCAACAAGCTTTCAATTTTATGCTTCTCCATTAATGACGTAGCTCATGGGCCACCTAGTAGCCACTAGGGGGACAATCCCTTATTCAATGCATTTTTCATTTTAGGAGGGCAACTTTAGAGGCCTCTAACTTGTTGATATGGAGGTGTTTTTTCAAGAAATTTTCTCTTAAATGGGGAAAATTTTCATTCTCTCAGATGGTGAAGATATTTTTTAGTTTGGACTTTTTTAATTTATAGAAATTGATTTTATTAGATATCTTGTTATGTAGTTATCATTTTTAAAATTTTGACAAGCCATATCTACTACATACAAACTTCTTTTTGGGTCCATTTTTTATTCAAAGTGCATATCTTTTTACATACTTCTCAGTGGTTACACTAGCTTCCTCTCATTTTGTAGTCAAATTATATTTTTAGCATGTAGTCTTTTATTGAAAATTGTAAGAATTTATCATATATTTTTAGTTTTGTTAATGCATTGAAAAAGTGCCACCATTTTATTTTATGTTTCGAGGGATTCTTGTACATCATATTCTACCTTTATGTACTTGCACCACCTATAAAGTGTCATGGGGGTTGAGTATGTGCCTTGTTATTTGCCATCACAAATTTTTGGACCATGTGTTCATCCATGATAATAGAGAATTCAACATTCTAGCCTCATGCATGTGTGCCTTATTCTAGCACACTTTTTTAGTTGCTCGTGCATCATATTAGATGTAGTGTTACATCTCTTTGAACAACCTTGAGCCACATTTTAGTTGATCTACTAATACGTCCCCCTTGTCAACATTATGGGGGTATCATTACATGGTTATGTTAATGCTTCCTTGGTTTTAATGGAGTTATGGAGGAAAATATCTACCTTATTTAGTTGATTAGTATTTTGAAATTGGTACTTATTTAGAGCACCACATGCACATATAATAGTTTTGATGGGGTCACTTATGCAGTCTTTTTGTGTCTCCCTAAACATAGCACTATATGTATTTTTAAATGCATAGATTGTTTTGCCTTGTGCGATCTATACATATATGTTTGAGTAGTGTAATTGAGGATACTTGTGTAATATTTTGAGTCTTTCTTATCCTAATCTACATTCATCAGAGGGCTCTTTGATCCCAACATAAACCAATTCTTCTTTGGTAAAGTTTATAGCTTCTACATGCTTCAGTATTTCTTTATGTTCCTATCTTTCAGGGACATATTTTGAGGAGGTTTATTTGTCCTTCTCATTCTCTTTCTTGGATAAAAGTTTTTCTAATTAGGTTTTCTCCTTTTCTCTATTTGTGAGAGATTTTATTGTACATGGGTACTTCATCAACCCTTTTTGTTGAAGACCCATCCATGAATCTTTATATTTTTTGGTGTTTAGGTTTCTCCCTATGTATCACTTAAGGATGGGTGTATCACTACCTTACTAAATTGTGCTTCTGAGGGGTGTTAAAGTGCATAATGTTATTGCATATATAATTTATTATCGTAGTTTTATTATTCATAGGATGAGTGAGAACATGTGTTTACTTGATGATTTTGAGATGATTAGAATGAATACATTGAGGTCAATACCAAATTACATTGAACATGTGCTTAATCAACTGAGAGCTGGATAATGAATGGGGCCAATAGGCTAAATTTGTATTTTAAAAAAAGGAAGGGGACAAGTCTACAATTGTGGAGTCATGTTCATGATTTAGGAAGTGTCCCAGTACAAATAAAAGATTAGATTGAGGTGACTTATAGATAAATGAAGAAGTGGACAAGGCAAATGCATATATGTGTATATGATGATAATACTTGGTTAAGTGTATAATGATATGCGTGTATGTGGATGGATTAAAATCTAGTAGAATGGGCCCAACTTCACAATCAAAAAAATTCCTCAAAATAAAGAAAAACTAAATAGATTTTAGCATGGGTATACAAAATTCACTATTACACATATACAATCTCCATCATATTTTACAAATAATCTACTACCAATACATATAATGACAATGTGACTATAGGAAATATGCAATCTCAAAAATAGATGTTGATAAAGTCACTTACATAAATAAGTTGACCAAATGTGTTTCCTTACTATAGAGGTTACAAGAAAAAACATGTTATCAATGATGACTAAACCACCATAATACCTTGCCTCAAAAGAATAGAATAGAATAGAAGAATAAAAGAATTTTAACATCCATGAGACCAAAAGAAGGCCTATGGGACAGTGACCCCAACAATTTTAGCATTGTGAAGTGTTGTTCTCCTGCAGTTTAATTTGATAATGAGCTCTCCCATTCTGCCCACCCATTCCATGTTGAATAAATCTTGAAAATTTTCTACTGTTAACCCACTTATGTAGCTTCCTTTGATGTCACTGTAAGCTTTGCAATCTAGGATAAAATGCTTTTCTATTTCCACCTACCCTGCTGCACAGAAGATACAAACCCTCTATTCCCAAACTTCTTTTGGCCTTTTCCATCTCCTTGTTTCACACCGAAGACGATGCGAGTTAATCCTCAATTGTGCTATGAGAATCTTTGACCTCCACATAATATTTGCCTCTATATATTCCTTTTGTTGATGGTCCAAGTTGGGATTAAATTCTTCTACATAATACTTTTTCTTTCTCCCAACCGCCCTTGTCCACATAATCTTGCGAAATTTTTCAACCACATACAACTTTAATTCCTTACTATTATTAGAACACTCTTTCAAGTGAATGTTCCACTTGCTCATCCACTTACAATTTTGCTTCATCCATGCCTTCTTTCTTTCACCTAAGACACCTCTAAAAACAACATTTGGCTACCGATGCATTTCCATCTACTCAACCTTTTTCAAATATCTCAAAAGACTCACCATAGCTATGGCCTCAATAGGAATTGCCCCTGTTTCAACAAGAAGTATTTCATAGGTAACCAAAGCTTTTAGTTTGAATTTGCTTGTGATCAAACGCTTTTGACTTCTTTCTATATGTACCCACTCGATGTTTGAAGTGCTGCTAGCCCAAATTTCACACCCATAAAGGACCACCGGTATAACTAGCAACCCAAAAAATATTTGAATAGTTTTCCAATCCCATAACTCTGCTTCTCTACATCTTTTTTGAAGAGAAAACAACGCTCTCCAACCTCCCAGAGTTCTTTTCCTTCTGCAAGTTTCCCAACATAGCTTGTTGTTGAAGTCAATTCCTAGGTATTTATACTCTGTTACTTCCTCTAGGATACTCCCTTCGAAATAAAATTTGAACTGATTTTTCTTCTTCTTAGAGAATACCATGATCTTGGTCTTACTAATGTTAACTTGCATACCAACATCTTTGCAGAAATGCTCAAGAGCAGCCAAATGTGCTTGCAACCCTTGAACAGATCTAGCAATCAAAATAAGATCATTTGCGTATAAAAGAAGTTTTACAACATACACTCCTAAAGGGACCCCTTCTCCACCCTTCAAATTCAACCACTCCTCAAGCTTATTGATATAAAGGCCAAAGAGAGTAGGAGAAAGAGGGCAGCCTTGTTTAACCCCAATGTCACTTCTAAAGCTTTCTGAAGTACCTACCTGAGTTCTGATTTTTACCCTAACATCCTCATAAAGCCTATGGACAACAGCTCTAAAATGTTCAGGAATGCCAAGATCTTTCATTCTATCCCACAACTTTTGCCTAGGAACTATGTCAAAAGCCTTCCTGAAGTCCACAAAACAGCAAAAGGCTTCCCCTTTCTCATCCCAAATCTTCTCAATGATATGCCTTAAAGTGATGCCATGATCAATTATTGAGTGTTTTGTCCTAAAACCCGCTTGCCCCTTTGCTCTCTTATTTTTAATTTTTGCCCATTTGTTGATTCTGTGCTCAATCATGTTGCCAAACAATTTTGCAAACAAAGGGTTGGTCATGATGGTACGATAATTAGATGGGTTGTTAGCATCCCCACTCTTGAATATGGGAATGGCTAAGCTAGTGATCCAATGTTTTGAAAACCCACACTGAATGTTGTTGTTAAATATATGCATAATGTGAGGAGCAATGATTTCCACCCCCCACTTTAGATACTCTGCTTGAAGCTCAACCAAGTCTCTTTCCTTTCCTATCCTCAACTTTTTGATACCTTCTTTAACTTCTTGCAAAGTGAAAAGCTTTGTTGATGTGTTTACCCTTGGAGGCTTTTCATTCTCTACATCTTGCTCATATAAGTGTTTTGCATATTCAAACCATTGAGCTGAGGTGATGTTATTCTTTGTTTCCTCCATCTTTGCTTGAAGCTCTTTCCAAAAGAGCTTTGGGTTGTTCTTCCCAAGATATAACAATTCTTCCCGTCTAGTGCTCATGAAACCTAATTTTTTTACTTTTACCATTTGCTTGTATAATCTTGTATTTTCGTTTTCTTTACCTAGCTGCTTGCTTGCTTTCCTTGCAGCTTTACATTCCTCATCAAACCAAGCATTTGTTGGAAATTGACTTACTTTTTTCCTCTTATTCTTTGCCCTTTTGCAGCCAACAAGAGCCTCTTGAATTTTATGCGTTTGTTGATGACTTTTTAAACCTTGCATTTGATTCCTTTCTTGTTGCATTAACTGCCTTAAAGTTTTGATAAATATGTTATAATTTTCTTGTGTTAATAGAATTTTGCCCTTTTTTTTTCAGTTTGATGAGCAGGCTGCTCCTCTATCATAGATTGGCAGTTTTTAAGCTAGGACAACCAAAGGCAAACAGGATTATGATCAGACTTTAAGTCTTCCACGGGTTCCTCAACCACAACTTTCATTATTTTGCAAACAAGGGTTTGCAAGCAAATAACATAGTCAACAACGCTTGCCCCATTATATGTTTTGTACGTGAAATTACCAGAGTTCATCCAATGTCCCATTCCATTATAAATAACTAGATCAAAAATGCCACAGAAGGCAAGTAACTTTTCACCAAAATGGTTGATGACCCCTCTATCCTTCGAACACCTCGCCCAAAGCTGATTGTCTTTTTCTGTTAACCAAAGTGGATTGTTAAACTTATACCGTTGCAAAAATTAAATCCCCTAATGCCCTAATGAACTTATCTTGCCCTAGTGAAAGGAGAAGGTGATACCTCTAATAGACAAGAAATGGTACATAGTACTTTGTTCAATTATGAAGAATATATAAGATGTATAAAAGTGGTGAGGGACACATTAATTGAAAGTCAACCTTAATTTTCTTGCCCCCACCTATTGGTAGGTGAAGTTTGGATTTTTTTCCTATTTTTACCCACTTCACATTTATATTGAAACCTTTTAAACATATAATAAGAAGACATTTATAAGGTTTGATTTCTTCACCTTTTATTTCTTTTTTTATTATTTTAATCATATAATATTATTTTATAAATGTAATTTTTTAATCATATTGTAACATTTTGTAAATTCACTTTTCTTTAATTACAATATATAATTTTAATTTCATTTTATTTTTTAAAATAACTTTTTTTCCAAAAAAATTAAAATAATATATAAAAATGAATAACACATATAATTTCCAAGATAAAATGTATCAATGGATTCTAAATAAACCCATGAGAATCCATTTTTACTAAGTATTACTAAATTTGATTAATAACTTTAAATTGCAAATATATATTTTATTAATAACTTTACAACTAAATTTTGAACATTTAATTAATTAATTAATTAATTTTTTTTTTAATGATAACGACGGAAATGAATGAAACACCTAAAACAAGTCAGAATTCAAATAAAAGGAAACGGAAGACTGGTAAACAATGTCGACAGACTGCAATTTCGGAAACACGTCATTTGACATGAAATTATCCGGTGAACAATAGGGCGTCAAAATTTGGCGCCGGAGCGTCGAAGGGCTGGTATTGAGGACCGAAATGGCTTCTAAACTGTGTCCATCTTCTCCCGCTTTGGGACTCCCGAATTCCTCTCTGAAGCCTAAATTGCGTCAATTGACGGAAGTTCCAAGGCAGACAGTGAAGTCTTGGAGAAATCTGCCCCGGCGGTCATCACAAAGTTGCAGCTCAGTTTTCTCAGTCCAGGCGACTACCCAAATCCACGACGAGAACCCCTCATCTTCCGTCGACTTACAGTCTGCTGACGTTAACGACAATGGGAGTGTTGATTTGGAGGCGACGACGGTTCCTAGAGATTTGGTCTCTCTACCCAGTAATATTTTTTAGCGTTTTCAATGATTTAATTTTGAACCCACTTCGGTTTTGGCCTGAAAAATCCTTTTTTTATAGTTTTCGAAGTTTCTGTCAAATTCTCAGAGATTGTTGTTTTGTGCAGGGCCTCTGTCTGTAACAGATCTCGCTACGCCGCCCAGCCATGGATCTCAAGTCCGCGTGGCCTATCAGGTAAGATACGATCATTGCTTAGTGGGTGTAAATTATCTTTTTTGAATTTAATTTATTTCATATGCACGGAGGCGTACACACAGAAGGATTCAATATGGGGTAATGTATGTCAAAGTTTATCTGATATTATGATGTACCGTGCGCCGTAACCGATTTGGGCATCAACGAAAAATTGTAATTGTCAATATGAATCCAATTGATTAGGATGCATTGCATGCACGAGGATGATATTGGTTGGAATTTCAATGGACGTTTGAGGGGTACATAATCGTTCCTCTTGGCTGAAATTATGTCCACAAGTCTAGGGATAATCTTGCTGAATGCCTCACAAAAACTATCCGTGGAAATATTTGTTTGAAATACTCCTTGCTTTTGACTAATTGACTTTTAATATGTAATACCCAAAGAAAGATAGGTTTGGTTTTCAAATATAGATAATTTTTTCACATCATACGATTTCGAACTGTTGGACCAATAGCCTGACAAGAATTTTAGGTTGCAATAGCATTTCAGGATAAACTTTGCAGTTTTATATGTTAATGCAAGACAAAGTTGTTTAAGAGCTATGGCCCAGTGGTTTGGGAAATCGCTGTGGATTGTGCTGATGATTCTTATTCATAATCAATTTTTCAAGGTATTGAGACTTGGGTTTTGTTTGGAGTTTAGGGAGTTCCTGGAGCATACAGTGAGGCGGCTGCAGTGAAAGCTTATCCACACTGTGAGGCAGTACCTTGTGAACAGTTTGAAGCTGCATTTCAGGTGTGTATATGGTTTGCATAGCAATGCTTAATTGACAAACTATCCAATGAATGCACAATGTCTCATAAAGCTATTTGCACAAAGGATTCCTCAAGCACATGAATCAGGTTTCCTTCTATGATCAGCGGTTTAACAAAACTAAACTGACCCGTGCATGCCACATTTTGAAATTTACATTTAATGGAGTGGTTATATTTATTTGACATTTTGGTTCAGAACCCTCCCCTGACGAATTGCTTTATTGTTCCTGCATTCTTACCTTAATACTTTGCTTTTTATTATATTGAACTCTTTTGGACCAGGTCAAAGGACTAGGTTCGTACTGCCTCACAGTCTCTCTACCAACAAAGATGCTAAATTGTGATTGCATAAGATAAACTTTTTTTCTTTGTTTTGGCAGGCTGTTGAACTGTGGCTTGTAGACAGAGCAGTGTTGCCCATTGAAAATTCTCTTGGTGGCAGCATTCACCGTAATTATGATCTGCTTCTTCGCCACCGCTTGCATATCGTGGGTGAAGTGCAGTTAGCAGTTCATCATTGCCTTTTAGCACTTCCTGATGTGAAGAAGGAAGAGCTCAAGCGTGTTCTAAGCCATCCACAGGTGAAGCTTTTGTGGTTTCCAAAGGTTTTGTTTTCTTCTAGTTTTTTATTTCAGTGTCTGTTTGAGTTTGACAGCTAAATTTCTTGACAGGCACTCTCTCAATGTGAGCATACACTGAGTGCTTTGGGTGTCATACGTGAAGCAGTAGATGATACAGCAGGTGCAGCCCAGGTAGTATCATTCTCCATCATCACTCTTTGGTGAACTTTGCAGAGAGAGAAATAGGTGTTGTGTGCTATTGGAAAATGGAAACTAAATTTTGCAAGATTTTAAATTTTTTGTTTTTGGTCTTGAAAACTACAGTGTGATATGTTCACCAGTTTTGGAAATCTAAATAAAGAATTAAACAAAATACCCCTGCGTGATTTGCTTAAAGAAATCTTTCAATTGGTTTATGTTCTAATCTTGTTTTAGTTTACATGAATCCACAGTTCATAGCTGCTCATAATCTCCGGGATACAGGGGCTGTTGCAAGTGCCCGAGCTGCTGAGATTTATGGCCTTGACATTCTTGCAGATGGGATTCAGGCATAAGTCCTCAAGTCATTATCAATGAACAGTAATATTACATGATACATAATATGACTGGATGGCATCTGGTGGTTAAAACCTAGAGACATTTGTTTTTGATATATAATTGTCCTTGCAGGATGATTCAGACAATGTTACCCGCTTTTTGATGTTGGCCAGAGAACCAATAATTCCAAGAATTGACAGGCCATTCAAGGTGATTTTTCTTTACTTGTGCATTTTCTGCTATGGTGTTAGTGGATTATTTATATTCATTATGATAATAAATGTAGTTTCAATTTGTTTACTGCTTTTGTTCTTTGACATGTTGAATTTTCTTTCATAGCATTGAGATGTGTTTTTTTTTTTGCTTTGCTAGACAAGCATCATGTTCACTCTCGAGGAAGGACCTGGAGTACTTTTTAAGGCACTTGCAGTATTTGCTCTGAGAAATATCAATCTCACAAAGGTTTTTTATTTTCAGATATATTAAATATGCCTATCTAGCATGGTTAACTGTTAAATGATTCAATTTTCCTGTAGTCTCACTGAATATTTTGTACAATTTCTCAGAAACCAATAAGTGATATACCTGGTAAATGAGAACTGGTGTAGATTCTCCTAGGGAAGAGCTTGGGTTGCTGCCTTTCTTTCCCATTTAGATGATTGCATGTTTTATCTGATTAGCAGTCTGACTAAAGAGCTCCTTTTATGTCTTGGCAGATAGAAAGTAGACCTCAGAGAAAGCGACCTTTGCGCGTAGTTGATGATAGTAACACTGGTGCTGCAAAGTAAGTAATGTATTCTATTTGATTAAGGTTAAACAATCGGTTCAATCTGCAATTTTTTTTTTCTTACCTACGTAAAGAGCATTATATCATGTTGCAAGAAAAATAATGGCATTTGTACATCAATAGGATCCCAAACAGGGAGCTGCATCGTCATCTCAGCGGACTGTTTAATATTGGCAAATACAAAACAGCCTCTAGCCATATAACATCTGTATTACAATAGAGAGTGTTAGAGCCATCCATCTTCTAAATTCACAATATAGGGAATATAAGAGTAAAAACAAGACATAATAACAGTATTTCTCATGGACTCATTCAAAGTGGTGATTCCAGAGAAAAATATAGAGGTTATCAAAGATTCAAAAGTATAACAGGGTTAAGTTTAACTGAGTTTGAAAACATGCTTCATAGATGATGAGATTGGGGAAAACAGAAATCAGTTACTAACATTGCTTACCAAGATGGCTCTCCATAACATATATATCCAGATTAGCACCCAACCATGATCCCTTGGGATCAGTGTTCAGGTCCTTGTGGATGTGTAGTAGCATGCATGTCAATTGATAGTTCATGAATTGCTTAATAAGTGCTTGAAGCATCTGTGATAAAGCACCAGAATGCCCTAGCCGTGGTCAAACAATTTGTCTGCATCCTTCTCAATTTTTTTATTCTCTCAGTTGATCACTGGAACACTTGAAATTTGAATTAGGATGCAGGAGAGTTGATAATGGGCTAGGAACAATCTAATAATGAAGGGTGTAATGTCCCTTGTTGGGATATCTCTATATTTTGCCCTAAAACCACAATTCCAATTAAAATAAGAGATGCAATATATTTAGGAATAATGACATTACCAATTAAATTGTCCTTCTTATGATAAATCTTGGTTTAGGTACTGCACACAATATTAGTCAACTAGAAATTGACATTAAATCATAAGCCATGATAATATATATATTACTAATCATTAGTAAACATCATGATATCTATGTGCATTAGTCACATCAAAGGTCTAATTTTTCCAATGCGGATTCCCATAATAATCTTATTAGGAATTTGTTGAAATGCTTTCAAACTGCAGTCTCAAGGTTGGTCACCCTTGTACTGCGAGAGCATGGAAGGTGGGTTGCCCTTCCATCCCTCAGTTCACCTTGGAGGCTGGTCGTCCTCCTTGATCAAGCCCAAGGGCATGGAAGGCCGGTCTTCCGTCCACCCCCTGGCCCACGAGCATTGAAGGCTGGTCTTCCATTCCATCTCGGGGTGGCGTACTTGATAAGAGCATGAAGGCCGGTCTTCCTTCACCTCTTGTGAACCCGGAAGGTTGATCAGCCTCGCTATTTGCAATCCATTTCTCTAAATTCAAAATAGATTATTATACGAATCCCTTATCACATATAATAAAGAGAAGCATGTAGATTATTCACAAGGATAATTAATTTTCTGCAAATGTCACAATGGTAGGAACACACACACACACACACATATATATTTCTATAATTCTACCTATTACTCAGATTTATCTTTTAAATAAATTTCTTCTAACATACTTCTTATTATGATTTCCACTTCTCCTTTCCTTTTTCTGCTTGATCCCCCTTGATTCCTCAAGAAATAATCTCCCTTTATACCCTCTTTTTGAGAGAGTCACACCTCTTCATACAATCATTGCCTTGCAAGAGTCACAATTATTCACCCTTGATCGCTGACTTGAACCCCTTTTAATTTTTAATTAAATGTCTTTAGGAATTGCAGCCCATGACACTCTTAATTTAATTTCATTTAAATGATTTTATTATCATTTTCTATGAATCGCTGGGCACCACCATATTTACATTGCCCATGTTATAATTTAAGGGCTGCAATCATAAATGCTGTGGTCTGTAATACCTAGTGGGGCATGACAAAGGGCCTGAAAGAAATGCAGCCCCTCTGTGGGTCATTTTCGTTAATACAAATTCATTGATTCTTTATCCGTGAAGCAGGCTCAAGCTTGATATCTTCCATACCTGCAAAGGGTGATTCCTTCATTGTACAAATTAAATAGGTAATTAATTAAGGTAGTAAAACTATGGCTGATATTTTTTTTTACTCAAGTGTACCAAGTTACCAACAGAAGCACTGGTTTTAGATGATATACACTTATGGTGACATACCCTTTGGTAATGCTACATTCACATTTCAATAGATGACATCACCCTTATCTTCAATTAGGTTGTCAAATTGACTTTTTTTGTTAGATACCTATCTAGACAGGCTCCTTTTCTTATTGCTCCAATCACCAACTAGGAGCCCCTTTTTTTTATGACAAGCTGGTTGATGTTACTTTCAGGGGTTAGCTTAAGACCTACCTTATCAGGTGCACTCCCCACCCCTGGCCCCTGTACCTAGCCTGAACAGGTTCAAGGATGTGTTCCCTGGATATCTGACATGGGCATGTCCTGAATGGCTCAGGTTTGTCACAGGCATACCAGGGCTCCTAGACACTGCCCTGGGCAAATCTGCTCAAAGAAATGAACAAATATATAAAGTAATAATAAAAAAAACATTGTAGGGCACAGGAATGGTATGATAAAACTGAAATAAATGTAATCTTTAATTTTCCACCTCTATTGCCATGCCTGCTGCACTCACATAAAATTGAATGATGCAACCTTTATTCTGTTGATTGTGAACAGATTAAGCTTTATAAAGATGTGTGGTATGAATTGAAGGTAGGAGCAAAACAGAAAATTGATGTCTTGTTATGGAGGCTAGTATTCATTTTGGGCAACCTTGTGCACCTCTTGGTTTGTAATGTCCAGTATAATCATTATCTTCAGCTTTGTACAAAATGATGTATATATCATGTGATGTGATTTTACTAGGAGGGCAGCAATGCCAGTAGTAGTAATGGTGTCAGAGGGTGAAGGGGAGAGGGTATATGATTTTATCCATTTGCATCCTTATATAAAGAATAAGGTTACGAAAGTGTCCCAAATATCGTTATTGTTTTCCACTTTGTTATTGGTCCTAGGCATGAGTTTCTTGGATGCAGTCCTTATCATGTTTCCATTGGAGTCCCTTATTATGCAACTGGCTCTAGAGGCCCCTGGGCTGCCCCTGGAAGTGCTATCAAAACTCAACTTGAACATGTTTTCTTGTGGAGGAAGCGAACCCATTTGACAAGATGGAGGAACCCATTTTACAAGATACCTCTTTTGAGGGGGATGGTTGAACCCGACAGTCCCATTAACAGGAGGCAAACACAAATTCTCCTATTTGTTCAAAATATCTCTATCCCAAGCAGTGAAGAGGCATTTCTTTAGTGATTCTGCTGAGGCTTGGCTCATTACCAATTCGGAAATGGCAATACCAATTTCCAATCTAGCTAGAAAGGTGCTTCAAGCAAGTGAAGTGTTCTGACAAATATGTCTGTTCCTTTATTTCCAAATATGCCAAATTAGACAAGATGGAGGAACCCATTTTACAAGATACCTCTTTTGAGGGGGATGGTTGAACCCGACAGTCCCATTAACAGGAGGCAAACACAAATTCTCCCATTTGTTCAAAATATCTCTATCCCAAGCAGTGAAGAGGCATTTCTTTAGTGATTCTGCTGAGGCTTGGCTCATTACCAATTCGGAAATGGCAATACCAATTTCCAATTTAGCTAGAAAGGTGCTTCAAGCAAGTGAAGTGTTCTGACAAATATGTCTGTTCCTTTATTTCCAAATATGCCCTTAGTTACCAAATCTGAACGGATCCAGATTTTTTGGACAGGATGGATTTGTCTGATTCAATCCCTATTCCTGATTTTTCTGTTATTAAAAAATGCTAACTGATTTTTTTTTGAAATTCTGAATTTCCAAAATTTACTGACCTCCCAAACGAATTGAATTTTTTGAACTTGCTAACTATGACTTCACTCTTCTACAACTTCCATTTTTACTAGTCTAAAGAGAAGGATCTAATGTTTTATAAAAACTAGATAAAATTAGAATTCTGCTTGATACCATAAGTACGGACTGTTATGGAAATTCACTTGGATCAATGGGGTTCAGGTATTTTGATCTCAGAGCTGTGCTCAAAAGGCTATTTCTGTCTTCATATAAATGTAAAATCAATTTGGCTCCAAGAGCGAGATTCACGATGGTACCTTTTCCTAAGCCACATTCTCCAGTTGCCTTAGCAAGGTGAACATTTTTCTGTGCCATTACGTCTTTTTCCTTCCACTGACCATCCCACACAGACATTCTATGGGCAGATTCAGTGGGCATTAAATATGCTATCTGGAACTTGAAGTATAAAAAACAGGTAAATACAGGTTGACTTCAGTAGCATTTTTATCAATTGGAGCTTACTTGCAAGGTATGGTCACTTCTAATATCATCCTTCTATCATGTTTTTGACTGTCTGGTAATGGTTGCCATGAAGGAGCTGCAGCTTGCCTTATAAGAGGAGCATAGCAACGTAACCAAACAAATTTGATTTTGAACAAGATTAAAATTGGCATTTGCAGAGTATTCATCATTCACAGTGCACCATATTTGCATCGAATATTCTTGTATCATTTTTAAAGAAGACTGTGCAATGAGGTGCTAGCTCAGAGAGGCAGTTAAATTGCAAAGAGGCCTAACAGTTTGATTGGAGATAAAGGTTTAGGTTTAAACCAAACTTGGATTCCTATTATCCAAAGCCTTAGGTGCAAGAATAAGTGTTAATTAATTAATTTGAGATTTAATAATGTTTGGCTTTTAATTATTTTTACATAGCCCCAGCTAATTAACTAGTTAGCAGATGCTAGTTGTCATCGCACTTAATGCTTATGAATGGGTTTACCTATGTAAAGATTTCCATGTGTTCTAACCTCTCATCCGAATCTCTTTCCTTATGGACTATGAAAATAGGTCTAAAACATTGAATAAAAAATTCTTGTGCACATTTTTTTGCCAGAAACCTTTTTAATATTCACAGACTATAGAAACTAAGATATGCAATTATTATTAATTCATCTCCTAATAAATATTGTTGAAAGCAATTTCTGATTTACTTCCGTCAAAGCATTGACAAGAGGCTAGTTAATGCTCTAGTGACACCTGATTGATGACCAATTGATACAACACATTCACAAACTGCAAATGAGAAACAGCAACTGCGGAGGATATTTGCATTCCCTTTCTATCCAAATCTCTGTAATGTTACCAACAAAATTAAAGAAACTATGAAGGAAACTGAGTTTAGTAATACCATAAATATTGTTTATACGTGAAGTTGAAATACAGAAGTATCTTATATTAAAATGAAAAAGCTCACGCTTCTTTAGTTATAGCCAGGTTGCTGTTGTTAAAGTAAAGGCTTTTAGATTTTTCTTTTAAAGGTCTTGCATTCTTTTGAGACAAATTGTCAATTGTATAAATGATATCATGGTACAGGTACTTTGACTATCTCTTCTACATTGATTTTGAAGCATCCATGGCAGATCCAAGAGCACAAAATGCCTTAGGTCATCTACAGGTATGATGTGTATCTGTCCTGCATTTCATTAAGCATATTGCGTCATATCTACCATATGGCAGTTGGTGTATATTGTATTTAGAATTTTAATTTTTAGATTTCATATATATATTTTAGTAGTTTTGTCAAGTTATATTTTATATTCCTATATGTATTGTTTTGGTTTATAACTTTATATTATATAGTTCTCAGATTTTCATGAAAGCAATACAATTTGAACAGTAGCTGAAAATGATGCTTTACTGATCACTTACAGGAATTTGCAACATTCATGCGGGTGCTGGGTAGTTATCCTATGGACATGACCCCCATGGGTAGGTCATGAGCATATTGATAAATTCTCCTTTCATTTAATATTCATTTAACTCCAGAAGTTGGTATACTATGAACATTTCAACACTTCCTCTCTAGGTTGAGTGTTTCTTTAAACTGAAGAAAGTGCACTGGCTGCCAATTTCCTATGTTGAGGTAATCAAAACAGACATGCCAATTTCCAGTAATCATTTGCATGTTTATGATGGAATGTGAGAGGGCGTTATATTACTTTTGTTTACAGAAGAGTCACAAATCTTGCCTGTTTGTCCATTTCCTGAAGTCACCTTGCAGTGATTGACACTTCACTTTTTCAAAAATATGTAGATACATGAATGTGTACATCTTTTGAGCTGGAATCACTTATTCAGTTATTCTTTATTGGCAATTAAAATTAAGAATTGCAGCTCCTGATGATATCGGAGTATATAATAATTTCTGGGTCGAGAGATTGATAACATATTGTATTCAATGCATGGCAACATGAGTACCATGGAATTCATTTCCAATCTCCGAAGGGTTGAGAGAACTGTTTTTAAGTGTATCTATATGCTCTATACAAAATTTAAAGCCTTGAAATTGTAGATAGTGTGAGAACTAAATTAAAGTTTTCTGGAAAGAGTGATTTGTACAATAATTACAATTCAGAATGGACTTCTTGTATGCTGTTATAATGCAGCTGTGTCTGTAATGGGGGCTGGCATTCTCGCCTCTCTTTCTAAGTGGTTTATTTCGTTACTTTCTTATGCATTGGAATTTGTAGTTGCTTACGTGCATTTAAATTCAGGAAAACCATCTTTGCTAATAATATATGGTTTGAAGTTTCAAAATGTAGTGGCACAAAAGTTTCCTTGTGATTTGCATCCTCAACTAATCGTGATAGGTCAAGTTATAGTGAGAACATGGATATCTAAATAGGACCTATGGATGCCTTTCGAGAAGACATAACTTAGTCAAGTTTACCACTAACAAAATCCCAATAGAGTAAAATTTGCTGAATTTTATGAAATGTAAGCTTGATATATGTTTTTGCGTTTGATATCAGGGGATAGAGACACCCTGGTTTATGTTTTTTTTTGGGATCAATAAAAAGAGTGGAGGACCACCGGTATATTATATAAGATATAGAAGATTTACAATATCAACTGATCTTGAGATATCCGGTTGTGCAGAGTCTTTAGATAACAGGATGAAAAGTACAAAAAATCAGAGTCCAATACATAAAACAAGGTGAAACAAAGTGAAGAACTCCCACTGGAGCTATAATCATCTCTACAGGTGCAAAAGCAGAAATAGAATGTAGGATGGTAGCAACATTTGATGCAGAATCTTTAGTAGGAGCCAAGCCTTGCATAGGAACTTATTTGTAGTAGTTACCTCCTTGCCCTTAAGAGTAGTTTCCTTCCTAGATGACTTGATATTGGAGTCATGTCTTGGTAGTAACCACAGTGCTTTAAACAAAACTCGAATCTTGGAAACCAAATCTTCACCCGTAGCCAATCTATGCAGGTTAATCATGCCCAGAAACATGTCAGAATCCATCTAGTAGCCCCTCCTTAGCACTATAAATACATTTAATCACAGGAAATTGAAATAATTGCTCTCTACAGAATAACCCTCCTCTTGGCACTTTGAGTATGCCTGAACTTTCCTTAAGAGACCTTTACACAATATACTAGCAATTGCACCTTAGTGTGCAATGGGTACGCCGAAGACGTGTGGAATGTCGATTAGGATAAATTTTGGTCTATTTTTTGCTTACATTTATGCAGTACATGAGGTCAATTGGTAGGCCATTTAGCAAATGATGTTTCTTCAAATCAACTATGCATCCACTTTCAGGGATGCAAACATATGATTGAAATAAAACCTTTGAATTAGGAAGATAATTAGGCTTCATTACCAACAAGCTCATGTTATGTTTGCAATACAGAGAGAGGGAGAGAGTGGTAAGGAGATAGAGATAGAGATGGAGAGAGTGGTAAGGAGATAGAGATAGAGATGGAGATGGAGAAGGAGAAAGAGAGGGTTATGGAGAGAAGGAGAGGAGGAGAGGGATAGATAGAGATAGAAGAGATAAATATGTAGAGAGGGAGACATGTCTAGAGATAAAGGGATTTGATGGCATCTTTTTTTTTCATTTGCATTGCTTTATGTTTTAAATCTATATGCAAATATTTCATAATTAGATAATACTTAATTTTTTTAAAGGAAAAATATAGATTTGTCTAAATTTATTTCATTCCATTATTTAGCACTTATTATTAATTGTTTAATCTAGCCACATGTAACTATAATTTGCAACACATCCATGCACAAACACATGCTCTTAACATATTAACATACATATAGTTTTTTATTGGCGTAATCCTTGAACCTCCCTTAGGTGCATGTGCTAGTATATATACCCCTCTCTATATAGAATTGTCTCCCCTTCTATCTCTCTCTATTTTTCGTGATCTCTTCAAAGATCAATTAAACTACCAGATTTTTTATATATTAATTTAAATTGTTCTATATAAAAATATATTTAATTATAATAATTTATATTTTACTATATAAAATATACATTATATTTTAAGTGTGCTAATATATACTTAAGGGAAAGGATGTTGTAATTTTAAAACCTCAATGTGCTCAATTTTAAGGTTGTAATTTTCATTTTAATAAACATACTCTAAAATCCTTGTCAAAACCTTATTTTCAGGTTGTAGCTCGCCAAAAATATTGAGGAAGAGTTTGGAGGAGCGGAAACCAATAGCGACGGGGAAAGCAGTGAAAAACAATCAGAAAAATGATAAAAAAAAATATAATGGTTGTAATTGCTTCAATCGTCTTGCAAGACTTATCTACTAATGTTCGTCGTTCATGGACAAAATAAGTTCGTGAAGCTCAAATAAGGAAACGCATTCGGCATAATTTTTTTTTAACAAATAATACTTCATAGCAAAACATATAATAGATATTGAACTTAAGAATAAATGAACCATTAACATTTATGAAATAACAACTTGAACTTGAATCTATAAACTCCTTTCCAATAACCAATCATGGTAGGGATGGGTGAGAAATGCATGGTAGTGTGCCAAAAAAGGAACATCCAACCAAGACAATTCCTTACCATCTTAGAAACATCCACCAAGACAATTCCTTTGGGAACATCCAACAAGACAATCCCTAAGTCACCTTTTGCCTATAGGTCTCCTTGCCAACCTTACACATGATTGCTTAAAGAAAAGATGTAAATTATAATAATATAAATAAATTCACTATTTCCCTCATCAACCAATTTAGACACATCATATCTCTCATATTAGTTATTATGAAATTAAGTATATAAAAAATCATATGCTTATCAAAACTATATATTAAATGCATTTACATTCAATTGCATACCAATCACTTATTACAACAATGGCTGCTACTTTTCTGAGTGCAGATTTGTTTCTGATTCCTTCACTGATCCTTCTTTGGAAATGCACCTCCTTTTATATCCCCATGGTGGGAAAAAGTCATAACTATTCATCATATTATTTGCTTGGTAAGGGACACGTCCCCTTACCTTGATCATTGCCTTAGATTTTCTTTTTGTTAATTATTAATTACATCTTTTTGGAGAGTTGTCGCCCTTTTCCCATGGTTAATCGATTAATTAGTGAGCGGGGTCTTATTGTTGCTAACAATTTAATTAGAGGCTACGATGGGGGCCATGACAACACTGAGCCCATATGCATTATTTGGACATAGTATGGTTTAACTTCCCCTCTAACAGAAGATAACTTTGTACGTAGTCATCGGCAAGCATTGAGATCAGGCCATCATCCTGAAGATCCATTGCATTTGACAGGGAAATGGAAACCAAAGAGTTTTATTCAAGAATTTGAGAGGTTAGCATTTAACACTTCTTGACCTACTATACTTCTAGTTACATTTTCCACTTGTGCACACTCAAAATAGATACCATGGTCAAGCTTGATAGTCATAGTGCCCCAATTTTAGTGGTTCCCATTTGTTGGGGTGAACAAGCACATGCCTATTAACTAAGAGGGGCTCCATGATAACAACCAACATTAAGTTCATCAATTGCAAGTGGGCATGTGATGACAACCCTTGATTTCTTTTTGTTTTTGCTTGATAGAATAAGAAGGGTAAAAGAAGTGTCTGTTTCATAACATATGCAATGTCAGAAGTTGCAAACAATAGATAACATCATGGAATTATATATAGAAACTTTGCTTAACACATGAGCATGAAATGTTACGATCAAGAGATATGATTCCAACTGAAAACAAAGCATGATTCATTATTTTAGACCCAATAACAAGCAAAATTTAGACCCTTTGCAACAACAAATCAGATTTCCCTTGAACACCAAACCCAAGAAATGGCATGACTCCCTAGGAGGGGTGATTTGACTTTAAAATCAGAACTTCAAACGCTGCAAATGACCACTCAAAATGTGGCACCCAACTATGAGGAATCCATAGGATCATCACCCAGAATGATGCTCTTCTCACACACAAATATGAACAATTTTGTGTTTCTAGTTGCTAAAAAAATGTGATGCAAGTTATCTACCAAACCAAAATCTCCAAACCCACTCAAAATATTGAAAATATCCTCATTATATCAATGCCAAAATCATTGTAAATCTTCAATCCAAATGCCAACCAGTTAGGGTGGGTCTTTCACCACTGAAACCAACAACTAGAGGAGGGTTTTTGTCCTCAACAAGCATAAAAAGGAAACCTAGAAATAATCCAACAACATTGCATTATGTTGCCAATTCCAGATAACCAAATGAAGGCCCAAAGTGCGAATATATAGAAGATGAGGAGGAGTTAGGGCAACACATTTCAAATCCCAACTTTTCCTTCCAAGATGCTAAGCCCCCCTCATGAGTCCTAATTTATTTTTAATTTTTCCCTTATACCTCCCCCAATGTTGGTATCCACTTTTGGAGGCTAAAATAAAGCTTTTAAAAACAACTTGAGGTCACCTTTTTGCTAGGTGTGAGTCAAGGGAGCCTTTTTATGAACACACCACCCTCACTTAAGTTATAAAGTAACTTTATAATAAAACTTAAGTGACAAGTAATATTTATTAATTCAATCACCCTTAGAAATCACCAATTCGACTAGAAATATTTCATTGCATTGTTGGAGAAACAGAGGTAAAGACCAGTTGCTAAAAATAACACTTATTAAAATAACAAACTGTTAAAAATAGTAAGTGTGTCCAAACACCAAATCGGCTCAATTTGAGATACACTGAAACTTACTAAAAATATAGTAAGTTGCTAAAAATGGCCATTGCTAAAAATAGTAACCCTTATCGAAAAACTCAAAAAACCTCCACAAAGCCCAACATAGGACCTAAGTCCCCTAATCATATCCACTTAGCCTTTGGGAACCTTGGAATAGGCTAATCGAAAGCTCATACTAATCAGGTGCAAGAAGGGGACATTACAGTCCTCAAGCAATCACAACTTAGTATGTTGTAATATTTGTTTACTCTCGCAAGTAGCATCTAGTGTAGTCACAGATGTAGGGTTTAAAAAGAACAGTCCAAACCATCCAGCTTAAGAGTCAACACAACAAAAATAACACAAGAAAATGATTTGCTAATATAATTATTTATTAAATTAGCAATCTTACATGCAACATATGCCTCATGGGCAAATATCTAGGGCTCACATGCTTGTCGCAAGGGCATTCAACATTACAACTGGCCAAAGGCCTTATTATAGTCCCCAAAGGGTTGATGCGAAAATGTGAAGTCTAACTATTGATGAACTACCAACTGATCTAAAAATGAATCCTAAATGATTACAAATGATTATAAATATTCTTCTCAAACTCCAATAAAGGTCTGCGTTGACCACAACGGTTCATAACCCGATGAATGATCACATATAAATGTCGGCCTCAAAATATGAAGAGCTAACTCCTCACGAAATGAAATAACTTGTGAATCTCCAGGATAGGTCCCAATGAACCCAAGATGCTTGTATGATGTCCCAATAAGCTTCACACAACTTGGAATAGGTCTGCACTAAGAATTGTGGACTACGTTGGCCCCAATGCTCTAACTAGGAAATATAGTGAAATTTTGAGAGCGATAACTTTCGGTAGACAAATGTAAATGATTTGAAATCTGGAAATGTGGTAGACGTTGATGTGTAGATGAGCTATACCCCATTCCACGAGCTAAGAAATGATAATGCGGTAAAATGCAAAATGAAATATTGAAACTACTCTAAGTGAAATGTAAGAAAATAATTATTATTTTTGGCTGATACAAAATTGTTTTACATCTAGGGATGATCCCGCATCAACATCCTCCACTAGCAAGTTCTTCCACTTTACTAGATACTCCCTGATCACCCTCTTTCATAGAGTACACTCCTTGACATCAATCACTACCTTTGGAATCAATATCAATTTGCCTTCCTCATAGTGCTTTTTTAAGGCAAGAGATGTGGAAGACATTGTGCACCTTGCTACTCAAGTGACATTGAATGGTCCATAGAAGCGGGGCTTAAGTTTCTCTAACACACTCTTCTTGAGAGTGGACTGCCTATAAGGCTACAATCTCAAATAAACCATGTCTCCTACCTCAAAAACCCGCTCAATTCGATGCTGATTAGCATACAACTTTTACTGATTTTGTGCATGCTATTTATTATCCTTCAAAGATCTCATGACATCATGACTTGTGAAGAAGATCTCTAGCTTTAGGCACCTTGCAATCTCCAAAAACTAAATCAATGAAGTTGAGAGCTTCATAACCATACAACGCCATAAATGGAGACATTTTGATAAACATATGAAAAGTAGAGTTGTAGCAGAACTCTCCCAAATGCAACCACTTAACCCATGCCTTTTGTTGCCCTGAAACATATTTGTGTAGGTAACCTGCCACCCATTTATTGACAACCTCTATCTGCCCATCAGTCTGGAGATGATAACTGGTGTTAGGAGTCAACTCGTGCCCCATAATTTAAATAAATCCTACCAAAACAAGCTCATGAAAAGTTTGTCTGTGTCACTGATGATGGTCGTAGGTGTTCAATGGAGCCTAAACACCTCTTTGAAGAACAAACCTGTCACTTGTACTGTTGTGTACCCTACTGATATGGTAAAAAAGCAAACTTGGTCAATCTATCCACCACCACATAGATACAATCCTTCCCCTGCACCTTGGGAAGCCATGTAATAAAATCCATCGATATGCTTTCCCACTTCTGATTAGGAATCGGTAAAGGCTACAATAAACCAGTAGGGTAAGTATGTTCATTTTTGTTTTATTGGCACACCTCACACTCACAAACATATTTAAAAATGCCCTCCTTCATTCCCTTCCATGAGAATCTCTCATGGATCTACCTGTATGTCTTGTAATACCTAGGATGACCAACCATTGGAATGTCATGGAAAGCTTTGAAAATTTGCACTTTAATCTTAGACTTGGGAACTAATCAAATTCTTTCCTTGTAAAATATGAGACCATCCCTTACCTGGTACTTATCATCCTACAATGAACCATCAAGAATGTTGTTTGCAACTGTATTCTTCGCATAATCATCTTGTATCTTCTCCCTTCAATCTGTTGATATAATTGAAATTGAGCACAAATGTGGCCTTCTAGACAAAGCATCAACCATTATGTTCATCTTCCCTTTCACATATTTGATGTCAAAGTCATAGGCTTGGAGTTCGCTTACCCATTTATGTTGCCTCTCATTAAGATCTTTCTGATTTAGGAAGTATTTAAGACTATTGTGATCAATCTTAACAACAAATCTCCCTCCAATAAGGTACTGCCCAAATTTAGCTAAGGCATGCATTATTGCCAACATTTCCTTGTCATAGATGGAGTATCCTCTCTCACCTCCTCTCAACTTCCTACTCTCGAATGCAATTGGGTGTTTTTTTTGCATAAGGGCAACACCTATACCTTCATCTGATGCATCACATTCAAACTAGAAAGGATTGGAAAAATTTGGAATTGCTAAAACAAGGAATGTGTTCATCAACTGCTTGAAGTGGTCAAAAGATTGTTGCATTGTTTCAAACCAAACAAATGCTCCCTTCTTGGTCAAATCTGTAAGTGGGGTAGCCAACTGAAAAAAACCTTTGTCAAATCTCCTATAGAATCCACAAAGTCCAAATAACCCCTTCAACTATGTAAGATTAGTAGGCGGAGGCCAATCAAGAATAGCCTTGATCTTTTCAGGATCAACGCTAACTCCCTAAGAGCTGATTATGTGTCCAGGATATAGCAATTTTGTCATGCCAAATTCACACTTGGACTCCTTAGCAAACAAAGACTCGCTCTCTAGAATGCTCAAAACCTCATCCAAATATCTCAAATGTTCTTCCCATGACCTACTGTAAATAAGTATATCATCAAATAATATCAACACAAACTTATGCAACCGCTTATTGAATATCCTATTCATGCATGACTAGAATGTAGCAGGAGCGTTATTCAATCCAAAGGGCATCACAAGAAACTCAAATGTCCATAGTGACATCTGAACACTATCTTCTCAATATCCTCCTCTCTGACCTTGATTTGATGGTATCCATATCTCAAGCTCCATGTAGCTCATCAATGAGCTCATCTATTTGAGGAATGGGGTATTTGTTCTTGATGGTTTTTTGTTTGGTGCTCTATAATCTATGCACATGCATATAGTTTCATCCTTCTTCTTCACTAGAACAATGGAATAAGCAAATGGACTCTTACTCTATCTAATATACCCCATGTCTGAAAGCTCCTTAATTTCTTTCTCAATCTCATCCTTGTCTCTTTAGATGCCTGTATGGTGTAGTAATGACGGGCTTATCGCCCTTCTCCAACTCGATCACTTGCTCAATACCTCTATCAGGAGGCCTACCAGGAGGTATGCCACCAAAAACCTTGCTTCACTTAGATAGCAAAGCCTGAATGTCTAGAGGATAAGAGCGTTTCTCCTCTTTTGTAACTATGTGCATGTGTCCTATATATCTAGAGCTACCATACTGTGACTACAACTACATGTATGACATTCCCAACCTATTATGTAAATCCAGATCACAGTGAAATGACAGTGTAAATAGTGGTTTCTTACACTAAATTGGCCAAAGATTCATCACCTAGTACTTCGAGTGAGAGTCATCTATTTCACCACCTTCCTAGCTCGATTTGATTTGACCATTAATACCCTATACTTAGGTTACCCCCTTTCCCATGGATTATCCTAACCCCAGGAATAACCAACTAATAACATATTTAAATGACATTGCTACTAAGTATCTCAAAGCAACTCTATCATATGCTACGTACATATAGTATTGAAAAACTACGTATCATATTAACAATCTATGTAAAGTATAAATAGAATACATTCGTATATGTAGTATAGAAAAATGCATACCCTTGCATTTTCACGCTTGTTTGGGTCTGCCTTGCTTTGTTTATCCTTATTTATGTTTTAATTGGTCCTATTTTGCATCCACAAGCCTAATAAATTATCTTTTTATGGCTAATCCCAACAAACATCAAAGGGTAAATGATAATTTAATGATTTTGGTTGTGTCCTTGATTTTTGATTGGAACTAAAACACCACCTAGGGTGTCTTTGTCTTCCAAAGGTCTTGGGACCCTGTTTTCAAATGCACCTTTAAAGGTCCCCTTTTTGGAGTCTGTGCATGCCCCAAGTTCAAGCCTCGGGACTAAGACGCCACTTAAGGCGTCTTAGTCCCCCTTAGGTGATTTTTGGGATTTAATTTCAAATCTTGGTGGGATTTAACCTCCTTTAATTAATGAATTCATATGTCAGCTTGTCATGGTGTAGTTTTGGGATATTAAGCATGGATAAGTATAAATACGAGGTTGATTCACTCATTTTCACCTAAGAATTTTGTGAGAGCATTCCTAATAGCATAATTGAGTTCACTTTTTTTAGTACTGTACACTCTTCATGTATGCTATACTGTAACACCTTTTTTCACCTTTTTTTCGCTTCGTCACCGAAAAAGAAAAAAGCTAACTTTGTAAACCCTAATTTTCAGAAGCTTCTAAAAGCTTGTTATAAACGTCTAGGATGGAGAGTTCTAGCATGGAATTATTCATGATATTGTAATATGTTTTGCACTAGCTAATAAAATCATTGGATGGTTGCAGTTTTGTGGATGTAGCCCAAATTAGGTGAACTACGTTAAATTCTCTGTGTTGTCTTCTATGTGTGTTTTATTACTCTATTTTATTGTTCAAATATGCATTAAACCTGTTATATATCTATCTTCTAACCCTATCAAGTGCTATTAGAGCGGGTTGTTTTCGATTATCGTCTGCAAGAAAGTCTCACAGTTGAGTGGGAGTCTCAAGGTTAAGTGGGAGCAATGGCAAACGAGGGTAAGTTGAAGGTTGAGAAGTTCAATGGGTAGAACTATCAGTTATGGAAGATAAAGATGGAGGACTACCTTTATCAAAAAGATTTATGGCGACCATTGGAAGGGAAAACCAAGAAACCCTCAGCAATGTCAGATGAGGACTGGGATATTTTGGACAGAAAGGCACTTGGTAGTATTTGTTTATGCCTGGCACAATCGGTGGCGTTCAATATTACAACAACAAAGACAACTCAAGAGCTGATGGAAACCCTAGCGAAGTTATATGAAAAGCCTTCTATTTCGAATAAGGTATTTCTTATGAAGCGTTTATTTAATATGAAAATGGTAGAAGGTGGGTCAGTTGCTGATCATTTAAATGAGTTTAATACGGTTACCAGTCAATTAACTTTTGCAAAAGTAAACTTTGATGAAGAAGTTAGGGCTCTTTTGATTATGTGGTCTTTGCCTAAAAGTTGGAATAGCTTGGTAATGGTTGTTAGCAATTATGTTTCTGGTTTGAATACATTGAAGTTTGATGATGTTGTTGGTGTTATTTTGAGCGAGGAAATTTGTAGGAAAAGCTCAGGTGGAACATCCACATCAGATAGTGTTTTGAATGCAGAAAGCAGGGGCATAACAAAGGAGAGAGGAAACAATTTTGGAATTCGTGGGAAGTCACGAGGAAAATCAAAGGATAGAAGGTCCCAATCTAGAGATAAGAGGGATTGTCGGTACTGTGGTAAGTCAGGTCATTTAAAGAAAGATTTTTGGTCTCAGAAAAATAGAGACAAAAAGGAAGGAAATAAAGAGGCAAATGTGGTAAGTAATAAATCTGATGAGGATGCTTTGATTCTTTCCCTTGACAATGTTGATGATTCTTGGGTGTTAGATTCAGGGGCTTCTTTTCATGTTACGCCCCATAGAAATTATTTTCTTGATTATGTCCAAGGAGATTTTGGGCTGGTTTATTTGGGAAATAACGAACCCTGTCAGATTGTTAGAAAGGGAAGAATCAAGATTAAGTTGCAGAATGAGAATCATTAGCTACTACATGAGGTAAGACACGTTCCAAAATTAAAAATAAATTTAATTTCTACAGGGCAACTAGATGATGAAGGTTGTGTTAGATTTAGTGATAAAAATTGGAAGGTTACAAAAGGTGCCTTAGTGGTACCAAAAGGTGTGAAAGTAGGCACCTTATATCTTTGTACAGATCATACTGTTCCTTCTACTTTAGCTATTGTAGATAAAAATCAATGTTTAGGAACAGTTGCTACAGTTTAGCTTGCAGAAAATCGAATAGTTGTTGTGGATTCTGAATCAGCACTATGGCATAATAGACTTGGGCATATGAGTGCAAAAGGTATGAAAGTGTTTCATTCAAAGAATGTTTTACCAGGTCTAAAATGTGTTAATATGGATTTCTGTGAAAGTTGTGTGTATGGAAAATAAAAGAGTTAGTTTTCTCAAGGATGGGAAACAAAAGAAAGATGGGAAATTGGAGCTTGTGCATACGGATGTATGGGGACCAGCTCAGGTATCTTCTCTTGGTGGCTCTCAGTATTATGTTACATTCATTGATGATGCAACTAGGAAGGTATGGATTTATTTCTTTAGGCAGAAATCTGATGTATTTGAAACTTTTAAAAAATGGAGAAGCTTGGTTGAGAATGAAACAGGTAAAAAGCTAAAATGTCTCAAATCTGATAATGGTGGTGAGTATTGCAGCAAAGAGTTTGAAGATTATTATTCCTCTAATGGTATTCATAGGCAGAAAATGGTTCCAAAGACTCCATAGGAAAATGGAGTGGTTGAGCGCATGAATAGAACAATAATGGAGCATGCATGAACTATGAGATTGCATGTTGGGTTGCCTTTAAACATGTGCGTAGAGGTTGTAAACACTGTTGTTTATTTAATTAATAAAGGTCCCTCTAATCCTTTGGGTTGTAGTATTCTAGAGGAAACATGGATAGGTAAGAAGGTGAGTTATTCTTTTCTCAAAACTTTCAGTTGTGAAGCATTTGCACATGTAGATTCTAAAAATAGAACCAAGTTTGATGCAAAATCAAAGAAATGTATATTTTTTGGATATGGCATTGATGAATTTGGTTAATAGGCTTTGGGATTTTGAAAATAAGAAAATTGTGAGAAGCAGGGATGTCATATTCAATGAGAAAGTGTTGTACAAAGATCTATTGCAGCAGCATGAAAAGACAAAAAAGGATTATGCAGTGCTGGATGATATTACAAACAACAATGTTTCAGTGGTTCCTCATGCTCCACAACAACAACAACAAGAAATACCACAAACTCCAGTGAATGTTAGGCGATCTTCAAGGATAAGTAGACCTCCAAAAATATTTTCTCCCTCTTTGTATTCTATTTTATTAACTGATGTTGGTGAACCAGAATGCTATCATGAAGCTATGTAGGTGGATACCAAGGTTCAGTGGGAGCATGGAATGGAAGAATAAATGGACTCCTTGCTGAAAAATCAGACTTGAGAATTATGCAAGTTGTTTGCAGGTAAAAAGGTTTTACCAAACAAATGGGTTTACAGGCTTAAAGAGGAGGATGGAGGTAAGCAACGATTTAAAGCTAGATTAGTTGTATAGGGACTTGCACAGAAAAAGGGTGTTGATTTTGATGAAATATTTTCTCCAGTTGTTAAAATGACTTCTATTCGTACTGTTTAAGTATTGTGGTTGCTGAAGATTTGCATTTAGAACAACTTGATGTTAAAATTGCCTTTCTCCATGGTGATTTGGAAGAAGAAATATATATGGAGCAGCTACAAGGATTTGAGGTCAAAGGCAAGGAGAAACTTGTGTGCAGATTGAAGAAAAGTTTATATGGCTTGAAGCAAGCACCTCGGAAATGGTATCTTAAATTTGATAGTTTTGTGGTTGAGCAAGGCTACAACAGGTGTAATTCAGACCATTGTGTTTATTTTAAGATGTTAGGTGAAAATAGCTACATTATTTTATGTTTATATGTTGATGATATGCTTGTAGCAGGGTCTAACATGGATCACATAAAGGAGTTAAAACAACAGTTAGCAAATTCATTTGTTATGAAAGATTTGGGGGCAACAAAACAAATCCTTGGTATGAAGATTACACGAGACCAGATATTGCACATGTTGTAGGAGTTGTTAGCAGGTATTTGAGTCATCCCAGAGTTGAGCATTGGAATGCGGCAACATGGATTCTTAGGTACTTGAGAGGTACATCCAATAGATGTTTATGTTTTGGGGGCTCTCATACTAATTTACAAGGCTATGTTGACTTAGATTTGGCAGGGGATATAGATACTAGGCGGAGTACCACAGGCTATGTATTTACAGTTGGTGGGACAATAGTGAGTTGGATTTCTCGGTTGCAAAATTTGGTTGCTTTATCCACCACAAAGGCAAAGTATGTGGCTGCAATAGAGGTAGCAAAGTAGATGATATGGCTACAAGTTTTCATGGAAGAGTTGGGAAAAACACAAGCTGAAAATCACTTGTTTACAGATAGCTAGAGTGCTATACATCTTGCAAAGAATTCTGCCTTGCACTCTAAAACCAAGCAGATACAACTAAGATATCATTTCATTTGGTCAGTATTGGAGGATGGACAGGTAAAGTTGAAAAAGATACATACAAATGACAATCCAGCGGATATGTTTACAAAGGCAGTGACAAGGGAGAAGCTGAGCTCCTCTTCAGCTTCAGTTGGTCTTCATGGTTAAAAGTCTAACAGAGCAGCAAGGTCTAAGGTGCTTATTTCCAGTGGGAGCTATAAGTGCAGCAGTGTCGTCCATGATTAGTCTCCAAGTGGGAGATTGTTGGTATGTAGCAACTGATCATGCTATGCTGTACACTCTTCATGTATGTTATACTGTAACACTTTTGTTCACCTTTTTTTTTCGGTTCGTCACCGAAAAAGAAAAAAGCTGACTTTGTAAACCCTAATTTCTGGAAACTTCTAAAAGCTTGTTATAAGCGGCTGGGATGGAGAGTTGTAGCATGGCATTATTCACAATATTGTAATATGGTTTGCACTAGATAATAAAATCATTGGATGGCTGCGATTTTGTGGATGTAGCCCAGATTGGGTGAACCACATTAAATTCTGTGTGTTTTATTACTCTATTTTATTGTTCAAATCTGCATTTAACTTGTTATATATCCGCCTTCTAACCCTAACACAAAGTTGAATTGTAAAGTTGTCATCTTCACAGAAAGTCACCTATAGGCCAGATTTGGAAGTTCCAGGACCAGAGATTTGCGAAGAAGGAATTATAGACATTGAACCTCAAGATCACATTTTGAAATTGCAGAAATTCAAATGAGGACTAAGAAGACAGTAAGGGCGTCTTAGTCCTCCTGGAGGTATTTTGCAGAGATTCTTTTGGATTCTGTTTCGACATTCGAAGATTTCATGTTTGCCCTGAAAAACAACAATGGGACTAAGAAGACAGTAAGAGCGTCTTAGTCCTCCCTAGCATGTTTTGACAACATTTTTACATTTCCAAAATCCTCATCACATTTCTAGACTTCCTAGGTACATACATCCTAACTTTTTGTTACTTAATTTGTCATTTGCACTCATTATTTCGCTTGCATTACTAGGTTTTATGAGTTGAATATCAAGTTGTCTTTTCCAAGCTTTTGCTAGGTGGTGAACCCTTTGAAGCCTAAGGAACCTCCCTAGGTCTCCCTTGTTGAGAATTGACTCACCTTTGTGTTGATAGTCAATCCAATTTGGGATCTTAGGGCATCCTTGAATGATTAGTGGGAAGTGGTGTTTTATAAAGCATCACATTTCTCATTAATCAGTATAAATTCCAATATAGTATATATATACATCTATATAAGTATAAACAAATAGAAAGGTTTCACAAATACAAGAAACAATCAAGAAACATGCAAGCATATCTAAGCATCATGACACACATTTAAAACACTTTTCCAAACATGCAAATATGAATAAATAACCTTTCCAACATAAATAACAAAGGAATATAAATCAAGATGCCTGTATAAAGCTCCAACTGAAATTTTTTCCTTCCTAGCTTAATTGCTCAAGCCTGCTTGCAACTTCCTCTAAGAACAATCCATTTCACACTTCTAACCTCTACCAAATTTTTCAAAAAATACTAATGCAAAATAACACAACAATTTACTAACTCTCAAGCTCTCAACTCTCTTTGCACATAAAATACAACAAAATAACAACAGAGTAATCAAAATGAAAAGTGTAACAAATGGTAAAGAGAGCACCTCTATATATACTAAAACATGAGCAACCAAAGGCTACAAATAAGCTAATACTTATGCCATATTTTTTATTCCCATGCAATGACTCAACTAATTAACTCACAAATTTGCAACAGATGACAGTCCTCACATTTCAAATGGCTGAATTGACTTGTTTCAAGAGACAACAAAACTCTTTTACTAACAACAAGACTCTTTTACTGCAGATTTCCTACTTGCTTTGCAAGTCGACTACCCTTCTATATTGCTAACAACTAAACATTGATTGGGTTTATGCATATCCAAAGGTTTAAGACTTCATTTTTGCTTGCATAAGCTATAGGTTTTAGCGCCACATTTCGTGTTTTAGCACCCTTAAGAATAGTGTTGTCAAAGACTTCTTCCAACGTTCAAAATTGTATTCATTCCTTTTTCTGATGTATCAACTTTATTCCATCTTTCATGCACAACCTTTGACTTGGTATTTATTTTGTTTAATGCACAAATTTTACACTCAGCAATGCATTAACATAAGGCGACGCTATATGCACATGAACATTATCTTAAGCAATTTATTAATATCAAATTCAGCGCTATACAATGCACTTTAAATATATTTAAAATACTTATCATTACCTATATTATATTATGTATGTATGTATGTATATTCAACTTAATATATACATATATATATAAATATATATATATATATATATATATATATATATATATATTAATATATACTTATATACTCTAAGATTATCAAATGCATTAATTGTCAATTGACAAATATATATAAACATATATCAAAATAACAATCATATATATACACAAATATATATGTATATATATTATTTTATACATATATATTAATATATATATATTATAATATATATAATATTATAATATATTTTTATATAAACACTTATACTCTCATTTTCATCAGTCGACATATATACATGAAGTGTATATACATACATATATATATGTCACCTCCGTCCAATCGATATTCCCATGCTTATGGGTAATCCATCCATGAGCATGCGTAGATATGTCTACCTACATATACTCGTGTATGTATTTACTCATATATATGATTTTATCATAGACACACACATATATACATATATATATATATATATATATATACATTTTATGTATATATCTCATGGATATAAATATAAACACACAAAGAAGGACTTTCACTCGATATCAAGACTTAATCACATTCCTCAATCCAAACATTCATAAAACAATCTATCGTAAACCAATATAAACATTCACAACCAAAACTGAAGATCACTTACTATTTACTCGAACTGACTTGACTCAACTAAGGCCAACTAGGGTGTGAGTGTGTATGCTCATTTAGGCTCAGTAAGGGTTACTAGACCAAGTTCTTCTCCTAAGTGATACTTCCCCTCTCTTCTGGAGGTTTGAACCTGTTCATGCATTCAACCTAGTACATCATAACAGTAGTTAGCTGATAACAATATATTCATATGCATCACATATATTTCATATATAGAATCATTATAAACATTAAATTAAATGAAACACTCATTCATCATATTTCCATCAAGATTCATATACAAAACACATTCATATACTAAAGCATTTTTACCAAACAAGGTAATAGCAAATAGGTAATAGCATACGAGGTGTAACATTTTTTTTTTGATGAATATGCAGGTATCTATATTAATTTAAAAAGATAAGATACATATTCACAAAAAAAGGATGGGTGGTAAAAAGGCACAACCCAAGAGTCACATGGGCCAAGCCTAGAAAACCAAAAAAACAGAGTTACATGGGCCTAGCCCTGAAGTTCATAATAACATCAAGAAAATAAAAGGCCATCAAGTGGCTAGAGTAGTGCCAACAGAGCCAAGAGGATCTTTGTCGTCCGTCTTCTTTCCCCATACATCAGCGGGGTCAGGAGTCACGTCAGGAGGACCCTAGCCATCATCATTTTCTTTTTCTTTATCTTTATCTTCCTCGCGTTGAGGCGAGATTGCAAGTGCCAAATGCAGAAAAGATTTATCAGAGCTCGGCCAGCCCGAGCTGCTAGCAAGCCAACTAGAGCTGCCACCAAGAGTAGTGTCAGAGGGCCACCCAGAGCCGCCACCACTGCTCCCCACAACACCTCTAGCGGGCCACCCTTGGTTGGCCTGAGGGGAAGGAGTGTGAGAGAGTCGAGGAGGGCAGGAGCCACGTCGGGAAGGCGATAGAGAGTGGGGGCGAGTAGAGCCACTCCTTTGTCGGCCCTGAGAGGGTGACCGACTGTGAGAGGAGGAGGGCGAGCCAAGCACTCGAGCAATAGTACATGGGGCATTGCCCCAGTGGTGCAGGAGCACCTGAAGGTGAGCAACCTCAAGCACAACTTTGTTCGCTTGAACTTGTATCTACAAAAGTACATTAGAGTGAATAATAGCTTTAGAATACAAGGAAACATTTTTTATCCATTTGAGTATGAGTGAAAATGTAGGTGTTCCTATCTTTCCATATATTGAAGGGGACTTCCACCCTGAAAGTGTGCCAAAGATGGGTATACTTGGACGAAATTCTGGGTGAGTCACCCAGCAAAACCACATGCTAGGAGAAGGGCTTTGACCTGAAAGGTCGAAAGAAATCATGGATCCAAATCCAAAGCTGCTGAGCTCTGGCGCAGAACCAGAAGAGATGCTTAAAAGACTCAGCTTGCCCACAAAAAGGGCATCGAGGGTCCTAAACCCCTAAATGCATAAGTCGACCCTCCATAGGCAAGCCCTGGAAAATAATACACTAGGAAAAGTGGGCGAGCTTCGGCTCAACACTTGCAAACCAAATGGCAGAGAATATTTTACGCCAGACATGAATGAAGGATTGAAGAAGGCATCTCTGGTTAAGACTATCAATCATAGGAAAATGCGGTGAAAGCCACATATAGCAAAGCCTTGGCTTGTAATTTCTGAAAGGGATGTCTGGGTACCACTTCCAATCATTACACCAGGGCTTGGACCCACGGATCCCTACCTTATGCAAACATTCTGCAGGAATAACATTCACCAGACCATCAAAAGTATCACGACCATGGTTTTGAAGTCTATAGAGTGCCTGAAAGTCCTCCCAAGGCATAATGCGCATTTTGGGTCTGTGAAACAATTGCTGCAAGGTTTGAATACCTTTCTTATGGAATCTTAGTGCCTTAAGCCAGGGAGACTTGGCCAAAGGCTGACCATTATTGGCAAAGAGAGGTGACCACCACACATTTTGTTGATTGAGAGAGAGCCCATCACAAAAGCCAAAGCTGGCTCAGTGGAGCCAAGGCTTAACAACCTCCCTGGATTTCCATATACTCTTGGGCACAAATGTGCCCACGATTTGAACTGATTCTTCATGACCAGAAAGGTTTGAAAGCCAATTCCCTTCCAAGCAGGTCTGTTGGTAGGAAAGCTTAACTGAATACAATGTTTGAGGAGAATTTTCTAGGCTTCATCTCTAGATAGGGCTCTAATAGCCCATTTAACACACAAGGTAGTCTCTTGTCTTTGGGTGGAAATCAGACCAAGCCCTCCAGAGTCTCTAGGAAGGTAGCAGAATTCCCAAGCCACTTGGTGAAACCCTCTATGGGACTCCGCAGAAGCCCACAAAAATTCTTGAAGCAACTTCTCAAGTCTAGCATAAGCAGCTTTCAAGGGAGCCCAACAAGAGGAATAGTACACATGAGTAGCTGCCAGAACCTTTGAACAAACTTGAAATTTTCCAGCCAGAGATAAAGGCTTGGTTATCCAGTAGGCTAGCTTCTGCTCAATCCTGGAAAGAACGACTTGCCATAACTCAGCTGGAGAAGCCTGAAAGGCGAAGGGAATGCCTAGAAATCAAAAAAATTCCCAGGGCCCAATCCACTTCCACCCATAATGTTGTAACTAGTGGGGAGTGGGCAAGAAAGATTGCCTGTAACAAAGATTCTTGTGCCATTGAATGGCAGAACTAGAGGCCTCACACAAGATTTCAAGGCACTCAAGAGCTGTCATAATATTGTCTTCTTCCTCCAGGAGAGTGAGGAAAGATTCATCAACGAAATGTCCATTAACAAGCTAAACCTGGGAGTTGGGCAAGGCAATGCCCCGAACCCTCTACTAGGAAACAACATTGGCCAGAAGATAGCCAAATCCTTCAGCAGCAAGCACATAGAGCGAAGGGGCAAGAGGACATCCTTGCCATATAGAACGGAAAATCCCAAAAGAGAAGGATTGGCGGCCATTGATGGTGATGCAAGTAGAAGCGTCTGAGAAAAGCATTTGGATGACCTGAATAAAATTGGGACCAAATCCCAAAAGCTTTCAGCATGGCAAGAATAAAGGGCCATTCTATGCGATCATAGGCTTTAGCAAAATCAATTTTGAGAAAGAGGGTTTTTTGGCCAGAGCGCCTAGCCCACTCCATTCCCTCCCAAACAACAATGATATTATCAAGAATAAATATGGAATTGATAAATCCAGTATGTTCTGGGCACACAATCTGAGGTAGGAGATGGTGAATTTTCAGAGCCAGGGCCTTAGCAATGATTTTGTAGGAGACATTAAGGAGCGTGATAGGCCGTCAATTGCAAATATCTTCAGGATCTCCAGGCTTAGGTATGAATTTGATATTTCCCTTGTTTACAATATTTCCCAGAGTTTTCGAATGAAAAGCTTCAAGATAGACTTTATGAAGGTCATGGCCAATACAGTCCCAAAGGGACTTGTAGAATTCACACGGGAAGCCGTCAACCCCTGGGGCCTTGTCATCTGCCATAGAAAAGATGACTTCCTTCAAGTCATCAACCATGAGCAGCTGCTCACAAAAGGATTTTTGAGTAGAGGAAATCCTAGTCGACACCACCGCAATTCACCTCTGTAGGGCTTGCTGACGCTCTGGCATGTACTCTTAGGCAGTGAAAACTTGCTCATAGTGCCTGAAAAAGGCCTGGAGAATATCAGGTAGATCAAAAAGGACCTGGAGCCCATCTTTGATTTTTTTAATGCCAGGAGAGGAGTGCTTGGCACGCAAGGCTAGAAAAAATTCCTTGGAGGCACGGTCACCAAATTTTAACTAGTGCAACCTGGCTTTGATTTGCGCACCCCTGGCAGCATAATTATCTACAACTTGATTTTTGTGCCTTAACTCCACCAACCTAACTTGCAAAGGTGGGGAGAAAGGGTTAGCCGCAAGAGCCTCGATAGTTGCGCGCAGGTCGAAAGTGGTCGCCTCATAAGACTGCCAACGAAAAATGGCCAGCTAGTGCCCATAAATATGGAGAAACCTAATCGTGTGAGTGATAACATCATTCCACCAATTAATCTAGCCGTTAGAGTGAGTTTGTTGGCACTCTAAATTCCAGACTCTACAAATGTGGGCCAACCTGGGCTGATAAGAAAGCAAAGACGTGTTCAAGAAGAATTTTTTTTTACAAGCCCAAGGCTATCTTATCTCCCATTCAATGTGAAAAGAAATAGGGAAATGGTCAGACAGAGTGGCATCCACTAACGGTTTAACCGGAAGTGAAGAGTTGTCAAAAGAAAATAAAGATTGAGTCGAGATCATTGCATGATCAAGGCGTTTAAAGATCCTATCAGGACCAACTCTAAAATTACACAATGTGTACTAGAGAGAATGAGAATGGCGGCGACCAATATTGGGATCAAAGAGCCCCAATTTATTATGCATGTAAAACCACGCCTCCCTTTCGCCAACACCCCATCTGAATGGAAAAATACCATCCTTATCGTACGCCATCTCAACCATATTGAAATCCCCACAAAGAATCCAAGTGGCCACTGGCAATGAGTCTGCAATCCAACGCCAAAGCAAGGAGCGTTCAACAACATCATTAGAGGCATAAACATTAATAATCCCAAAAGAGTGATTATTAATATTGAGAAGGATCCAAACAAGCCGATGCGTGGGGTTAGACCGATGATCAACAACACAAGAGTGCCACCTAGGAGACAAAAGAATGATAGCTCCACCACGCCCAACATCATGAGCCATATAAAACATATGGCTAGCTGGCGAAATAGAGTGACATGTTGAAGCAAGCAAAAAACCAACAATTTTAACTTCTTGGAGACAAAGCACTTCAATACCATTATACTTCTGCAAAGTATCCCGAAAAAAATACTTTCAGGAGAGGTCTATCAGACCTTGAACATTTCAAGAGAGGAAATTCATGGATGAAACTCCTCCATATTGTCGGATTCTAGTTCCTCCTCATTCAAAGTGGAGAAATGATTCTGCAAAAATTTAGGTGGAACTGATCCAATTTGAATAGACAAAAGAAATTATCCTTTTCTCCTACACATATTCCCCTTCCTCTAATGGCGGCGAAGGACTACGAGACCATCGTTGGGCTCTTGTCATAGGAGGAGAAATTTTTGGTTGCACCATTATAACAACAGCAGGCTGAGGCGTAGTTTTCGGCCTGGGTCATGCCACCGAATTATCAGGCCCTATCGAGGCCTCTTTCCTCTTCGTTGAAGGGTTTAAATAAGTTTAGCAGGCTCGGGGCCTTTGGGAACCAACCCAGAGCCGCTAGCTTTGTTCTTACAGTTTGTAACCGTGTTCCATTTTTCATCAATTTTGGGATTTTCAGAGTCCTGTGGCAGAGGAGTACGAGGCACTACCAGAGGGCAGTCCTTGATCTTGTGTTCTACGGACTGACATGTATAGCACGTGTTTGAAAAATTAAAGTAACTTTCTAGGTATGCCAGAAATTGCCTATTTGAATATTAATGGACTCTTTCAAATCTTGAGAAAGGCCACTTCAACACACACTCGTTTCTGGGGACAAGCTCGGAAATATCTATCAGGCTCAATGCAAATAACCTTCCCTAGAGAGGAAGCAATATGACTCAAAATTGGCACACAAGGCAAGGGTAAACTTGGGAGCTCAATCCAGACCGGGACCCGCAACTTGGTGTCATCTAAGACAGCGAAATCCTGAGTCCACGACTGGAAAACCAACAAAGAAGACCTGACATACCAGGGACCATGCTCCAGGATTTCCTGGACATGACTGACCTCTACAAAGCGAAAAAAAAAAAACCCTTGGTTAAATTTTGGACCATATCAAGGTAGACCCCATGAGGGACCCAGGCCTTACTGACCCATTCTTTTAGCACACTTTCAGGGGGAGTCCTGCCAACAAAATACCCAACAAGGGTATGCTTTTCAAGCCATTGACAAGCATAATAAAATTTAGGCAAAGGCAAAACGACATCAGTCGGGGAGTCAAAAGGCTTACCTCGTCGAACACTTTCAGAACAAATTTTTGAGGTCATTTGTTCGATGGAGGAGCCATTGAGTAGAGCTATCAAACCGCCAACACCAACAAGAACTGCTAGGTTAGAGCCGATTGAAGGCATATTAAAACAAAAAACCGCAGTAAATGCGACCGTACACACAGGAAAAGAAGTAATTCTTGCACAAAGAGTGCAATATGACGCAAGAGGGGCCAAGAATGACCACAAACTCAAGAAAACCCTAGCAGAGCTCATATGTGATCAGGTGCAACAATTTGGCTCATCATTCTATGTGATATGTAAATCCAATAGTGAAACCAATGATCACATTTTTCTACATTGTGAAATCTCAAATCAACTATGACAATTTTTTTTGGTAAATGAGATTTAGCATAAATCACAACTCCTCATATCTTGAGCCTACTAACTAGTTAGGAAATGAAAATTACAAGTCCTCGATTGAAGTTCATATGGAACTTTCTCCCTACTATACTAGTGTGGAATGTATGGTTGGAAATAAATAAAAGTTTTCTAGGATAAATATAGGCTAGTAGAGATTATTTGGGACAAAATTGAATCCACAATTAATGAATTGGGAGAGGCTCACAAAGAAGGTCAATGGACCTTACTTCAAGAGGAAAATGAAATGGTAGAGAGATTCCCAAGTTATAGATGGTTAGAAGGGAGAAACAAGTAGAGTAATTGTGATATCTCACCTTGCATATGGGAATTTCGTAGAATGGAGTGGATCATGTTAAAATTTGATGGGATTGCTAAGAATAATCTAGGTAAGGAAAGAGATGGAGGAGTTTATAGGGATAAAATTGGGTAGCCTTTGGGTATTTTTGTACATGATTTTGGCAAGGACTCCAATAATATGGTAGAATCCAAAGCAATGTTATGTGGCATGATGATAGCTCAAGAAAAAGGATGAAAAATACTATGGATTGAAGGAGACCCAAAATTAGTGATAGGTGCAATGAAATAAAGAGTTACCAAGAATTGGTGATTGAACACTATTAGATGAAGCAACAATAGGTTCCTAATAGTTTGAGAAGATTATATTCTCCAATATCGAAAGGAGAGGAAACACATTAGAATATTGGGCAACATAGAAAGGAGTGGACCTGAGAAGTAGGAGTGGGTAGAACTTAGTGATATGGTGGAACATTTTTTCATCAAAAGTGTTGTCACTAATTTAAAATGATCTACAAGATAATCCTCCTAATAATGGGATTGAGTGATGATGGATAGGAAAATAGACACGAGGGGGAAGTGTGCAAAGTCTTTTTTAGATGGGATGGTTCCCAGATTGATATTTAGTGCTTCATCAAAGATTGTTTGTGTTTTTTCTCCTCATTCCTTGTGTTTCATGTTTTGGAGAGTTGTTGATGTTGTTCTTCAAATTTTTATTTTGCTAGTTTATTTAGTGTGTTGGGTTTATTTATATGTTATAGCTTCACTCGTTTTGATTACTAGGTAGCAGGGGTAGTTTATTATAATTTTTTTCTCTAGTGATATTTCATCTACTGTTAAATGCTATATGATATAGTTTGAAATTTTAGGGTATCTTCCAAATTTTGTTGGTTCCTAGACCTAAACTAGGTAATTTTATCAAAAACATACATTTGAGAAGATAGATTGAGAATGCTATAGTAGAATGTGAAGATAGAATGTTATAGAGAATCTAGATAAAATGTTATAGGATAAAATGCATAAGGTACATGGTAGTGTGAGAAAATTCATATAAATCTAATGCCTCTAGAAAAATATATTGTAGCAAACATATGCAAATGTAGAGTACTTTATATTAATCTTTTTTGAAGCATTACATAGATTATGCATTTATTAGAAAAATAAATAGAAAATATTGAGAGGGAAATAATAAGTTTTTGAGAGAGAACATAATATTTTTTCTAGAACAACCCCATATCAATAACACTACTCCATGGTGAATGAAAAATATTAAATGAAGCTAATACTGTTGTTATGTCTATAATGGGAAAAATAAGTAATTCAAGGAATCATAGAATGTTATTACCCTTTTTTGTATGTTAGGGTGTAGAAAGTTATAAAATTAACTTTTTAGCTAACTATCATTTATTTGCATGTAAACCCAATAAATGAAATGTTGATATTGGTGCAAAAAATATGATAACTATGTATAATAGGCATTGGAAAATGTAATGATCCAATCCACACACCTAAGACATTAGCTAATTAAACCAATAATTTATTTTTATTTTTAGAATATAATAACACTCTTAACAATTACAATACAAGATTAACATGACACACTACACACTAATGTATACACAAGTGTCATTCCAAGCACAATGACACACAAGTCATAACTAGGTCATTGTGATGATGCTTCACATCACATATAATTCCAAACAATAAAAAACTTGCAAGACATCACCATTGTACCAATCAAGGTGGCACATGCAAAAGACTTACTAATTATGGGATGAAATTGCAATGGTAAACTATCGAGTCCTAACACCAAAATCACATGCAATCATGGATGCTACATAGTGGTATGATAAGGGAAATATCTATCACAAATCCATTCCCCAAACATTTGACAACACACACCACACAAAGGTGAACCTATGCTAATCATGGAATAATTAGGAGATATCACATCTCAACTAAACATATGCTCACCATTTTCCCTAGTGCATGATACACTTACCCCAACCAAGGTGGAATATCTCCCAATAAATACACCCTAAACCCAAGGGACAATGAGGTTTCCCCACTAGGATGTGCAAACCCTGCATCAATAGGGATGGTAACAAGGTATTTTCATGCAAGGGTGTGCTTCCCAATTCAATATATATCATAAGTTATATATTATAATACTTTTCATTAAATTTACGACATGGGAAGACTCACGAGAGAAAGGGGAAGAACATTTGTATACAAGGTTTCCCCAAAAAATTCCTAGAAGTACCCATTGTTTGATGAAACATAAAGCTACACTATATAGAAAGGAAACTAGCACACCAAAATAATAGTAATATGAATCCTTAAGTGTCCTCTTTTTGCATTAGATTCCAACATTTATGTTGTAATCCTTTTGTTTTGTTGTAGTCTTGGTTAGAGATTGAATAGCTAATCATTTCTTAGTCTCTTACTCAAGGACAACACCCTAGACAAAAAATAATATTACAACTCAAATGGACTCCAAAATAACCACAAATTATCAAGAAACCATGGCAGACATTCATATTGAATACTCGATATCAACCAAATGGAAAAGACACTTCCCAAGAATTTGAAGGTTGATAAGGGATTCTAATATGTTTCTAAGAACACTAGGGACAAAGGGAAATGTTCTCCACACTCCTCATTTGTCCTCTTACTATGAGGGGAACCAAAATGGCATCATCCTATGGTGGGTCCTAACAAACAACCCAACACTAGGATATCAAAATCGACACATATTCTAACAATATCATAATTAAATGTTTTCTATCACATTACATTAATTTTAATCCCAAATCCAAATTGCCTCCAAGCTCATTTTACCAACATAACCAATATGAGAATAAGCATATGAAATGACAAGAACATTTGAAATCAATATTGAGATGTTATAAAAGAAATAATCACACCATCACCATTTATGTGTGAAGTTTAAAAACCACTTAATAGAAGGTTCAATTATAATTAACACGAGTACATATGAGGACTCAAATGTCCCAAATGATATGTTTTACAATATCGATATAAATTAAATATAATAATAAGGAGATAAAACCTTTATCAACTTGCTTGCGATCTCAAGCCACTTGAATGGATCTACTAGTCCCCATCGATGGTTGTGTGCCATAAAACTATGGTACCCACGAGTCCACCCTAGTGTGGTAACAGATAGTCACTTGGGCAAAAAGACACAAAAAAAAAAAAGAGGGGTATTGATCACACTCATGTCAAACATTATAAATCACCAATATAACATAAACATGACATCAAGTATGATAAACCATCATAGCATAATATGATAAACTATAATAGTATAACATTTTAATAATAACAATAAAAAATCATAGTATAAACATCTCCAAAGAGGAACTGTTGTCACAAGGACTGCACCCTAGCTAAGTGTGAAACTTAGTTATTTTGTGAAACATGGGACCATCTTCAAGTTGTGGGTCACTTATGACAAAGATGAACCTCCAAAGAGGGTTGGTTCCCCTTATGGACATCCTATAAACTACTTATTTGACTCGAAAAAAGGGATAGAAGAGGGCTAGAACTGAAAATACTAATCCTAGGAGGTGATGCACAAAAAAAACTGAGACTTATACCTGTTATTTCAACACACAAACTCTCAATTATTTAACTAGTTCTTCACACAACTCAATGCTTTACATGCTCACACATGTCAGTATTTCATAAGAAGATCAATTGATTACAATTTTAGAAGGAAAACCAAGAATATTATCACAACCAAAATCCTAGCATTCATGACACAACTTATGACCTGCATAAAACATAGATCTTCTTCTCAAAGGTGCTGGAATGAGACAACATTTTTGAGGACTAATTATTAATGAAATAAAATATGTATCAATACCCATGCACACACAATGGAATAGATATTGAGAAGGAAAAATCACTGAAATTTATTGATAACAAGGTGCTTCAACTGATACAAATCTAAAAACACTACTTGAAAATACATAAAATGCTGCTCTAAATTGAAAATATCTCTCAAATATGAGTTATAATCTCTTTTCTTTTGCATAAGGCCAAAAAGAGGAATAGAAAGTACTAACTCTAAAAAGAGTTGAAATTTTTTCTTTATGGAAATCCACCTCAAGATTAACTAGACTTCAACCTTGTGGAAGAGGTTGAGTTTGCATGATGGGTTGAGAGCTGACAAGATGTGGAACCCCCTCTGAAATGGTAGTAAATCATGTAAAATTAGGTGAAGAAGAGTTGACTTGATTTGTTGACCTCTTGACCTTTGCATGCCCCTTGAAAAGTGCCCCCAACTAAACTTGAATAGGTCTTCACAAACATGCATGAAATTGATTGGAATTGATGCCTTCAATCAATTTGCATGAGATTCTCAAGTTGCTTAGCATACAAGGTAAACAAGCCTTTATTTTAGGGCCTCAAACTGGCTTCAAAATCCTCTCATCTCTAGCTATAACCATGTGGACTTCTTAAACACGCCTAAGCTGACTTAAAGCATCTCCAAACTGAATGTTTAACCCCCCTTTGATTTCCTTAACTCATGAAAACCCATGTATGATGGTAGGCAATATGAAGTTACTTGAAGATGACTAGTCCTTCAAGGTGGCATAGCAGAAGTCATTAGGTTTTAAATAATGCATGCCTTTTAGCTTCAATTTATTTTTTGTATAGTCACTCTTCCCTTGTATCTACTCAATATTTATTCATGCATTGCAATACTAAGGTCACTGCCCTCCTCATTTGTGCATACCATTATCAAAATCTATCATTTTTTCATTATTATTTACCCTTTGTTCATCAAAATCATGCCTTGGTTATCCTCATAACCTTGTCTCATTTTGAGATCACTACCCTTTTAGTAGTATCTTCTCTTGACAGTGCCCTCTTGTGGCACTGTATCTCATTCCCACTGAACTATACCTATCACCCACCACCTTCCTTGAGCTTGCTCATGACTTCTAACATTCCATTGTCCTCTCTCTTTTAACTATTCATGACTAATGTACTTTCCATCTTTAAATGCGCATAAACATATTTTGTGATTGTATTCAAGGTGACTACACCCTTTTCATCTTGTCGATGCATGAAGTTTTGATAGCCTCATCTCATCATTATATTGCAAATAATATCTTTTAACTTTTGAACTTTACAATTAGTGTCTTCTTTAAGTTTTGCCTCACTATCATAAGTGTATCCTTCTCAATATCCATGAGCACTTGACATTGCCTATTGTCCTTTCTATGAATTCTCCTGTTGACACATGATTGTGCTTCTAACATTTCTAGGCCTATAGTGCTACTTTTCTCCATTAGTTATTTAAGTGTTAGCAGTGGATTTAGTGGATTAAATATTAGAATAAAGATAACTTAAAAGCTACAATATTATTAAAATGGATGTGAATAACCAACACAAAAGATAATATGTGATAATTTATTAAGATATTCCAAAATAGATGGTTAACATGATAAATTTGTTGAATCCCTCTTGTGCTATTTTTTCCTTGATGACAATATATGTTACTCTGGAATTTTGGTGGTTACTTCTCACTTGATCTACTTTTCTGATTGGCACATTTACTTCATTGATTATATTATATTTGGTGACTCTGATATCTTGGCTCCATATGTAGATCTCAGTTGAGGTATTCTGGCTACAGGTTCATTATTCCATTGGTCAGGTGATATGTTTCTGGTCTAACAATTTATTTTTCAGTGATGCACTTAATTATATGTCCTTGGCATGTATTAGTGTTCTACAAGTTGTTATATTGTGGCTTGATCAGGCTCTTGCATCTTGAAATTGTTCATGGTTTATATGATGCAGCATGTTTCTCAGTATAATAAGGACTTATGGTAAGTGGCATGGCAGTGTGAATTTAACACGCAAAATCAATCTTCATAAGTCACTGGACATTATTTTGGTATTGGCACATTATATAACAATGGACATTTTAAGATGGAAAATTGGTTTTAATGTATTTGGTTATTGTAATTGGACTTTGAAAAAGAGATTCACTAAGTTCATTCGTTTGCATTTGGTATTGTGATTTTAGCATGAGTGTAAGGCATATTAAATTCACCATGTATATTAGCCTTTATTACTCTACACAAGTCTTTGGGTATACATGACTATCTAAGATGGAAATCGACCTTGGGTAAAGGCATTCAAATTGATCTCCTATTTGCATTTGATTTCGGTCTATTGGTTGATATTTAATTGGGCCTCAAGGCCGACAATTGATATAAAGGTATTGATTATTTTATATCACATTGGATGTGACTTAGCATTCAACATTTTATGTGCAATAATGCAAGGCATTATTTAGTCAACATTTCAAATGCTTGGTCTTTGAGTCAAAGGTAATAATGATTGTCGCCTGCTGGCCTTTGGACAGTCCGCAAACTTCACATGGCATAATGAGATTTTGTTTAATCATGATTGTCTTCTCGGACTCCAAACGATTATCAACTCTTGCAAAGGAATACGTTTTTTTGCCTTGGATGTTTAGGGCAAATTGTTTATCATTCTCTCTGCTCATGTTTTTGGAGCCCTTCACTGGCCGCCATCATGGCATCTAGCTCTCAGCCATTTCATTGCTTTCACTGTTACTCTGACCTTGGACAATGAATGGAAATTGTTAGAAGACCATTACAATGGTTGTTCTGTGTGTCAGCTTCCAACCACTGGGTGAAGGCACGCGTTTGGAAAGTGTCTTGGCAAGTTGGTTTGTCTGCAAATCTGGTAATCCTCTTTCTTGACAACATCTTCATCATTTCACTCAGGTACTCCTTCTTTTGACTGTAGCACAGATGCATTACCTCTATTGGCAAGGTTGTTAGTGATATATGCATTTTTTTCCTTCTATTTGGAAATTGAAAAATGAAAAATCAAGAGGTTGAGCAGATCTGGAAATTCTTTTCTCAGTCAAAATTAAAGTGGGTTTTGCATGACTAGATCTCATTTTAAATAAGCATTATCATAACAGATTTAAGGAATGGCATTTTTGGGTAGTGGGTATTTGTGAAACCTAAAGAATCTACTTTGTTTCACACTTGGAGTAGTTGGTAACCGCTCTTAATTGCTTCAGTTTATTGTTTCAGTTTCACATCATAATGATCTCAGTTTATTGAGCATTATTGGTTCAGTTACTTAAGTTTTTGCAACTAGGATAATGGGTTTTGTTCTGTGAATATCTTCTCAGCTTCAATTGGTTCGTGGGTAACTGATCTTTGAGTACATTCTCTTTGAGGTTTAAATTGCTAAAAATATCTTTCAGTTACTGTTTATGCAGTTGTTTTTTTGTGGTCATTATTCATGCACACATGCATGTCTTGATTTTATTTTTGGTTAAGCTCTGCTCCTGCAGGCTGCTCGTTTGGATAGGGCTCTGTCACTGCTAGTCTTACATGCTATGTTTACTTGCCTTTCCTAGAGAAAATATTATGCAAAAACATCCTTTGTATTACCTGAACAGTAACTTGTTAAAGATGTGAAATCAGTGAAAAAGGTCACCTCTTCTCTTGTCAGAAAACAAAACAGTTTCAGTTGTAACCAAAAGTTGTAATTTTTGATGTAAACTGTAAATGGTTGAAAACAGAGAGAAGAGGGCTTTATCATAACTGAAAAACCTGAAAAGAAAAAGGTACAAAAGTGCAAAATATAATACTACTTGGATGATATAGACTGTATGGATTTTGATGTTGAAAATTTGGAAAACACAGTGTGTTTTTAGTTTTGTATTTTGGATAATGAAAGATTGAAAATGAGAGAGTGAGAAAAAGAAAGAGAGATCATATCACTGTAATGCAGTTTGATGAGAAGTAGTATTGACACTGTAGCTAGATTATTTTCCTCAAGTTGTGTCATCATTTGATAATGAATGGAATCCTAAAGAGTCATTCTTGACTCTTGAGAATTCTATGCATTGTTTGTCAAGAGGCACTTGACAGAAATAAGAGAAACATAGAGATCCTCTGTATCATTGTATGTTCTATTGAAAAATAGAAAATGGGTTGGTGCTCCTTGAGATTGGTGTCTTTAAACAAAAGGGGTTGGTGCTCCTTGAGATTGGTGTCTCTAAACAGAGGGGTTGGTGCTCCTTGAGTCGGTGCTCAGAAATCAGCCATTGAGGCATTGTCAATATAATTTTTTGAAATTAAGCCAGTAAGGTAGTTTAGGAGTGGTTTTTCTACCCCGGGAGGGTTTTCCACTCGACAATTTTTGTGTCTCTCATTTGTGTGATTTATGTCTATCTTGCATAATCTTTCTTTCAGTCATTTATGTTATTGTGCTCATTCAGTTGGTCAATGCTCTGATACTTTAAAGTTTTAATTGAACAATATCATATGATGCTTTTCATAAGGGTTGTAAATGTCAATCAAGTTTCATATCAATCTGATCTAAAGTGCTAATGTTCACATTGGGTTAACTTAGTAAAAATTTCATTATGCATTCAATGTTAAATGTTAAAAATTAGTCCACTCTGATTCACCCCCCCTCTCAAAATGAATCCACTTCCAACAATTGGTATCAGAGCGTAGGGTCCTGCATTAGGTTTCATACCTAGGATTGATTCTGGTCTTGGAAGTCTATTTTTGGGTGTCGTGGAGTATTTTTCATGGCTAAGTGCAAAAGAAACAAAGGTCAAAATAAATCTACTTGTGTGAAGCAAACATTTGATTAATCAACCCCTGCCAAGTCTAGTGAAGTTTTGTCTCAAAAATTACCCCTGCCAGTTAATACTAAAAGTGAAGAAGATCACTTATTAAGTGACTTTGAACAAGAATTTGGTGAAAAGGATTGTGAAGGTGATGAGTTTGAGGTTGACTTGGAGGCAGAACTACTTGCTGCCCTAGATGAGCTTAAGAGAATTAGAAAAGAAAATCAGGATCTTAAGGTACGCTTACAGGAAAGTGTCAGTGTCAATAAAGTTGTATTACAAGATCATAATGATGATAAAAAGATTATTGAATTTCTGAAAGGCAAAATGGTTGATAAGAAAGAGACTGAAGAGGGATTAGAAGCCAAGTTAAAAGACAAGAATGAATTATGTAATAAACTAGAAAATGAGGTTGCCTCATTAAAGAGATGTTCAGATAATGATTCCTTGTTAAAAGAACTAACTCTTAAAGATAATTTGATTATCAATCAGAAAATTGAAATTGAAGAATGCAAAAGGATTGCAGTTGTTGTAAAGTCTGATTTGGAAGTTAAAAAGATTGAATGTCTAAAACTTAAAGGAGAAGTAGTTGCTTTGAGAAAAGAGCTTGAAAGTGTTAAGATTCAATTGGTTAAAAATCAGAAATTTGATTGCAGTACTAATTTATTGAATGAGATGATTGGAAAACAAAAATGATTTAAAGATCCTACAGGAGTGGGATATGAGGTTGGACAAGGCTCTACAAAAGAATCTAAGAATGAAATAGTTTTTGTTACTACAAATGGAAATTCATTTACTGCTAAGAATACACCAAGATTGAAGGTTGATCTCGATCACCATACTGTTGATGATCAGACAAAAGAAAAATGGGCTAGGACAAAAAGACCATCAAGATCTTCATTTATCAGGTATAACCACTCTCAATTTCATGGCTATTGTTTTTTTTGCAATGCTTATGGACATAGAGCAAGAAATTGTTGGATGAATAAAAGTCATAATCATGTGAGAAATGTCAAGAGAGGTTCATACAACATTCCTAGAAGAAATTATTCTGTCTTTGGTCTAGACAACTCTATTATATGTTATAGGTGTAATGGGTTTGGACACAAATCATAGTGGTGTAAGAAATTTTTGATAAAGCCATCTAGGGACTACATGTTCAAACAAAAGTAAAAGAATACCATAAGGAAAAGACAAAGCCTATACAAGTATGGAGAAGAAAGCAAGAAAAGAAAAATGAAGAACTAAATCTTGTGCATGTTGCACAAGAATCATCACTAAGTTTTTGAAAGACAATATGAAGATAGGGGGAGATGATTAATGCATTTTTGAATAAACCCCTTTGATATCAAATAATAGCAACAAAGCATGTTAAGACAGTGAATTGGTTGAGGTCTTATTTGAAAGAATGACAGAGGCAGTTAGTTGAAAAACATTAACAGTAAATGCTGAGTTCTGCAGTGTTGTGCTTGGAAAACATGGACAGCATACTAAGTAGGTGCTATAAAATCATTTTTCTAGAATTGTGGTTGCTGAAGCAATATTTTTGACATTGATTATGTTGGTATTGTATATGTGTACTTGAGGACAGAAAATGACCTTGATAGAATTTTGGATATTCTTGAATGATGAAGTTTTCAATATGCATTTAATGATCAATACTTTCTTTTGACAGTTGATTATTACGTGATACTGACAGTTTGGTGACTTGAGACTTATGTAGTGGAGTGTATGCTACAGATTTTGATGCTTTGTGTTTTTTTGGTAAAAGATGTTATTCTGGAGAACAAGGTTAGTTGCAATGAAAATGTGCTGGCCTAATTATCTTACTATTGGCTCCTTAAGTAAGTGTTGAATATGCAGTGTATCTTCTTGCTTGTTGAGGTATATAAATCTATTTTGGCAGAAGTATACTTAAGTGCTTCATTTTCCAATGAATTTGATCATCATACTGGTTTTATTATGTTCATGGAGAAATGTGCAATAAGTTATTGAATCAAAAAGTCACTGTTTGAAGAATTTGCACATTTTCAATAAGTTTGAGAAAAGAAATGGTGTGTTACGGATAAAAAAAGAATTTTTTGTGAGGCTTATTTGTTGGGGCAGCTTGGTTCTATGGTTTCTCTCTTACAGCTTGCTGGTCTCTGTTTGCTGCTCTAATTGTATTTTTCAACTGATTCATTGGTTGTTTGTCCTTGGTAACAATACTGGCTTTGGTGACACATTTACATTATCTGGGTGGCACATACTGTGAACAGTTGATTCACACATTTCATGGCATGCTCTTAGTTTTTTATATGTTGGTACTGATGTTTACCCTATGTTCTCACAACAAGATATGCATTTGTGCATGGTTATTCATACTGGTAATAGTGTGTTTACATTTAACAATGGAGGATGAAGTTTAATATGACCAAAAAGTGGAACAGTTAGCCTTGGTTTGTAGTTTTGATTATAATTTTTTTTGACAGGTTGCTTGGATAGTGGTTGTACAGTGATATTCAGATTTGCAGCCTTATGATGTTGTTGGTTTTTCAGTCATTTTGGTTTGCTCTTGATGTCAAACCTGAGATTGATACATTTGTTTAATTTCATGCAATTAAGATGATATCCATTGGCATTCATGGTTGTTTAGGATCATAAATTATGTTTATGTTACCGGTCACAGTTTTGTATGGGCATGTATTTGTTTCAGGTTCGGCTTTGTATAACAGGTGACCAAGGTATTGGTTGGTTGTTGTATTTCATGGAGAAAATGGGGAGAAGATAGTGGTATCTTCCTTTGTCCTTATGACAAAAAGGGGGAGAATTATGAGCATTTGGTTCTTGTATTTCATCTTGGCTTGGTGGCTCATTTTTTGCCATCAAGGACAAAGGGGGAGTTTGTTGAATCCCTCTTGTGCTATTTTGTCCTTGATGACAATAGATGTTACTCTGGCATTTTGGTGGTTACTTCTCAGTTGATCTGCTTTTCTGATTGGCACATTTACTTCATTGATTATATTATATTTGGTGACTCTGATATCTTGACTCCATGTGCAAATCTCGGTTGAGGTATTCTAGCTACAAGTTCATTGTTCCATTGGTCAGGTGATATGTTTCTAGTCTAACAATTTATGTTTCAGTGATGCACTTAATTATGTCCTTGGCATCTATCAGTGTTCTAAAGGTTGTTATATTGTGGCTTGATCAAGCTCTTGTATCTTGAAATTGTTAATGGTTTATACGATGCAACATTTTTCTCAGTATAATAAGGGTTTATGGTAAGTGGCATGGCAGTGTGAATTTAACATGCAAAATCAGTCTTCATAAGTCACTGGACATTATTTTGGCATTGGCACATTATATAACAATGGAAATTTTAAGATGGAAAATTGGCTTTAATGTATTTGGTTATGGTATTACAATTGGACTTTGAAAAAGAGATTCACTAAGTTCATTCGTTTGCATTTGGTATTGTGATTTTAGCATGAGTGTAAGGCATATTAAATTCACCATGTATATTAGCATTTATTACTCTACACAAGTCTTTGGGTATACATGACTATCTAAGATGGAAATCGACCTTGGGTAAAGGCATTCAAATTGATCTCCTATTTGCATTTTATTTCAGTCTATTGGTTGATATTTAATTGGGCCTCAAGGCCGACAACTGATATAAAGGTATTGATTATTTTATGTCACATTGGATGTGACTTAGCATTCAACATTTTATGTGCAATAATGCAAGGCATTATTTAGTCAACATTTCAAATGCTTGGTCTTTGAGTCAAAGGTAATAATGATTGTCGACTGCTGGCCTTTGGACAGTCCGCAAACTTCACATGGCATAATGACATTTTGTTTAATCATGACTGTCTTCTCGGACTCCAAACGATTATCAACTCTTGCAAAGGAATACGTTTTGTTGCCTTGGATGTTTAGGGAAAATTGTTTATCATTCTCTCTGCTCACGTTTTTGGAGCCCTTCACTGGCCGCCACCATGGCATCTAGCTCTCAGTCGTTTCATTGCTTTCATTGTTACTTTGACCTTGGACAATGAATGGAAATTGTTAGAAGACCATTACAATGGTTGTTCTGTGTGTCAGCTTCCAACCATTGGGTGAAGGCACGCGTTTGGAAAGTGTCTTGGCAGGTTGGTTTGTCTGCAAATCTGGTAATCCTCTTTCTTGACAACATCTTCATCATTTCACTTAGGTACTCCTTCTTTTGACTGTAGCACAGATGCATTACCTCTATTGGCAAGGTTGTTAGTGATATATGCATTTTTTTCCTTCTATTTGGAAATTGAAAAATGAAAAATCAAGAGGTTGAGCAGATCTGGAAATTCTTTTCTCAGTTAGAATTAAAGTGGATTTTGCATGACTAGATCTCATTTTAAATAAGCATTATCATAATAGATTTAAGGAATGGCATTTTTGGGTAGTGGGTATTTGTGAAACCTAAAGAATCTACTCTGTTTCACACTTGGAGTAGTTGGTAACCGCTCTTAATTGCTTCAGTTTATTGTTTCAGTTTCACATCATAATGATCTCGGTTTATTGAGCATTATTGGTTCAGTTACTTAAGTTTTTGCAACTAGGATAATGGGTTTTGGTCTGTGAATATCTTCTCAGCTTCAATTGGTTCGTGGGTAACTGATCTTTGAGTACATTCTCTTTGAGGTTTAAATTGCTAAAAATATCTTTCAGTTACTGTTTATGCAGTTTTTTTTTGTGTGGTCATTATTCATGCACACATGCATGTCTTGATTTTATTTTTGGTTAAGCTCTGCCCCTCCAGGTTGCTCGTTTGGATAGGGCTTTGTCACTGCTAGTCTTACATGCTATGTTTACTTGCCTTTCCTGGAGAAAATATTATGCAAAAACGTCCTTTATATTACCTGAACAGTAACTTGTTAAAGATGTGAAATCAGTGAAAAAGGTCACCTCTTCTCTTGTTAGAAAACAAAATAGTTTCAGTTGTAACCGAAAGTTGTAATTTTTGATGTAAACTGTAAATGGTTGAAAACGGAGAGAAGAGGGCTTTATCATAACTGAAAAACCTGAAAAGAAAAAGGTACAAAAGTGCAAAATATAATACTACTTGGATGATATAGACTGTATGGATTTTGACGTTGAAAATTTGGAAAACACAGTGTTTTGTTAGTTTTGTATTTTGGATAATGAAAGATTGAAAATGAGAGAGTGAGAAAAAGAAAGAGAGATCATATCACTGTAATGCAGTTTGATGAGAAGTAGTATTGACACTGTAACTAGATTATTTTCCTCAAGTTGTATCAACATTTGATAATGAATGGAATCCTGAAGAGTCATTCTTGACTCTTGAGAATTCTATGCATTGTTTGTCAAGAGGCACTTGACAGAAATAAGAGAAACATAGAGATCCTCTATATCATTGTATGTTCTATTGAAAAATAGAAAAGGGGTTGGTGCTCCTTGAGATTGGTGTCTTTAAACAAAAGGGGTTGGTGCTCCTTTAGATTGGTGTCTCTAAACAGAGGGGTTGGTGCTCCTTGAGTCGGTGCTCAGAAATCAGCCATTGAGGCATTGTCAATATAATTTTTTGAAATTAAGCCAGTAAGGTAGTTTAGGAGTGGTTTTTCTACCCCAGGAGGGTTTTCCACTCGGCAATTTTTGTGTCTCTCATTTGTGTGATTTATGTCTATCTTGCCTAATCTTTCTTTCAGTCATTTATGTTATTGTGCTCATTCAGTTGGTCAATGCTCTGATACTTTAAAGCTTTAATTGAACAATATCATATGATGCTTTTCATAAGGGTTGTAAATGTCAGTCATGTTTCATATCATTTTGATCTAAAGTGCTAATGTTCACATTGGGTTAACTTAGTAAAAGTTTCATTATGCATTTAATGTTAAAAGTTAAAAATTAGTCCACTCTAATTCACCCCCCTCTCAGAGTGAATCCACTTCCAACAAAATTTAATACACATCCATATAATTCATATACATTAACATCAAAATCATATATATATATACTATTCTCAATATAATTTAGAATTAATGGTTTTAATACTTATCTGAATAATAACCCTTAGAAAAGCCACTCTGACCCTAGGAAGATGTTAGTGGTACTAGCTCTTTGTTGGAGTGAAAATACGCTGAGAGGGCGGGCGGGGTTGAATCAGTGTTTATAACTTCTTTAATAAATTTAACAAAAACTGAAAAGAACCATACATATGTTCTCATTTATCAATGATAGGATCATTCATGTATTTGAATGCAATCATATATACTGAAATGAGTAGTGTAGCATTGCATTTTAAAGCAGTAAAGCACTAAAGTAAATGAATCACAGAGACACAAATAGACACAAGATATGTCGAGTGGAAAACCCTCCTGGGGTAGAAAAACCACTCCTGAACTTGCTGCCTTTTTCAGGCTTTCATTTCAATAATTATTTTGACAATGCCTCAATGGTTGATTTATGAGCACTGACTCAAGGAACCAACCCCTCTGTTTAGAGACACCAATCTCAAGGAGCACAAACCCCTTTTCTATTTTTCAAAAGAACGTACAATAATACAAAGGATCTCTTTGTTTCACTTATTTTTGTCAAGTGCCTCTTGACAGACAATGCATAGAATTTTCAAGAGTCAAGACTGACTCTTGAAAATTCCATACATTATCAAATCTTGATACAACTTGAGGAAAATAATTTAGTTACAGTGTCACTACAACTTCTCATCAAAACTGCATTACATTGATATAACCTTTCTTTCTTTTCTCACCGTCTAGTTTTGTAGTTTTTTCATACAAAAACTACAAAACTGACTACACACTGTGTTTTCCAATTTTCAACATAAAAACAATAATTACCCTGACTGCTCACATAAAAGAACTACCCTTTTTGTTTTTTTTTGGTTTTTCTATAATGGTGAAACCCTAATCTCTCATTTTTCAACCATTTTTAGTTTACATCATTACATTCCAGGAAGTATTGCCACAGTTGCTCGTTTTTCACTGTTAAGAATTGTACAAAGTTGTTTTCAGGTTACAGTTACTACTATCAATCGACAGTTTTAGAATATATTGAGATCATGAGGGATAGACTTTTCTTTCTGACAAGAGTTGAACAACATTTCCAAAAATAGAGGTGTAACTGAAACTTTTCTCCACAAGCGGCTGACACATGCAGTGCTTACCTAAGCAGTATTAAAGAAATACATATTTCATAGGAAAAATAGACAATGAAGCTGCTACGAAATTGAAGTAACTAAAACCCTAAACAACAATGAAACCAACAACACAAAAAGATGCAACCAATAACAGTTACCCATGAATCTGATGAAGCTAAGAGGATATTCCATGAACAATACCCAGTGTAGTGGTTGCGATTCTTAAGTAACTGAAAACCACAATGAAGTGCAACTAAAACAACCTCATAATAATGCAACCAAGAACCATTATTAATGAACCCATGTAATAAACTGAAGAGATTCGTGGATATTATAATTACCCACAACCAGAAATAACAATCCCTTTAAAACTGTCATAATAACCTTTAATAAAAAATACAGTCAAGACTTGGAGCAAACAATTCAGATTTTTCATGAAAGGAATAGACATTTTAACTTTTCTTTTTGCATAAAAAAACTTAACTCGAAAAAACCTTGCCTGTGAAGTAATAGATCTGAACAACAAACTGAAAGAATAATACCTAAGAATAGTAATGGAGTTGTTGTCATGAAAAAGTTTACCAATTTTGCAAAGTGACAGAGCAGCTCGAGCTCTTTCCCCATTCGAGCTTCCATCTGATGGAAAGAGACCGACAGGAGAAATGACCATTGTCATGGTCTTCCTATCTTCCATATACACTGTCAAAAAAGAGTAACCCAACAAGATTCACAATGAAATGGCTGAAAGCAAACTGTCATGATGGCGGCCAGAGAGGTGTCCAAACCCTTCGAGCGAAAGAAACAATGTTCTGACCTAAACTCCCAAATGAAAAATCATCGAATTCCTTTACTCAAAAAGATAATCATTTGGAGTCCAAAAGGACAGTGATAAATTAATCAAAAATCATTATACCATTTGAAATTCGTGGCCAGAACAAGGACTTGCATGCCAACAAGCATTATTGCATTTGTCAATTATTGACAATGTGAAATCATCGACCCAAAATGTGCTTAGAAGAATTGATATGACCACGTTACCCAACACATGCCGATTTCCAAAATGATCAAGGCTAGGTCACATCCAATGTGACACTAAAATATTAACCAATGCCTTTACCTTTTGTCGGCCTTAAGGCCTGATTTAAATGTCAAACCTTTAGACCCGATTCAAATGCAAAAAGGAGACCAGTAATACCTTTACCCAAGTTCGAATGCCACCTTGATATATTCAATGCTATATAGTGTGCCATTTCCAAATGATGTCCAAAGACTTATGAGGTATAGTGAGGACTGAATTTGCATGATGAATTCACAATGCCATACCACTTACCATAAACCCTTATTATACTGAGAAACAAGCTACATCATATAAACCATTAACAATTTCAAGATGCAAGAGCCTGATCAAACCACACTGTAACAACCTATAGAACACTGATTCATGCCAAGGACATATAATTAAGTGCATCATTGAAACACAATTGTTAAACCAGAAACATATCACCTGATCAATGAAACAAAGAGCCAGTAACTAGAATGCCTTAATTGAGATATGCACATGGAGTCAAGTTATCAGTACCACTATATATAATATAATCAATGAAGTAAATGTGCCAATCAGAAAAGCAGATCAACTGAGAAGGTAAACACGAGGATGTTAGAGTATCACAAATTGACATTAAGGAAAAAATATCACAAGAGGGATTCAACAAACTCCCCCTTTGTCCTTGATGGCAAAACTGAGCCACCAAGCCAAATAATGAGTTGTAACCGAATGCACATAATTCTCCCCCCTTTTGTCACAAGGATAAAGGGAAGTGAAACCAGATAAACCAGAATTGTTAACAAACCACATAAATAACCTTTGAGCAGCAAAGAATGAGCTGCAGGAAGAGCTAACCAGCTCCGCCTATCACTGAGATAGACTGATTAAGATAACAGAGATTGAGAGACAACTCCCAATGTAGATCGAAGTCTTTCAAAAGTATCTTTAGCCAACGGTTTTGTAAAAATATTAGCAACTTGTGCTTGTGTAGGAACATATTGCATAGATACCTCGTTAGCCAGCACCTTTTCACAGAGAACATGAAACTTTATAGCTATATGTTTAGTTCGAGAGTGCATAACTAGATTTTTTGAGATATTGATTGCACTAGTATTATCACATAGAATAGTAATAGGTTTTGGAATTTCAATACCCATATCTGATAATGTCTGTGACATCCAAATTACCTAAGTGGAGCAAGAAGTGGTAGCTATATATTCTGCTTCAGTAGTAGAGAGTGAAATAAATTCTTTCTTTCTGTTGTGCCAAGCCACTAAACGATCACCAAGAAAGAAAGTAGCACCACCGGTGCTTTTCCTGTCATCTAGACAACCTGCCCAGTCAGAATCAGTATATGCTACTAAAGAGAAATCATTGCTTCTGGGATACCAGAGCCCATAGTCAATTGTGCCTTGTACATATTTAAGAATCCTTCTCACAACATTGATGTGAGATTCCTTAGGAGATGCCTGAAATCGAGCAACCATGCAAACAACTTGCATTATATCAGGTCTTGAGGTTGTTAGATATAATAGGTTGCCTATCATTGACCTATAGTCAGTTGGGTTGACATCAAAAGAGTCATCAACCTTGCTAAGTTTACAGCCAGTAGCCATTGGAGTGCTTACAGGATGACTTTCATCCATTGAAACCTTTTTAACATTTCTTTTGCATATCTTGCTTGAGATAAAAACATGCCAGATTCAAGTTGTGAAATCTGAAGACCTAAGAAGAATGACAATTCTCCCAACATAGACATTTCAAATTCAGATTCCATGATTTGTGAGAATGTTTTACTCAAGGCAATATTGTTGCAACCAAAAATGGTGTCATCAACATAAATTTCAACAACAAGAATATCAGATCCTTCAATTTTAACATACAGATTGTTGTCTACTCCTCCTCTAATGAAACCTTTTGACAGTAAGTGACTGTCCAATCTGGAGTACCAAGCTCTAGGAGCTTGTTTTAGGCCATATAGAGCCTTTTTCAGCCTGTAGACATGATTTGGTTTGTTTTTATAGGTAAACCCTTCAAGCTATTCTATGTAAACTTCTTCTTCTAAATATCCATTCAGAAAGACAGTTTTTACATCCATTTGATATATAGTGAAATTTTTGAACACAGAATCTGCCAAGAAAATTTTATTTGATTCAAGCCTAGCAACTGGAGCAAAGATTTCACCAAAATCAATACCTTCTTGCTGAGCATATCCTTTGCAGACATATCTAACCTTGTTGTGAACAACATGACCATTTTCATCATATTTATTTCTAAAGATCCACTTGCCTCCTATGACATTTTTGTCATCTGGTCTTGGGACTAGATCCCAAGTCTGATTTTTTTTCAATTTGATCAATTTCTTCCTGCATTGCATTAAGCCAGCATTCATTGGTTAGAGCTTCATCAATTTTTTTTGGCTCAAACTGAGTGATTAAACAGAAAGCAGTAAGCTCAGCTATGTGAGCTTTTTCATCATAGTTAACTATTCTTTTCCTTGTTTGAACTCTTGCTGATTTATCTCCTATAATCAAATCTTTAGGATGGCTTTTAGCAAGATATTTTGAAGGAGTTTTAGTTTCACATTTTTCTGAGCTGATTTCAACATCTTCAGATTTTGCTTCAGCAAATTTAGGACTTGTTGGTTTTGTTTCAGGATTTGTAGTTTCAAAGCCTTCAAAAATTATATCAAGTTCAAATTCGTCCTCTTCATCATCCTGCATAGGTTCAACATCTAAAAGTATATTTTCATCAAATTTGACATTTACTGATTCAAAAATTTTGTTCAACCTATTGTTAAAGCATTTAAAGGCTTTGTTGTGAGTAGAGTATCCTACAAAGATACCTTCATCTGTCTTAGATTGAAAGTTGCCTAAGTTATCATCATCTCTCTAAATAAAACATTTGCAGCCAAATATTCTGAAGTATTTAATTGAGGCAGATTTACCATACCACAGTTCGTATGGAGTGAAATTGGATTTCACTCTAATCTGGACTCTATTCAAAATGTAGACAGCTATATGAATAGCTTCTTTCCAGTACATGTTTGGAAGATTTGCTTCATTCAGCATAGTTCTTGCCATCTCTTTTAAAGTCCTATTCTTTCTCTCAACTACCCCATTCTGTTGGGGTGTTCTGGCAGTAGCATACTATCTTTTTATGCCATGTTTGTCACAGTAGTCTATGAATTCTTGTGAGGTGAATTCACCACCTTTTTCAGATCTTAAACATTTCAATTTTAAATCTGACTCTCTTTCTACCAGTTTTCTAAAAACTTTAAAATGTTCAAAAGCTTTTGATTTATTCTTGAGAAAGGCAACCCATACCATACGAAAGTAGTCATCAACAAACAGCATGAAATATTTCTCACCATTGATGGACCTAGTCCTTGTAGAACCACATAAGTCAGTATGAACAATTTGCAGCGGTTTAGTGGAGGAGTGTTCCTTGGATTTAAAGCTTACCTTAGTTTGCTTTCCTTTGAGACACTCTTTACAAACAACATTGTCAAAATTAACGTGGCCTAGTCTCTTGTGCCATAGCCAACTTTCTTCAACATGACTCATTAAGCATATATCTTGATTGTTTTCATGTCCAGAGGTGTCAAGTAAGTTGTAGACATTTCCCTTGGTCCTTCTTCCAGCAGCAACAACTTTACCAAACTGGTTTTTAATTTCACATCCTTGTGAAGTGAACAAAACTTGATAGCCACTGTCATAGATTTGACTGAAACTCAAAAGGTTATGTTTAATCCTTCTACATAGTATACATTGTAAATAGGGGTGTCTTCATTCAGAAAAAGGGAACCTCTACCTTTGATTTGAATTCCAGAGTTGTCTCCAAACTTTACATATCCACCAACATAGTCTTCTAGATTAGTAAATTTTTCTTTGTCACCAGTCATGTGCTTTGAACAGCCACTGTCCAGGACCCATAAGTCCTTTTTCTTGGAGTGGAAAGCAGTTTGAACAAGCATAGTTTGTTCAATGTTGTTAATAGCTTTGGGTTTCTAGACTTTGATAGTTTTCAGCTGTTTATTCTGCTGATCAGCATTGCATTGCTTAACAGAATGACCCAAAGACTTGCATGAGAAACATCTAATTTGTCTTGCAAAACCATGATTCTACCTAAAACCAAATCTAGGAGTTCTAGAATTCAAAAATCTACAAGAGTTCACTTTGTGACCAAATTTATTGCAGAAATAACAATACCCATAAAAGAGAGGGTAGGAGTTGTAAACCATTTTGTTGCTCCTAAAAGGACGAATATGATCCTTGTCAAAATCAGGATGTTTGAGTTCGGGACTTTTGTTTCCAACCACAACATTTTCATTTGCACTATTATTTGAACATTCACCTTTCACAAAACCAATTCCTATTTTATCATTGTTCAGTTTCTGTTTACTGAGCATGTCATTCAGTTTAAGAGGTGCTTTCATATTTCTCAATAGTCTTCCTGAGATCTACAATCTCATGTTCAAGTTTTTGAATTTCTTGGTCTGTAAAACTAATGCCAATACGAAGACAATCTCCAACTCTCTTGGATTCTTCAAGTTGAGTTTTTAATGAAATTATCTCAAGATTTATGAGTTGCTCTTGTGAACTATCTTGAACAGTATTCTGTTCTTGAGCACGCATCTATTTTTTAAGTTTTCTCAGCTCTTTTAGAGCACTTTTCAGTTCTCCTTCATAATCCACTTTGCCTTCTTCAACATCATTGTTGTTAGTTTCATCTTACTGAATGATTTCAGCCATGAATAGATTTTCATCCTCTTCATCTAAAGAATCTTTAGATTCAAAGTCTATTTCATTTTTGTTGAACATGCTTTTCTTCTTTTTGAAATTGAATTTCTGTTTGGGTCTATAAGCCATTTTCTTGGCAAATTTCTCAGATTTTTTGTTATCACTATTTGTCTCACCATAGGGGCACTTTGTAGCAAAGTGGCCTATTTTTCCACAGTTAAAGCATTTGAAGGGAAGTTTTCCCTTATACTTTCCAAAACCCTTTTTGAGTTTCCTCACAAAGTGGGATTCTTTAGAATCAGAAAATTTTGATTCAGTGAGCTCATCCCTTTCTTTCCTTTCAACATTAAATGTTGTTTCTTTTGTAGTGGTGTTGTTTTTACTAATCCTCATTTCATAGGCAGTCAAGGTGCCTTGAAGGCTTTCAAGGGTAAGTTGGGTAAAGTGTTTCTTTTCTTCTAGAGTAGCTATCTTAGCTTCAAATTTTGTTGGTAAGGTTATGATGACCTTGGCTACAACATCAAATTCCTTGACTTCTTCTCCCAAACCCTTCATTGCATTTACTATTTCATCAACTCTCAAAAAGTAGTCAGCTACCTTTTCATCATCCCTCATTTTTAGTTCTTCAAACTGGTGTTTTAGAGTGAGGACTTTAGACTATTTTACCTTTTCATTTCCTTGATAGATAGTTTCAAGTTTAGTCTAGATTTCACTAGCAGAACTGCAGTGCATGACTTTGATGAAGACATCTTTAGTCAAAGCACACAAAAGAGCATGCTTTTCTCTTGCATTGGTTTCATATATTTTCTTTTCATCAGAAGTAGTTGGAAAAGTAGCTGGTACAGTGTACCCAGACAATATTATGCTTCAAACATCAAGGTCAATAGAAGTTAAATAAGTCTCCATTCTGATTTTTCAAAATACATAATCAGTTCCATCAAATAATGGAGCTCTAGTCATGGAAGTACCTTCATGAGCTTGAGACATTTTGAATAGACTCCAAGTCCAGAATCAATCCTAGGTTGGAAAGACCTATCAGAGGACCCTAAGCTTTGATACCAATTGTTGGAGTGAAAATAAACTGAGAAGGGGGGGGCGAATCAGTGTTTATAACTTCTTTAACAAATTTAACAGAAATTGAAAAGAACCATACATATGTTCTCATTTATTTATGATAGGATCATTCATGTATTGGAATGCAATCATATATACTAAAATGAGTAGTGTAACATTGCATTTTAAAGCAGTAAAGCACTGAAGTAAATGAATCACAGAGACACAAATAGACACAAGATATGCCGAGTGGAAAACCCTCCTGGGGTAGAAAAACCACTCTTGAACCTGCTTCCTTTTTCAGGCTTTCATTTCAATAATTATTTTGACAATGCCTCAATGGCTGATTTCTAAGCACCGACTCAAGGAGCACCAACCCCTCTATTTAGAGACACCAATCTCAAGGAGCACCAACCCCTTTTTTGTTTTTCAAAAGAACGTACAATAATACAGAGGATCTCTTTGTTTCACTTATTTCTATCAAGTGCCTCTTGACAGACAATGCATAGAATTTTCAAGAGTCAAGACCGACTCTTCAAAATTCCATACATTATCAAATCTTGATACAGCTTGAGGAAAATAATTTAGTTACAGTGTCACTACAACTTCTCATCAAAACTACATTACATTGATATTGGGAGAGATAAGCAAACTTCGTTGCTCTACATGAGTGTTGGTTCCACTGGAACAATGCTCAACACTGTGCACAACATGTTCCAAAGTAATTAGTCAACATGTATACAACATGCTTCAAAGTAATTACTCAACATGTAAACCAAACCCTTTCCAGGACCGTCTTGAGTGCACCCTCTTGTACCCTAGGTTGGACACACACTATGCATGTGCCCCCTTCTCTGTCATGTCCATAGCTCACCAACCACTTCCTTCTTCCTTGAATTTTCTTCTTCCTTGAATGTTTTTCATGTATCACACAAATACTTTATATAAGTCTTAAGGGGTGGTTTCTAAACCATCAAACCCTTTCACAAAGGTTGCCTCTAATAATGATTTACATAAATAACTATTCTTCCCCTTTTAAAAATGTATTTATACATCTTCTTTATTAATATCTTTTTTTAACCAAAGGATCACAATATCCTTTATTTTTTATATCCCCCTTTTTAATTTTTAAAGGGTTATTTCATAAATTTCTCTTCTCTTTGGAAAAAATTCACATAACAAGGCCTTCATCACAAAATAACATGCATTATAAGAACTCATGTATAGTTAAAAAAATCTTCTTTAAAGGATATCACATTGGCTTCAAGGTTTTGAAATATAAGTCTTCATTATAAAATGTCCCCTGTCATGACCAAAGGACTGCCATCCTAGAAAGCCTCCTCATTGACTATGATTTTGTCATTGTCCTTTATTTACTTGAGATTCTACCCAAGGACTATTGCTCCTTACTATTATGATGATTGTCCTTATAAAGGGTACATCACTATCCCTTCAAGATGCATATCACTGTCATCCTCAAGGTTTATACATTTCATTGTCATCCCTTCATGGTCATAGATATCACTGTCATCCCTTCACAATCACAGCTATCATTGTTCATGCATTGATCCAGTGGATATTTTCAGTGAAAATTGAAGTTTCTCATTTCTCTCCAAAATTTGCACCATCAAAAAGAGTTCGACATCCTGATTCGAACGCAACTTGAACAGTGCAAAAACGAGTCCATTTGAACAAGTTATGGCCAGTCAAACTGGCATCGAGGGCATCCAAGAAGCGAAAAAAATGATGTTGTCAAAAGATGTCCAAGTCAGCATCATCGTGAAAATCTCGTCGTAAGCTTTCTGATGCAACTTGTTTCGTCAAAATCCAACACCGTATGCACGAGATATCATCAGTCAAAGATCGTGCTATGAAGGTTGACTTTGACCATACAAATGCTGACGTTCGCATTCCATACTGTACGGACAGTGAAATGTACTAACCAAAATTTGACATGTGGCATCCATGTTAGCATCGTACGAAACCAATCAAGTGACGACACATGTCATCCATACACAATCAACATCCTGTCATCGTCCACGTCAGCATACACGTCAGAATTTTTGATGTATAGGAACTCGCCACGTGGCACCCTCCTGGTGTGACACATGGTCTCGGTTGCATCATCCCCCTTCTATCTCTAGTGGACAGTTGAAAGAATTATTATATTTGTTAAAGGTGGAAGGTATGAGGGATTTGAACCCCCGACCTTCCATACTCAGCTAAGGCCGCCTGCCAACTCCCCTACGGGTCTGGCTTTAAAATGTATGGTCGGCAGTTTCTTTTGATGAGTTAGGAAGCAAAGTTGTGGGAAATGTGTGGCCGACGTGATTTGAACCCCGAACCGGTCGGCGACCAAACGCTTAATCACTGCTGTGCCATCAAATCGTTTACTACTTTTATTGGCATCGGTTGATTTTGTTTAGTCTTTATCAACCGATTGCCTTAAAATAAATAAATTAAAACAAACTCCCCTAAAAAGTGAAATCAATAATCCTTTCTAAGGATTAGATAAAACTTCCCAAACAATAATAGCCCGTGAGGAAACAATTAAAAGGGCTTAAATTTATTTTATGGGATTTAATGAAATTTTTTATGTAAAAATTAGGAGATTTAGTTGTTTTTAGGGAATTTGGAATATTTTTGTAAATCATATGGTTTTACACCATATTTAGTAAATTTTATGTATAAAAGGGGGGTTTAGGAGTGAGTTTGAGATAGAGAATTTTCAAGTTAAGTAGTGAGAGAAACAGGTGTCAGGTGATACGAAGAAAGGAGATCTTTGAGCCATTCTTGTACGTCAGAGTTTTGTTATGTTGCCAAAATGCTCGAAGGAATGGTCTTGGTGCATTGTACTTGATTTTGGAGATTAATCGGATCGGTCATACTCTATTGGAGCCGACCCGGAGACATAGTCACGTTTGTGGCGAACTCCGTAATCAAACTCTGTTTGCACCTTCGATCTTCTTCTCTCTAAATTCTCTTTCTCATCTTAAGTTTTGATGCATAATTTGTTAATGTATGCATGAATTAAAATTTCGCAAAGTTGTTTTAATTAAGCATTCAAAACGCAATTTAGTCTAGATCCATATACAAATCAAGTGGTATCAGAGCTCAATTGACTATTATTGCAGTTTTTTTCTTGAATGCTAACGAGATCCAGGATTCAGAAGGGCGAAGGCAAGCTTGAAGAATTTGATCCTGAGATCGGGAAGTGAAGAAGTTTTCTGAAGATGTTTGTGTCTGGAATGGGGGTTCTTGAAGAAATCAATGAGCAAGAATTTCGAAGAGCATTCCTCAAGATGAAGGCTAAGGTGGACATTCTTTTCCAAGAAAGACAAGAACGAAAGGAACGTGAAGGAGGTTCGTCGAAGGAAGATGTTCATGAACACAAGAAAGGGAAACAACATGGAGATGGTGGAAAGCAACCAGATCACCCCTTTTCTTCTTCTCCTCCCTCTTCTCCTTCTTCTCCATCTTCTCCTCATTCTACTTCTTTTAATCCTTTCAAGAGTGGGCATAAGCCTAAAATTAAATTGGATGTAAAATTTGACTTGCCTAAGTATTGTGATGAACTTAATGCTAAAAAGTTGGATGATTGGATTTAGCAAGTAGAAGTCTATTGTAGAGTCCAGAACCTATTAGATGATGTTGATAGGATCCAATTAGCTACTCTTCAGTTAGGAGGTACAACTTTAACCTGGTGGGAGAGTAAGACTAAGGCAGAAATTTCACAACATGGTAGAGTCAGTTTAACTTGGGCAAAATTTATTAATGCTCTTAAAAAGCAATTATATCCCTTAGGCCATATGCAACAGTTAATGATGGACTGGAAAATGTTTAGGCAAGGGAAGGGTCAATCTATCCAAGAGTACACCCATGAATTTAGAAAAAGGGCTATTGCTTTGAATGTTCCTTTGTACACCCAGGACACTTTGTTGAAGTACATAGGAGGTCTGCATTCCTACCTTAGGCATTCTATTTTGGTTTTGAATCCTAACAACTTGGATGAAGTTTGTGTCCAAGCTACCCACTTAGAGTCAAGGGGTAAAGGATCTTTTATTGATAAGTTTGATAATGATGTAAAGAAATCTTCTAAGGTTGCGGAGACAGGGAAAGGAAAGAGGACAGCTACAGTTAAGAAGGATGATAAGTTTGCTTTCTCTCATTATGATAGGAAGGGTCATGATGAAGAACATTGTTGGCAGTTGCATCCTGAACTGAGGCCTAAGTGGGCTCAGAAACGTAATCAGAAATAGAAAGGTAAGGAGAAATCCACAAATGTTGTTATGGATCTTGGTTCCGATTCTGATGATGAAACTAAGATAACAGCTATGGGTTTGAAAGGTAAAGCTCCTAATTCCAATGTTTCCTTTGATAGTTGTGCTTCTACTTCTAAAGTTAATGATGCCTCTGAAGATGAAAAAAGGAATGAGCTTTTTCATTTAAGGGTTGTTGCTAAGAACGGTAAAATTGATGCACTCATAGATAGTGGTTCTCAAGTTAACTTAATTTATGAAAGTGTTGTAAGAAACTTGGGATTAAAAACCACACAGCATAAGAAACCTTATCCACTAGGCTGGATTTGTGAAAATGATAAGTTGCAAGTAACAATACAATGCACCTTAAGATTCACAATATGAAGTACAGTTTGATGTGGTTCCACTGGATATCTGTGGGATAGTGCTTGGTAGCCCTTATTTATATGACAGGAAAGCTATTTTCTACAGGGAAAAGAATCATTATCACTTGTTTAAAGATGGCATATAGTATATTGTACATCCTCACAAGATTAAGATTGATCGTTCTTTTGCAAACACAGGGCAGTTAAAGAGGGTAATTAATGCAAGTAGAGAATTAACTCTTATGTCTGTCAATATAGCTGGTTCTAAACTTGAACTTGGAGTAGCTAACCAGGGTCAGATGTTGTAGGATGCACCCGCAATACAGCATGAGGGAATGATGATTGAAAGAATTGATGGTCCCTTGGGTAAAAATGTTCCTGTTGTGAAGGATCGAATTGTTGTTGATTTGTTCTCTTTCATTTTTGTATTATTGTTCAGCTTGATGCTAGACAATTTTTGTTGGTTAGTGGCTACGACAGTCGATGTAGAAGCTTATGGAAGTGATAGAATAATGTTTATGTTCAACAATGTTATCATAGTCTTCATTGTGCTTGTGAGCCAGGTATGCAAATGTACAGAGGATACAGGACAAGTGGGGAGGCCAAGTCCTCACTTAATGTCAGAATAAATGCCACTTTTGGAGGTCCAAAAGGTCTTCAATGAGGAGGCCTGATCCGGTGGATATTTTCAGTGAAAATTGAAGTTTCTCATTTCTCTCCAAAATCTGCACCATCAGAAAGAGTTCGACGTCCTGATTCCAATGCAACTTGAACGGTGCAAAACGAGTCCATTTGAACAAGTTATGGCCAGTCAAACTTTGGGTCAAACTGGCATCGAGGGCATCCAAGAAGCGAAAAAAATGATGTTGTCAAAAAATGTCCAAGTCAGCATCATCGTGAAGAGCTCGTCGTAAGCTTTCTGATGCAACTCGTTTTGTCAAAATCCGACACCGTATGCACGAGATATCATCAGTCAAAGATCGTGCTATGAAGGTTGACTTTGACCGTACAGATGCTGATGTCCGCATTTCGTACTGTACGGACAGTGAAATGTACTAACCAAAATTTGACACGTGGCAACCATGTCAGCATCGCACGGAACCAATCAAATGACGACACGTGTCATCCGTACATAGTCAACATCTCGTTATTGTCCACGTCAGCATACATGTCAAAATTTTTGACCTATAGGAACTCGCCACGTGGCACCCTCCTGGTGCGACACATGGTCTCGGTTGCATCATCCCCCTTCTATCTCCGGTGGATAGTTGAAAGAATTGTTATATTTGTTAAAAGTGGAAGGTATGAGGGATTCGAACCCCCGACCTTCCATACTCAGCTAAGGCCGCTTGCCAACTCGCCTACGGGTTCGGCTTTAAAATTTATGGTTGACGGTTTCTTTTGATGAGTTAGGAAGCGTAGTTGTGGGAAATGTGTGGACGGCGTGATTTGAACCCCGAACCGGCCGGTGACCAAACGCTTAATCACCGCTGTGCCATCAAATCGTTTACTACTTTTATTGGCATCGGTTGATTTTGTTTAGTCTTTATCAACCGATTGCCTTAAAATAAAAATATTAAAACAAACTCCCCTAAAAAGTGAAATCAATAATCCTTTCTAAGGATTAGATAAAACTTCCCAAACAATAATAGCCCGTGAGGAAACAATTAAAAGGGCTTAAATTTATTTTATGGGATTTAATGAAATTTTTTATGTAAAAATTAGGAGATTTAGTTGTTTTTAGGGGATTTGGAATATTTTTGTAAATCATATGGTTTTACACCATATTTGGTAAATTTTATGTATAAAAGGGGGGTTTAGGAGTGAGTTTGAGAAAGAGAATTTTCAAGTTAAGTGGTGAGAGAAACATGTGTCAGGTGATACGAAGAAAGGAGATCTTTGACCATTCTTGTATGTCAGAGTTTTGTTATGCTGTCGAAATGCTCGAAGGAATGGTCTTGGTGCATTGTACTTGATTTTGGAGATTAATCGGATCGGTCGTACTCTATTGGAGCCGACCCGAAGACGTAGTCACGTTTGTGGCGAACTCCATAATCAAACTCTGTTTGTACCTTCTATCTTCTTCTCTCTAAATTCTCTTTCTCATCTTAAGTTTTGATGCATAATTTGTTAATGTATGCATGAATTAAAATTTCGCAAAGTTGTTTTAATTAAGCATTCAAAATGTAATTTAGTCTAGATCCATATACAGATCATGCATTGATGACAATCATCAATATTCATAGTCTACACATAGTCAATTTCCATGCATTGATGATATTCAAAGTCATATACACAGTCATAAATGACTATCACAAATATCAGTCAAAAGTATTTTTTCACAATCAAGTCTTTAGGTCTTCATTACAAGGTATTAATCATAAGTCACAAGGTCTATATCACATTCAAAGTCTTCATAGTCATAAACCACCATCACTTTTCATTGTCTTCACAATCATAAACCACTATCAAGGTCTCAAAACACAAAGAGTTTATTACACGTTCCTAGTCATAAATATTATTAAGAGGCCAAAGTACAATCATATGACTATTAAGAAGGATACACCACAGTTATAAAGACTTATTGATGATGCATTCATATGACTTTATTAAGAACACACCACAAGGTCTTTAGTCTTCATTGATGATAAACCATAACAAGGTCACAGTCACACTAAGACTATCAAATAGTTTTATTCCCAGTCATGAATCTCAGATCACAGTCCTTGAGACTACATTGAGCACAAAGTCCATTATCTCTCTGATCATACGCTATCCATAGATATCATTGTCACTGTCAAAGTCTACACATTTTATTAATTCACATTCCTTTGGATTTCATCAACAGTTCTAAGGACTATCCTACTAGTGTCCATTGCCTTTTCTATATGTCATGGAATCTTCATCTACCTTTGACTTCCCAAACTTCTTGACTTCACTATCCTATGCATAAGCAATGTCCCTTAAGGTTTGTCACTTTTTGCTTCATCCTTTGATTTGACTGTCCTCTCTTTCTTTACACTCTTACATGTTGTGTAGAGTCCTTAGAACTATCCCTGTATTCATTGACAACTATCATCTTTTAATGAATTATATATGGACAAAGAGGATTGTCACTTGTTTCTTGCATTATGAAACTTCCTACCTAAGCATATGTAGGTGGATTTCTTAAACATTTTGCCCTTGACTGGCACAATATTATTTGCATGCTCTTTAGCTATCATGTATGAGTACTATAATTTCACTAGTGCATGATTATAATAAGGTATAAGATTGATCTATTAAACTTTGCAATTCTCCTTCATTCATAACATTTGACCTATGATTTCCCCTTATAGCTAAATGACTATCCACTATGATATGACTATCATGTTTTCCCTTTAACCATTCTTTATGTTCATTGTTATTTCATTGACAAATGCATAGACATATCTATATGACTGTTCATCTTTAATGGAGAATCCTTGTGAATGTCTTCTTCATTGTGACATATAAATAAACTTGCCTCAATTATTCGTGAACAATCATATTTGACAATCTCTCATTGCTTCTTTTATGATTGTCCTTCACATCTTGTCTTTCCAATATCTTACACCCCTTCTAAGGACTGCCCTTTTCTGGTATCTTCCTTGCATGCCTGTCATAGGTTTATGACTGAGTTTAAAGGTCACTATCATCTTTGATCTACCCTTATCCATATGATTTCCCTATTGTTCTTTTCCCTTCATCATGTAACTTATAGTGCAAAAAATAGAGTAAAACAATAAGTACAACTTTAACATAGTATTTAAACATGGAAAACCTGATAAAATTATACTAAGAAAAAACCACGAGCAAAGATCTTTCGTATTTTATTTCTTAGGAAATTCACAATTACAACAATCTTCTGAAAAGTTATAGAAAACGTGACTTCAACAGAGTATAAGAAATCTGAGTTGTAGAGTCCTTGTCAAACACAACTTTCCAAAAATATAAAGTGTGACTCATACAACTATATGTCAAACATTTTGGCAAAACGGCCAAAAATAGAGTCCAAAAAAAATAAATGAAATTGTCGGAAACACCTTCATCATGTATGGGGGCTATGATAGCCCCCCTAGGACCCCCCATTACTACAACCTTTGGTTGTATAGTAGGCCTTTGGCCGCATCGGGAGCGTACCTCAAATGCTAGATATCAATGTCGACCATCTATTACTGATGGAATAACACTAAAATTGACTCCATATTCTAACACTTCATGCCATTTTATTTGGCCTCTTTATGACAGTAATGAATATGATCTTTCCAATATACCTTAGCTCTTGTCCAAACTACATTGTTGATTGTCTTTATTATAGTCAAGGACTATCATTATCTCATTACCTATGACCAACCCAATCGTGTTTTCAAGTTTGGTCCTTCATAGTGAGGTCACTGCCTTCCTCATGGTGAAGTCACTACCTTCAAAGTTTTAAGATCATTGTCCTTGTAGGTGAAGTCATAGACCTTCCATTGTTTGTCTCATTGAAACATTAGAATATTTTATCTTTGTCGTTCATTATCCTTGAAATGATTGTCCTCGTTGTTATGGCTTGAAGGCTATTATTTTCCTTACTATAACCTAAGGTAACCTTCGTATCACTGTCCTCCTTGTCATGCTTAATCTTATTTTCTAACCCCTCGTCAATAATATCACATTCTCTTTGCCTTAAAATATCAATAAACATGACTACATGAGGAGACTTTCCTTTGATCAGTTTGATTTGTTCATGTTTGTGAGGTTATGGTGAAATGTGATCTTAGGTCCATAGGTTTCCCTCCTTGACTTATACCGTGAGTGTTTGAGATCATAAAAGCTTCACAAGAATATAGGCTATTCAAAGTAAGGTTGCCCTTATTTTGAGACTCTAGTTATCTTTCTTCTTGCAAGTTCTCAAACCTCTTTAACAAATCTCCTCTAAATGTAATAACAAAGTAAAGGTATCTAAAATAGCTATCCCATAAGATGAAACTATGAAATAAAAGAGATTAAATACAGTCAAGAGATACCTCTTTATTATCATTCCATGCATTTATCCCTTCTTGCTCAGCTCTAAATCTAAAAGTAATTTGTTGTTCACAAGACTTCATCACCACTTCTACACTTCCCTCTCCATCTTGCATGTTGAATTTGTCTTATTGTATGCATTTGCATGACCGAGTCTTTATTCATGGTTGTCATAGTAACCTTGTAACTATTGTGTGAGTGATGTTTACCAAGTATGAAACCCTAGGATTCCTCCACATGGTGCTTCTTTAGATTTACCTTTTTCCTCTATTACTTTGGCAGCCAGACTTAGAGTTACTCTTTCATTTTTACCTCTCTTTACATTCAGCATAGAAACTTCCCCTTTTTTTATTTTTTGGTGTGGGAAAAAGATATTTGAGGAATAAGTTTTTATTAAAATATTTTAACAATAAATAAGTTTTTATTAAAATATTTTAACAAGACTTGTATAAAAATATTAACACCCTACTTTTTAGGAATCAAAAGACCTAAGACAAAAAGGTTATTTAAATCAAACATTTAAATAATGTCATGGACTTATAAAAATATACTATAAGAACATCATCACATATAGGTGTACAAGATGAGTGATTTCGCATAGAAACACATTCCAACCATTAAGCATACAATACATACATAATCTATATACAATAAATGTCTCAACCAAACACAACACACATGGTTAGAGGCAAGTATCACATTGGGCATACAATCTAATGGCATTGAGGATGATGATCCTAGACGAAGATAAGGAGTGTCATAATAGTAGCCTAATAGCTCTACAGGATTGGGTATGCATCCATATCAACTTGTGAGGGTACCCAATCAAAATCCATTGCATTGAAATGTGGCATGTCCTTAATGCATCACATTGAGCCTTTACAAGCACTCTAGGTATGTGGTTGAGTCAATATCTTGGTTTATTTCAATTACCCCATGAATTTCTTTAATTATCACTTAATTAACAAATATAAACATGTTTTAGCCTCAAAATCACTTCTAAATTCAATAAAACATATAGATACACTCCTTTCCTACACTATATTCCTCAAATCCTAAATTCATCACCCACAATCACTATTTTAGTGTGGCACATAAATCAATGCACAAAATTGGAGTGTAACAATTTGAACACAAATTCAAAAAATATTAAATTGAAAAATATTATTTAGGGAGACTTCTTTCCCCATTCTAAATCATTTGTGTACATTAACAAGTTCATCATGTCAATCACTATTGAGTGTGCATGGAAATCAATAGAGCAACAATAAATATCATCATTTTTACATATATTAAATAGGCATACAAATCTACTATCCTCCACTGATGAGTGCTTGAAATTCTAGCATTTACAAAAAAATCCAAAAATCGAAAAACACCATTTTGATTCCTAAATGCACAACAACAATTTTTGACACTAAAATTCACATGTTATCATTTCTCAAAAAAAAAAATTGCAATAGCCTGGCCTAAAAAATGAGCATTTAAAACATTTCTAACAATCATCACAATAAAATCAAAGGTTTTTTTTAACTAAAAACAAACACATATGTGACCACTTAAGTGGGCATGACATCCATGAATTGAAATAATAAAAAAACAAAGAGAAAAGAAGTGAAATACATTCCATTTGGATTAAAAGAAATCACTAAATTCGTTCACTTAAAACCAATTTTGAGGAGAAAAATCACGATCCAATCACACTTGCAATGCCTTCCTTTGCAATCCAAAACCAAGCTCAAAAACTCCTTCCATTAACTAATTTCATCAGGTTTTATAATTAGAGAGAGAGGAGGTTTGAGAGCCATTTGTGAAAATGAGGAAATAAATAATAAGAATGAAAAGCCCTTTTTCCTTTTTATCTCTCTTTTTCTTTTCTATTTTCTTTTTCTCTTTATATCTACTTTTCCATTTTCCATTCTACCTTTTTATTTTCATTTTTTCAATTAGAATTGTTATTTATAAAATCACGCTTAAATTGTCTTTGATTTTAGAATGATAGATAACTAAGTTTAACTTATGAATGAGGGATATTTTAACTCGCTAATTAATTCACATATGATTTCTAATGCAAATAAATAGCGATTCCCTTTTTCGTTTTCCAATTTCTCAATTCTTAAAATGCATCAAACATGATTAACATGCAATGATTGATCCATTGAAATATAAACAATGTAACAAGGGAATAGCCAATTACAACATAACACATATTTATGGTTTAACCATAATACAAGTATACTTTGGAATTGCCACCATTTTGAACCTAGGTTGACTCAAGGTACCATAAGACATATCTTGCACTTGATTTGAGTATAATAGAGATTGTCAAACACATTAGCCTAAAGTGACATCTTTGATATAACCATAATTGGGGAAATAGCCTAGACCTGAATACTCAAGTGGAGAAATAACCCTACACATGCACACTTAATTCACACATCAAGCATAGATACACCGTATATATGTAAAAAATGAAGCAATATAAAATCACCCAATTGGGTACGGCATCAGATAAATCATATAACCATCACAATTAAAATAGCTAAATATCAATATGCATCATCTAAACATGGAAATATGATATCTGATAATCATCTAGATCATAATCAATAATATCCATCCACGTAACATGTACATATCTACATATATAAAATGCAACATGCTAATATTATTTAATAATCACATACATAATTATGATACACACACAAATAATAATGGAATAAAGCACTATGATAATATAGTCATAGAAAGCATAACACATGCATCTCAATGTATATAACATAGTTTGGATGCCAACATGACATCGATACATAAGGCCCTCATGCCCTCATTTTCCAAATGACATTATGAATGACACACATCAAGTCCTTGCAAGAAACTTATCATGACACCAAATAATACATCAGTTGGCATTCATGGGAATACCATATCTAACATGTGAGTGGTCTACACACAACATAAAATGCATTTAATACATATCATAGGGAAACATGCCAAATTACACATAATATCACAACATTTAACAAATCATCACACCCCCTTTCAAATAATCTATGAATAGCATGATGTAGAACATCAAATGCATAATCAACCATCATAACCAGATCTATTAATAAAAATGATGAGTTTGAAACACCATTAGACACTCAAAGAAATATGCATATAAGCATGACCTATACATCCCGTGATACATAGTTAGAAATACAATACCAATAATAGCCAACTCAAGACACAAATGTGTGGGAATTTTAGAAAATGATAGATGATATAATGTTATTTACATACTAAAAACAAAACAAAACAACTATGGAAAGAATATTAAAATTATTTATGCCTTTGTTGTTGAACAGAAGATAAAATAGGGGGAAGGAAGACCTTCCTATTCTATCTTGGTCATTCAAATATGTCTTAAGAACCCTAATAGGATTGACTATCAATCTCTCAAGGTGAGCCAATTCACAATTAGGAGGACTTAGGATGGGGTTCTTTTTAGCTTTAAGGGGTTCACCACAAAGAAAATGCTTGGAAAAGACATTGTGATATGCAAAATAACCTAAAATGAGCTAAATGAAACATGCAAATACTGAAAATAAACAGTACCAAGTTAGGGTGTGTGTACCTGGGAAACCTGGAGATGATATAAAGATTCTGGAAATGTAAACAAGTTGCCAAAATATGCCTTGGAGGACTAAGACACCCAAGATGGCGTATTAGTCTCGCTATTGTTTTTCAAGGTAAACACAAAATCTTTGAATGGTAAAACATAATCCCAAATAATCTTTGAAAGATATGCTTGGGAGGACTAAGAGGCCCAAGATGGCATTTTAGTCTTGCTCTAAATTTCTAAAAAATCTGAGTGTGGTCCTGAGCTCCCAGGTCTACACTTGCTTCCTTCCGAATCTTAGGTTCTGAAATAGCCGAATCTGACCTATAGGTGAGTTTCTGTGAAGATGACAACTTTGCAATGCAACTTTGAAAATTTGACAACTTTGTACTCCAAGTGATCTTCAAGTCTTCAACCTACATTTACAAACACAAACGAACAAGATGGGAAAAACTTCTTGATTGTTAGTGAATGGTGGTTTGCCTTGGTCAAACCCCTTGTTGGTAATTAAACCTTGAAATGAGATAGAAATGATGAAGGAAATGGTGAATGAACAACATGCAATGCTACAACTCACCAAACCCTTGTAATGGTTGTAAAATTGTGTGAAATGGCTGCAATGGATATGGATCTTGAAATGCTTGCTTGCTTAGATCAAAACCCTACATCACAAATGTTAGCACAACAAGCACAACAACACACATGATGCAATACTAGCCTTTGACATGATGCTTGAATCTTGATGATGAATCCAAATGCTTGATGATTTTCTCTTGAATGCTCTTGATCTCATAAATTTTCCTTAGGAATGCTTAGATATCTTGTTAGGAGAAAATGAAAGAAGGAACCTTGTATTTATACTTATCTATGCTTAATATCCTGAAATTGTATCACACCAAGCTGGCATATGAATTCATTAAATGAAGGAGGTTAAATCCCACTAGAATTTGAAATTAAATCCCGAAAATGACTCAAGGAGGACTAAGACGCCCTAGGTGGCGTTTTAGTCCCAAGTGATGAAACTTGAGGCATAGACACCAAAAAGGGGCCCAAATAAGATACCTCAAAATTAGGGTCTTGAGACCTCATGGGGACAAAGACACCCTTAGTGGCATTTTAGTCTCGACCAGAAATCAAGGACACACCAATCAAAATCATTAGGAGATCATTTATGCATTAGAGAATGTTGAGATTAGAAAAAAAAATATGCCATTCATAGGGCTTGTGGACACAAAATAGGACCAATTAAGCCATAAAGAAGGATAAATAAAGAAAGGCAGGCCTAAACAAGTGTGAAAATGCAAGGGTATGCATTTTACTACACTACATTTAGCCCCCACTTTAGTGAGATGATGAAATTGCTTCAAACTCACACTAAAGTAGACAACCACACAATCAAGAGAGCTTCAAATGTACAAATGTTACTAAGATAGGATGACAACAACAAAGAGGGGGGCCAAGCCCCTAGGATCATGATCCTATGGCGAACCAACATAGGCACAAAAGAATATGCTTGTAGATGATATATGAAGCCAAAATCATATCGCAAACATACACCATCAAAGACAAGATAAAGGCAAAAGGAAAAGAACTGCAATAGATCAAGCTTCGACTAGTTGTCCAACACGCTGGATTAGGTCTAGGATTGAAGAGGGTTTACAAGTGGAATGCATTGTCCACTATGCAAATAAAACACACGCTCACGAGGGCTAGTGGGAACTAGTTTTCCACTAGGTGAGCCCCAAGAGGGACAATATCAAAGCCATACCTCCATGACTTTAATAAGGTAAAAAAATGCATGCTCACATGGGCTAGTGAAGCTAGTTGTTCACTAGGTGAGCCCTAGGGGGTCCATATCAAAGCCATACTTCCATGACTCTAATAAGGACAAAAGGAAAAATGCATGCTCACACGAGCTAGTGAAGCTAGTTGTTCACTAGGTGAGCCCCAGGAAGTCCATATCAAAGCCATACCTCCATGACTTTAATAAAGACAAAAGGAAAAAATGCAACACAACAAGAAAGAGAGATGTTTAAAGGGATTTTGCTTAGTTCATGCAAGGTCTTACTCTTAGTGGACATCGTTCCTAACGTCTCCAAGAGAGGACCAGTCAAAGGATAAAAGATTCACCACTTAGGGGATGTAGTGCGTCATACCACCACTAAGGGGAATATAATATGTTGAGATAGGTCACACTCTTGAAAGATATTACTCCTAATGTCATGACAAAGATGAAAACGCGCCGTATGAAGAAAGAAAATCACATCAAGGAACATGGAAAAATAAATGCAAATGAAATCATGTTAAAATAATGCCAATGTATGCCCCCACTTTAAAGAAATTTCTAACACCATACTGGTGACCAACTACTTTAAAGTGGACAAACATGGAAAAGAAAATAGAAAAGAGGGTTGCTCTCCAAAAACACATAAGGGATCTATGGATTTGGGGTCAATATCTGTCTTTGCTACAATGATATTAGAGAGCTCAAAACTGTCATCATTCCCTAAATACACATAGAACTAGAAGAATGACACAAAGAGAGTGAAAAAGAAAAATCCTTTTGGATCAACATGGAAGAGACATAGGGTGTCTTGACGCCTTGCATCATCCCTAAAAGGAAAACACAAGAAAAAAGTGAAAGAATAAGAAAAAGATTTTGGATCAACATGGAAGAGACATAGGGTGTCTTGACGCCTTGCATCATCCCCAAAAGGAAAACACAAGACAAAAGCAAAAAGATAAATGAAAAGCGAAAATCTTACAACATAGAGAAGAATGAAGGTACAAATAGAGGAATGTACAAAGAGAGAGAAACATCAAATAGAACATCATGGGGGGTCACAATACGCACATGCAAGCGAAAGTGAAAAGAAAAATAAAAAGACTAGTAAGGCATAGGCGAGTCAACCTAAGGTAGGTTATCCGCCTCCCAGTCTCAATCTGCATAAGCGGAAGGTAGATAACAAACCAAAGGGACAACAACGAATGCTTGACAAGGACAAGGCCATCTACTTCTTGTCCCCACTAAGTGAAAGACAAGAATAGGTTGAGATAGGTGATGAGAAGGGTCATGTAATAGTGAGAATTTCAAGATTCTACAATGATTACATGACAAGAAGATAAGGCTTATTCAACCACTAGATGACAATCATCGCCATTGAAGTGAAAACTTTGCAGTATTAACTTGAATGTGTGACACTCCTCAGTGCTATGCCTGAGAGTTCAATGGTATGTTCAATGTGGGACTTTTGCATCTTTAGGATAAAGCACTAGTCTATTCATAGGTGATAATGTTATGAATCCTTTGTTGAGGAGCAGTTGTAGCTTCCTTTCAATTTTAGGTGGTGGACGAGGAGGTTGCAATTTTTGTAATTTGTAAGGTCTTTTGCATTTTCTAGATTCACCAACATCCTCATCATTGTTAGGAGTTAGGACATTTGTATCTAAAATCACCGTACCATCACTATGAAGCTTTAGGTATTCTCTAGGTATTTTTGCGTTGTGAGGGGGATCTTGATATCCTAACCCTTTTGTGTTTTCAATAGTTGGAACTTGCTCTAGGAGTTGATGAATTTAATTTTCGCTTGTTGTATCACATCCTTGTTTACTAGAGATTGTGAATCCTTTGTCATATGTTTCTTTGAGATTGATTGGAGTGTTTGTTACTTGGTTATCATAAAATGGTTGAGTGTTTTCTAGCTTAGAAGAACTAGGTTCACCTATTGTAGGGAACTTAGGGTCGACTTTTGCTTTAGTTTAAGGATGTAAGTAACCAAACATGTCAAGATGTGGTATTATAAGGGGATTTGGTTGTTTCATGGATGGGTATAAGGATGCATTAGCTTCAAGGTTATCAAGACAATCATTTAGGAACTTATTCATGTTGTCATTATCTTCTCCAATGATGTCAACATCACGAGGAGGACATGCATTAGGATTTGAGTGAGCATGAGTGAGTTCAATGTCATTAGGGTCATTACCAAAGGTATAATTTGAGACATCTACTAAGGATTTCAGGTACATCCTCAACTTTCCAAAACACATGTCCATGATGCAAGAATAAGCAAATGCACTTGAAAATTAAAGAAATTATGATAGCAACAATTCTAGAAACTGAAACAAAAAACTGAAAGCAACCCACAAAAATATAGAAAAACAATTTCAGACCTTGAAAACTGGAGAGTCAAATTCAATAGAGACTAATACGCTAGTAAGAGCATTTTAGTCCTCTTGGCGAGGTTCTAAATTTCCATAGGTTAAAATAGTCAACAAACAACAAAAAGAGGATTCTGAGTAGAAAAAACTTGAGAGTGACTAAGACACCAAGAAGGGCGTTCTAGTCCTAGTAGAGGCTTTTTTGAGAAAAAAAAAAAATCTAGCTTGATTACAACTTTCTCAGGTTGTCTACCCAAGGACCTGATGCTTGGAAACAAAAAATGGTGCAAATGGATGCAAAGAAAAGCAATGACTAACAAGCAATTGAGTGCAAGATTGAAATGCAATTTTTCAATTTTGAATGTAAGAACAATGTTTCTAAATGCAATTAAGAGAATGAACAATGCACTTTTATGTTTTTCAATGAAATGAAATGACACAAGAAAGTAAAAATGCAACCTATATGCACTTTCACTAATGCGAAAATAGGAAACCCTAAATGTGATTTCAGTAATGCAAGATGCAAGAAACCCTAGATGCAAAATTAAATGAATGCAATCTAGATGTAGGACTCTAAAGGAATCCAAATCAGAAAAGGAAGAATGCTTAAAGAATTCGGGTTCACCAAAATGAACCGATGATAAAATAGGAAGGAAGGCCTTTCCTATTCTATCTAGGTCATTCAAATATGTCCTGAGAACCCTAATAGGATTGACTATCAACCTCTCAAGGTGAGCCAATTCACAATTAGGAGGACTTAGGAGGGGGTTCTTTTTAGCTTTAAGGGGTTCACCACCAAGCAAATGCTTGGAAAAGATAATGTTGGAAAACACAATGTGATATGCAAAATAACCTAAAATGAGCTAAATGAAACATGCAAATGCTGAAAATAAATAATACCAAGCTAGGGTATGTGTACTTGGGAAGTCTGGAGATGATATAAAGATTCTAGAAATGTAAACAAGCTGCCAAAATATGCCTTGGATGACTAAGACGCCCAAGATGGCGTATTAGTCCCATTGTTGTTTTTTGGGGCAAACATAGAATCTTTGAATACCAGGATAGAATCCCGAACAATCTCTGAAAGATATGCTTGGGAGGAATAAGATGCTCAAGATGGAATTTTAGTCTCGCTCTGAATTTTTGAGAAGTCTGAATGTGGTCTTGAGCTCTTAGGTTTGCACTTGCTTCCTTTCGAATCTTAGGTTCTAAAACAGTTAGATCTGACATGTAGGTGAGTTTCCATGAAGATGACAACTTTGCACTCCAAGTGATCTTCAAGTCTTCAACCTAGATCTGCAAACACAAATGGACAAGATGGGAAAAAAATTTTGATTGCTAGTGAATAGGGGTTTGCCTTAGTCAAACCCCTTGTTGGTAATTAAACCTTGAAATGAGAGAAATGATGAAGGAAATGGTGAATGAACAACATGAAATGCTACAACTCACCAAACCCTTGTAATGGCAGCAAACTTGTGTGAAATGGCTGCAATAGATATGGATCTTGAAATGCTTGCTTTCTTAGATGAAAACCCTACATCACAAATATTAGCACGAGAACACGCATGATGCAAGAATATCCTTTGACATGATGCTTGAATCTTGATGATGGCTCCAAATGATTGATGATTTGCTCTTGAATGCTCTTAATCTCATAAATTTTCCTTAGGAATGCTTAGATATCTTGTTAGGAGAAAATGAGAGAAGGAACATTGATTTATACTTATCTATGCTTAATATCCTGAAATTGTATCACACCAAGCCGACATATGAATTCATTAAATGAAGGAGGTTAAATCCTACCAAAATTTGAAATTAAATCTTGAAAATGAATCAAGGAGGACTAGGATGCCCTAGGTGGCATCTTAGTCCCAAGTGATGAAACTTGGGGCACAGACACCAAAAAGGGGCTCAAATAAGATACCTCAAAATCAGGGTCCCAAGACCTAGAGGGGACAAAGATGCCCTTAGTGGCATTTTAGTCTCATCCAAAAATCAAGGACACACCAATCAAAATCATTAGGAGATCATTTATGCATTGGAGAATGTCGGGATTAATTAGAAAAATATGCCATTCATAGGGCTTGTAGACACAAATAGGAGCAATTAAGCCATAAATAAGGATAAATAAAGCAAGGTGGACCCAAACAAGCGTGAAAATGCAAGGGTATGCATTTTACTACACTAGTGTTGTAAAAATAAGAGAATAGTGTTAGATTCTTTGAGGCGATAATAATTGATAGTAGGAAGCATGCAAATTGAAACAGAGTCCATTTAGAATAATGGATATACAACTATGGAAACTATTACATGTATCCTAGAATAGAAAAAATATGCATTTGAAATAGAAAGTGAGTTATTTTCAATTATTAATACTCGGAGAGAGGAATTTAGAAGAATATAAGGAATTTGTTTTTAGGAATGATTACACCACATAAATAGAAAAAATAAAATGACTGCTATTTATATGAATAACAATAAAGTGGTGATTTAGAATTAGAAATATAAATTACATAAATGGAGTCTTCATTAAATAGATCTTATTTAAAGTTAGATTAGAATACTAATGTTGAATTTATTATTCATACAAGGATGATTTAAAAAATGATAGGATGTTAACATGACAATTAAGAGATAAGTGTGACCATGATTTCATTTGTTAAGATGAAAGCAATAAAGTGTTAGAAACAAAAAAAATAAGTAGGAAACATCCATCTAAAAATGATAAACCACAAAAAATATTTTATTGACACTTAAATTAAGAGATAAATATAGGATAAGATAAAATGGGCCTTATAACATATTACAAATAAATGAATTCCAAAACATGTGTAATTTATAAAGCTAAAATTATAAGGTATACCATTTTTGACACTACACTTCCAAACCTTAAAGTTAGTGTTATTGAATCTCTTGATCTTCATTCTACACATGTTTTACATTCTCTATTCCTAAAAAATAAGATCACACTATGAAGCTCACACTCAATCAAGGATTGATAACAACCCAGGCTTCCTATAAATCTAACAACTTGGCCAGACACTAATTCCAAAAAAAGAGAAATACAATTGATTCCTACTTAATCTGAAGAGAGAACAATGTAAGTAAACTAAAACAAATATAATTTTAGTATAGTAAAAAAAAAAAACACAAGATATACCTTAGTAAAACCTTCATAAGGGAAAGCCTTGTTGAACATATGTTGTCATTGATGTCAAAGGAGTGATGTCTAAGGAGTAATGATTGTTGAACAATGAGAATTAAATGTTGTCATAATTGAATATCAAAGGTGTAATTTATCAAAAGATCCATGTGAATCATACTATCATATTAGTGCATTTTGAGTATAATGAAGTTGACTGACTATAGTGTGCTTGCAATATCATCCCCACATCTATTCATGTTGGTAGAGGTAATCCAAAAGTTTGATCCAAAATGTTCAAGGTCGGTTATTGAAGGTAGAGAGATTTTTTTGGCAATACAATCATGTTCTATATTCCCTTCTAGATGTGAGTTTTGCTTTGTGATTTGAAAGGAGAGTATTCCTACACATTCTATCATATTTTAGAGTTTTCTGGATTTTATGTTCAACATGCATAAAGATTGAAGTGATAGAAGGGTCACTGTGCAATTTAGTTAACAAGTTGGACTTTTGAAACTATGTGACAATGACTTGAAGCATGTGACATCCGAAAATAGTGTGGAATGCTAAAATAAGTCTAGGTTAAGGTTCTTATGGAAGCGCATGGCACCATGTTCATTTGGTAGCAATAAATCTGATTTAGGACTTGCCCGCTACATGTTTCATGTAAATTTGAATTTAGGTCAATCCTATGTTGACCTAGTTAATTATGGATGCCTGGTCGACACGAAGTGATGTTAATGTAATGTGTTATAAATAATCATCATAGTTTAGAGCTCACTTGATATGTGTGTGGATGTGAATTAGTGTGGAAGTATAAACTTGTGAAAGTAAGTGTAATTTGAGTATTGTAATGGGAGTTCCATCTCTCAATCATTGTGCGCCATAATCAGAAGATCATAAGGTTTGAAGGAGAGTGTTTAAAGCAAGATTAGATCTTGTATAAGCTATGTAATCAATATTGAAGTTTCACAAGCTTTATCTTTGTAATCTAATAGGACTGGTGTTCTACACATTGAGTTGGTACTCAAATCTTTGTAAAGGGGATTGGTGTCTCCATTAGGTTGGTGCCTACATCTACTGCAAGGGATTGGTATTGGTTCCTACTTCATTATTGTAGCTAAAATTCATTATTTCTATGAGGTTGGATTTGGACAATAACTCCAAGCAGCTCTTCTCACTATGGTTTTTCCCATTTTGGGTTTCCATGTATATCTAGTGTTTGTTATGTGAATGTGTGCTTATGTTGTTGCTTAATAGATAGTATCTGGTTTGATTCATGTTTCATGTTTGGATATACATGTTGAATTGAAGAGTTTTAAATAGATTTGATTCATTGATTCACCCCCCTCTCAGTAGATTGTGTTCCCTTCAAGCCTATCCTCCAAAGCATACTTGAATGTATTAATATTTAAATAATATTATAACACACTCATTAAGTTACAATGCTTCAATGGAGATCAATAATCTATATTTGGAGTAATTATATTAGCATAACCATGCATGAAAATAACCATACAATCTCCATCCCAAGCCCTCGATATATAGGTCAAGAAGACTTAGGAAACCTAGAAAACCATCTATGGATTCTTAAAATAATGAGTTGACTTTGTCCAATAAGTCCAAGTTAGACCTATGTTCCCCCCTCTAAGATTAACTCCTCCCAAGATAGAATATAACTCCTAAATTGATTATTTTATTGGGATTAGGCGTGTCATACACGTTGCAATTCATAATTTTTGAAATATTTATTTAATTTAATTTTTTAATTATTTTATCCTCATTAGGGAAATTAGGTGTCCCACTTTGAGGTGGCACTTTTGTTTGCATGTCGACTATCTTTGAATGTTTGTAAGAAGTTGTTAGAACATATATTACCATCATCATGTGGGAGTTACTTGTGATTAATTCTATGATGCATGTAAAAGTGTGATTATAGGAAGTTACTAAGTGGACTATGAATAGTGAGCATCATTATGACATGTGTAAGAAGCATCCATGATATTTAAGAGGTATAAGAAAACATATTTGATGATGCACAAGAAGTTGGTTATATTTTTTGGACTCTGTTAGTCATTATTTTATTCTTTAGTGGGTTATTTTCATCGTCTAGTGAAGCTAGATGCCCAAGCTCATGAGAAAATTCTTGAAGGTTTTAGAAAGATTCTTGTAACTTTAATACACATGTCATGAGGTCTCCTTTCTTTGTTGACTACTTAGCTCATGGTTTTAGTTGACTTTTTTGGGAAACAATTTATGGTTTTCTAGATGTCTTTGCCTTTATATTGGAGCTTTATGAAGGGGAGAGAGAGGGGGGGGGGGGAAGATTGTTATTATTGAAAGGTTATGATTTCAAATTTCCTCTAGAGGAGCATGATGTTGATCTCCATGTTAAGGCTTTGAGCTTGCATTTTTATTGTAACTAGTTATTTTTACTAGATATAATACATTGCTTTGGTGGATTGGAGGGTGGAATTTTTCACTTGCAATAGTTTTTTTGCATATATTGATGTCTATTTTTTCTATCTATTTTTTTCCCTTTCTTCTCTCATTCTTATTTATAAAATATTAATTTATGTACCATTTTATTTCTTGTTTTCTTTATGGACATAGTTTATGTGTTCTTATATCAAACTTTTATTTAGTAGATCTTATAGTATTATAGATGCATACATAGAATTTTTCCTAACACTAAATACTAGAGTCATATATTAGTTATAGGATTTATCTTCTTGAGCTATTGATCCTTGTTTTCAGAGTGTAAAATTTGTAGTTGATCTTATTTTTAGGATGGTTGTATATTAAAAGCACTTGAAAAATGGAGAAGATGGAACATTATGGAGTTCATCGTGTAGTTGCATGTAGCATGGTGTTGAACTAGAGATCTTATTTAATAGTATGGAACAACTCTCTTGTATGGTTGCTAAATGTTTTCATCCCATGGTCATGTATAGTAAACTGCCCATGTTGGGTCTTTAGTTTTGGTTCCCTAAATACATGGAAAAGCATTGGTTGTCTAGAATATAGTTTGGTGTACCTAGACTGGGCACTTATTTTTATCCCCTAGTGTTGGAAATTACTATATGTTTAGCCCTCAAATACATGTAGGTCATGGAGTTAGTCATTGGGTGAACTTGAAGTTTCTAGAACAACTTAGCTCCTTCGTATAAATGTATATGGTGATGGTTGTGGGGTTCGTCTTTTAATGACATAAATTTCATGGACAACCTCTTAGTCCCAATGAGTGATTGTACTTTCATGTTTTGGATTCATCTTGATTATATCTATGGGTTTCACATGCCTTCTATTCAAAATATATGGTCATGCTTATTTGTGATATTTTGTTATTATAGTTTAATAATTTTGGGGTTGTGGGTCTTCTAAATGATAAGTGGATGCAAATTTGCATGCACATCTTTGACGTGGATGGTTTTACGAGTATTATGTTTTTAACTAAAATATATGGTTTTTGAGATCTACAAAGAGACTATTTTTATATTATGAAACTTGTGGGAGTGTTTCTTGATGCACAATAGTTGTAGGTTTACATGCATGCTTAGAGCATGGTTCAAGGAGGTTGGATTTCATTTTCTTGATTTAGAAGTATTAGAATCTATTTAGTCACTCAATATTTATATGATGGTTCTTGCTAGGTTCTTGAGTTGATGTTGTCTTCAGTTGTGGATTTTAACATTTTGGATTTGATGTAAGTGTCATGGAAGGATCTACATTATTTATCTTTTGATGTATTTCCTCTACTTTTTACTAATGTGGAGATGATTTTTATTTTCAAGTTTGTTTTACTTGGTGGATTTGTATTGTGAATTATTAAATATGTAGAGTTATACAATTTTGTGGGTTACTATATACTCATAGGTTACATAAATGACTTGAATGTAAGTTATTTATACCCATATATATTTCTAGTGCTAATGGTATCTTATTGTAACATGGTTTATATATAGATTCATTAGATATCAGGTGTTGTAGATTTTGTTTTGGTTTTCCTTTGTGGATCATGATGCATTAGTGCAATGTATTAGTGAGATGGATGGATGTAGTGAATGTGATTCCTGTTGTAATACTTTGAGATGTTTACAATATTCTATAAGAGTACTTTGGGTCACTTAATTATCTTCTTTTAAAGATCATGGCTTTACTTTTCCCCTTAGGAGCTTCTAATGTTGCAGTTGAATTCTTTAATTAAGTGGGGGATATGCATAATGATGTTCATCATGATGACATGGGTATTATAGTTTTGGATCACTTGCAGTGTGAGCTTTTGTAGTGATGTGATATTATGCCATAGAGAATTTTGGATCTTTTCTATCTACACTAATGACATGGTATAGGTGTTATTTTAGTAGTTAGATCCATAAGGAAGATGAAAATAGTAGTTAGAATATTGACAATGATTTAGGGTAGTCTTCTAGTATCATGTACATTGATCATTTTGTCTTGAGAGATTATGGATATGATAGTAATACAATCAGAGTTTAGTTATCATAAGATGGTTTGCTAAGTGCTCATGAATACTAGATGGACAAAGTTCAAGCTGGATATCTCTTGTTTTAGGGGATCATGTGTTGGAATAACTATTCTTTGAAGATGTTTCAATAGAAATATTGAGGAGACTTCACTCGAAGTTAGACACGAGTTCAACATGGACATGATGAGGAGATTGTTTATAGAGAGAGTCTATGTGACTTGATCCATCTCATTCCCCACTCTTATCACTTTCGATAGAGAGTTATATAAGAGGCATTGCCCACTTGATATTAAGATGTATTCTATTTTTGTATTTTATTTTCTCATGGGAATGACTTTGGAGTTGTAGGAGTTATATGTTTCCTTGTACGATGAGTTTTATTGGATTGTAGTATCGAGAGTCTTCAAGATTTTTGTATATTAGTGTGTTTTCTATTGGAAGGTGGAAACATTGAGAAATATATTGTATTATACATGTATGATATAAATAATATGGTATAAATATGTCATGAGTATAAGTTCTATCAGTGGTTGCGGTTAGTTGGATGTGAGCGATTGGATGTGGTTAATTTGGCTAAATTAGAGTATGTGGAGAATACTCAATCCTATTTTGGGAGGAGACTAGACTTCTAAGCTTGTGTTTTAATAACAAGTTGAGGCTTGATACAATTATATATTTTTACGACATTTAGTGTATCATATTGGCTTGGAGTTTTAATCTTTCATACTTGGGCATGATGGAGGATGAGACAATTGTGATTAGGTGGTGGTCACTTGGAAGATGTTGTAGATCATTTTTCGAAGCCTCCGAGAATAAAGGATTTGTTGAAGCTTCCTTTTACTCTTTCAAGATATATAACATGTTGGAGAATGTTGGGATAGGTGTCCCACTTTGAGATTTCACATTTGGCCATGTGTGCACGAAGTCGTAAAAGCATCTAATGTAATCACAATGTATAACATCTTATGACTTTGTAAGATGTGGGAGTTACTTATGACAAACTCTATGATGCATGTAAGAGCATGATAATAGGGATTTACAAAGTGGAATATAAATATTGACCATCATTATGATGTGTAAGAAGCATATATATGAAATTTGAAGAGGCATAAAAAAGCATCTTTCATGATGTGTACAAGAAGTTGGTTATCCTTTTTAGACTTGGTAATTGTTATTTCATCCTCTAGTGGATTTTTTTTGTTCTACACTAAAGTTGAAAAACAAAGTTCATGAGAAATGTATTTAAGGTTCTAGGATGATACTTATAACTCTTGGAAACATGTTAAAGGTCTTTGCTAGAAATGAAGGCAACCACTAGAATATGGAAATTTAATATAACTTTCAAATTTAAAATATAAACTTGTAGAAATTAAAGTGATTTAAACTATAAAGAAATCACACAACTCAAAATCCATACATAAGCACATGGATTTACTAGGAGAAAACCCTTTCAAATAAAAAATTCATCAAGAAAAGAGGGAAATTTGCATTAGTCTTCAAAGAGAATAAAATACATAAGATTTCCTCACTCTTGCATCCAATCCAACAACATCTATGTACCTATAAAAAATCTTATAATGTTTCTATCTCAACCCCGAATATAAAGACTCTTGACGGCTCAAAATACCACCATAAAACATTATCATGGGTCAAAAAAAGGTTCCAAAATAGCATTTTAAAAATCAATGTGACCCTTACATGCTAAACATGGTCTCTTACATGACTTTACACCCTCTTATATGTTATCATAAAAAATACATATAGGAGACCCTCTTACATACATCATAGACCATCAATAGCTTATACAAATATTCTCTTGCACGTGTCATAACTGATTCTCATGTATAAAATGGTCTCTCCTACTTTTAACCCTTACTATTGTTATAGAATTTTTCATAACATCCTTAAAAATAGGATTTCCATGTTAGGCCACTAAATGGGCATCTTTTGACAACTAATAACTTATTTCTCAAGGCACTAACATGTGATAAAAGTGCCAATTCAAAATATCACGCCTCTTTTCATGAAGCACAAATATGTAATAAATATACTTATGAAATTATCATGGAAAAATATAAGATAATAATGAATAAATAAATTAGGAATTACTAGGGTTGAGACACCTTAATTCCCAACAATCTCTTTCCTTGTTTTGATTAAAGGTAAAAAACAGGTTTTGAAGGGGCCCAAAACCCTTTACAAAAGAGAGTAGTTGAAAAGAAAAGATAACAACAACAAGCAATAATCAGCCCACCGAAAGCAAACCATCAGCCAAAAAATAGCCAAAAAGAAGCCATCCAAACGCACTACATATTCTTCAAGGTCTTAATAGCTTCCATGTCAATATCAACCATCTTTTGCACATCGTGCACAGTATCAACCACCTCCATCCGAGAGGCCCCAACTTGAGTTTTCATTCTATTTCTGGTTCTGACTCGAGGCCCACTAGTTTTTACCTCTTCAACGAAAACCTTACCTTTAGCAGTATCCTTCTCACCAACACCGCCCACAACCAACACTTTACCCCCAACAATAGAAGCATCAGTAGGCCCAAACTCTTTTCTTTTTTTAGCAGTTATCAAAGGAGAAATCGTCATGGCAGAAACTAGAGTGCCCACAAGTTTGGGTGCCTCACCACTCTTTAGTGCCACTTTCCTCATAGCAGAATCCAGAGTACCCACAAGCTTAGTAGCCTCACCACTCTTCATCAGCATTTTCCCAATTTTATCCTCAAGGGATAAAATTCTACCTTCCAAATTTTGCTTCAGATTAATGGTTTCCTCTGACACAGTATTAGCCACAATGTTTAGGGATTCCATTAAATTGTCAATTTGGCTTTGAATCGTGAAATCCTCAGTCTTACTGACCACACCCCTAATCCTAACATTAATCCTATTAATTTCATGAAAAAACCATTTAAAAAGTTTAAACTGCAAATTAGCAGTCTCACGGGCTGAGCCCAACACATCAGACAAAACTTCCCTATCATAAATTTCAACCCTATCCTCGACATCATCATCCTCATTGGCAGAACTAACCTTAATTTTATCATGCACAATATCCTTACCTTTATCAGCAAGCGTAGGAGACATCAACTTGCGAATGGAGCTGTCACGTATAGATTTTATGGATTATTTAAATGTAATTATTAATCATGATATTGATTTAATTATATTATGTTAAATGATTATTTAAATTGAAGTTAAATTGAAATTGAAATTGAAGTGAAATTGAAACTAAAATGCAATTACAAATGATTTGAAATGCATTTTTATTTAATTTGGGGTTTGTCATTGCTGATGTAAACTCGAGTGCAAGTGAACGCAGGAACAGGTGAACGTGATTGAAGGTGAGAACATCGATCAGGTAGAGTCGTTTTATCCATTAGACATTTATGAGGATGATGGAATCACACACATTCACTTAGTTTATATTTTAATGTAGTTTTGTGATTATCGTGCTTGCAAAATTTTAAATTAAGTTATATTGATTTCTCCAAAAATGTGGAAAAATATATGTTGCTTTAAATGACGATTTTAGTAATTTGTGAGAAAATAGATCTTATTTAAATAATCAAATTATTTAAGTCAATATTTTATCATTGTTTGAAAATAAGATGCTTGTATTTTGAAATTTAATGAAATAGACTTTTTATTTTGGAATTAAATAAAATGTAATAAAAGTTGTGTTTTAGAATTATTTATTTTTATTTGAAAATTATGAAATAGGAATAGATTTAAATGAAGAAATTAAAAAAATAGCTAAATTGGAGTTATTGAAAACAAATTAGAAAACCATTCACATGCAAATTGAAATCAAACTTTAGTTAAACAAATTGTAGAAAAATATCTACAAGCAAATTAGAGGTAGTCAGATTTCAAAACTTGGAGTTAGAGAATTGCTCTGGAGATCAACCTCAAATTGGGGATCTCATTTCTTGTTAACATCTACCTTTTTGCATGAAAAAGGGGGAATGAATCTAAGAAGAATTTCAAAATTGGAAAAGAGAAAAGAAAATCCATTTTTGGATTTCTGAGAAGTAAAGACAAAATTATGATCTTGACAGTGAATTTGTTTTGATTTTGAGAAGGCAGAGGGAGAGAGATTTACATTTTGAATTAGCATACTATTCTTTCCACACACATAAGGTAGGGAGGTTGTTGTTTTCTGCACACAAAGGACACTCCCTTACATCACACGCGGTCAGGCAGAGGAGACCCATTTCCCACACAGCCACCAAGTATTCCTTTATCCACGTAGCCAGCAGTGAACAAATGGGAGGGACTAAGACCCACACATAGGGAGAAGGCAGGGAGGTGGCTAAGGAAGGTAGGAATAGGGTGTGAACCTCCACTCATCTACGTAGCCAGCCAAGGGAGTCTTGAGGGGATGCACAGGGAGAGATCACAGGGAAGTCACCCCACTCTCTTCCACATGCGGCCACAGGGAGTCCTCATTTCCCACGCACATAATAAAAAGAGGATTGGTGAAGGTGCGCCCAACACAGAAGGAAGATACGAGATAAGGAAGAGGCGCTTTAGAGAAAGGAAGAGGGAACAACAGTATGGGAGAGAAGTCTTAGGGAGAAGCAGAAAAATAAAGATAAGGAAGTGGAACAGCAGGAAAAAGAAAAAGAAATAGAAGAACAGAGGATAGATGTAGCCAGGGAACAAATTAAGAACTTCAGGAAATTGACAGAGGTAGCACACATTCATCATTTCCAAAATTACCAGGTAGGATTTATTTTGAAATTATTTTCCGAAAAACATGAATACAGTGAAATCAATGAATAGTGAGTTTCTTGTTTTGATTTTTTTTTTAAAAGAACTGTTAAAAGTATTGCTGTTTACTTCGAATTTTGTAGAAATTTTCAACATTCAAACTGTAAATAAATTTTCCAAAAACCATTGAAATTAACAACAATTTTTTTTAGGATAAATCGGATTAGAAAACAATGAAACAACTGACTTATAATTTAGGAAAAATTCATACTTGGAAAAGATTATAGACAAAAAAATTTATTTTAAATCATACTTGAAAAGAATTCAAAACATAATAGACTTTGATGAAATATCTTTCAAATTTTTAAATGTGATTCCAAAATAGAAGTTAAAATCAGTAAATTTTGCAATTAAAAAAAATCTCAATCATTCAAAACTGAAACTGAAACGATTTATTTAAATTTTGTTCATGAAAAAGTATTCATTTAATTATTTTCTTCAAATATGGAAAATAGAAAGTAAAGCAATTAAATTTGAAGATATGATTTACTTGAAACAAAAGGAATTAAGATTAGTTCACAGAGGAAACAAAATAGATGAGTAAAAAGAGCGAAAGAACGTGTGCTCTTTTATGACTATTTTACTATATGTATTTAATATACATACTGGAGATACACCTTCTTTATTTATTTTTGATTATTTAATTTACTCGATTTAAATATTAATTTAGTATCATTTATAGATTAAAACAATGAAAAGAACAACATTTCAACTGTTTTCGCTTCAAACGAGATTTCAGTTTTATTGTTTATGAAAGATTGTATTTGACTGTTTGGAACCATGCATGCTTGATAAATGAATGTGCATGCCATGTTTTTTGGGAAAGTTACCTTTCGGGACGGGTGCTGAATATGGGTTATTAGAGAGTGTAGTTTTGCTTTTCCAAAACTGCTTTATTTGTCGTGCATGATATTTTACTTGGCCAAGTAACATAAGGACCATTGAAATAGATGGAATTATTGAACTCTCTACCATATCCTAGTATCGAACTTGCTTGTTTCTTAAATGAATTAGAAAAATGAAAATGCTTGTGGTTTTACTAGTTATACTAGGCACACACTAGATTTCATCTTGTTTGTAGATTGTTTTTTGCTAAGCGATTCATGCAGTGTCGGGTATTCTTTGAATGATTTAAGAATTTCGGGGAAGCGTAAGCTTCGAGGTTGGGCGAAAAAAGCGCTTGATCCTTGTTCTCGTCTTCATTATGAAGATATGCTATTGGATTGAAGATCAAAGGATGTCATCTTCTTTTATGTTTTATGTATTCTTGATTATGTATTGAAGAGCTTAAGGCGACTGAATTCCTAAGTCTCGATTTGTAACTTATATTACAACTTTTTATATTATTATCAATGTCGTGTATTATGACACGTTTATGTATTTAAACTAGAATTGTATATTGAATCTATCTTATCGACTTTAAGTCTTGTTTTTGGAATCGACTGGTTTTTATGATGTCTAAATGAATGAATTGTTGACTTTATTTTGAATATAAATGAAATTATTTAAAGTTTTGTCGATGTTTGATTTAAAGAGTTCCGCTCTTTACATTTGGTATCAGAGCCCTAGGTTTGAACACTAGGGTCCTTTGTCCATTACACTAAAGAAACATTCCTTGATGCAGAAATTGTGATACATAATGGGCACAAGAGGTAAAGGAGCTGCTGCAAGTAATGAGAATGATAGGTTGGATCAGATTCTCAGTCTCTTGAATCAGCAGGGTTCCTGAATGGATAATTTGGAACATGAAGTTCGAGGTGTCAGAGAAGGACAAAACCCTCGAGTTGAAATTCCCCAAAATCAAGAGCAACCCAATAATGAAAATCCAAGGGTTGAAGTACCATATCCTCAAGCTAGGATTGAAGGGGAGTTGGTGAAATATTTGAAAAGGGTAGCACCGCCCAAGTTTGATGGTAAGACTATAGGTGATGGAGCTGAAGCCTGGGTTATTGAGATGGAAAAGTAATTTGAGCTCAGGAATATGTCCAATGAGACCAAGGCAGTTTGGGCTACATACCAGCTTACTGGAGAAGCTGCTACTTGGTGGGATAATGAGAAGACTGAGAATAAGTTACTACCAGGTGGGACTACTTGGGAAGTGTTCTTGCAACTTTTTAGGAAGAGGTGGCTTCCACAGTAGTTCTTTGACAGGAAGATGACAGAGTTCCAGAATCTGACACAGGGTGGTCTGACAGTTACTCAGTACTGGGAGAGGTTCACTAATCTCCTGAAGTATGTATCACAGTATTAGATGGATGAGAGGTTCCGTATTCAAAAATTTATCCTAGGATTGAGGCCACAGATTGGAGTTGATGTGGATATTCATAATCCATTGACTATGGATGAGGTCTTTGAGAAGGCCATAAAATAGGAACAGAAGCTACAACAGGTGGCTAACTACAGGAAGAGTGTGAATGCTAGATCTGGTTTTGGAAACAGGAAGTTCCAAAGCAATAACAATAATAACTAGAAGGGTAACAATAATCAGCAGATCAAGAATCGGAAGAGAGGAACAAATACTCAGGATAAAGGAGAAGGGAGCAATGGTGGAAACAAGAAAGTGAATAATAATAACACCAACTTCTCCAATATTAGGAACAGGACAGGTGGTCACCCAAGGCCATGAGGTGGATGCTATAATTGTGGAGGAGATCACTATGCCTCCAATTGCACTCAGCGTACAAGAGGTTAGCGAGGTGGTAATCATCGACGAGCACCACAACGCCAGATTCATGCAACGGTTGACAACCATCAAGAAGACTTCCAGTCTACACCTATTCAGATGTTAGGTAAGATTTTTGGTCAATCTGTTTCTATTTTGATAGATACGGGAGCTACTGAATGCTTTATTGATCCTAGAGTAGTTGCTAAATTACCTATTAGACCTGGTATTATGTCACATTCATGGATGGTTTAGTATGGAAATCGAGCAGAGAAGAGGGTAGATTCATGTTTTACATGCAACGATTTAGAGCTACCTAATTTCCAAACCCAAGTTAATCTTTACATAGCACCGTTGGGTTCTTATGATGTGATCTTAGGGATCAATTGGTTAACTAAGCATAAAGCCATAGTGAATTGTGAGGATAAGGTTGTGAGTTGTTTGGATGATTTTGGACATCCAGTTGAGATTTTAGGATCTCGAGAGCCTTTAGAGTTGAGACATATGCCAGCTATGCAGCTAAAGAAAGCACATCGGAAAGGCTGTTTCATATATGCTATATTGGTGAGTGACATGGATAATGCCCAACAAAGTCCAGAGGGCTATCCAATTCTCAGAGAGTTCTTGGATATCTTTTCTGAAGAACTTACTGAATTACCACCGAAGAGAGAATTTGATTTCTCGATTGAACTTTTACCTGGAACGAAGCCTCAATCCAAAGCTCCATACAGAATGATTACTACAGAGTTATATGACCTGAAGGTTCAATTGCAGGAGTTGCTGAAACAAGGATTTATTAGACCGAGTGTATCTCCATGGGGTGCACCGGTAATCTTTGTTAAGAAGAAGGATTGAACCTTGAGACTCTGTATTGATTACAGGATGTTGAACAAGGTTACCATTAAGAATAGGTATCCTTTACCTAGGATAGATGAGTTGTTTGATCAGATGAAGGGGGCCACAGTGTTTTCTAGGATTGATCTTAGATCAGGTTACCACCAGTCGAGGATTAAGGATGAGGACATTCTGAAGACAACTTTCAGAACTCGGTATGGATATTACGAGTTCATAGTGGTACCTTTTGGCCTAACGAATGCTCCAGCGACATTCATGAACCTTACGAACAGTATCTTTAGAGACTGTTTAGATGATTTCGTGCTTATATTTATTGATGACATTCTGATTTACTCTAAAACATAAGAGGAACATGAGAAGCACTTGGGAATAGTCTTGCAACGATTAAGAGATAGAAAGCTTTTTGGTAAGTTTTTGAAGTGTACTTTCTTTAAGAAGAAGGTTCACTATTTGGGGTATGTCATATCTGCTGAGGGAATCTCAGTTGATCCTGTGAAGATAGAGGCAATTGTAGATTGGCCAACACCTTAGAGTGTTACTAAAGTTCGTAGTTTCATGGGACTTGCAGGATACTACAGGAAATATGTGGAAGGGTTTTCCAGGATTGCAACACCTATTACTTCTCTTTAGAAGAAGGGAAATAAATATGAGTGGACTGAGAAGTGCGAGGAAGCATTTCAAATTCTTAAACAGAAGTTGACATCGGCACCAGTGTTGACTATACTAGATCCTAATGGGCACTTCATTGTGATTACAGATGCTTCAGGTGAAGGTGTAGGAGCTATGTTGATGCAAGAAGGGAAAGTGGTTGCATATGAGTCCAAGAAACTGAAACAGTATGAGTTGAATTATGCGCCACATGATCTTGAGCTTACAACTATTTTTCATGCATTGCAGATGTGGAGACATTATCTCCTAGGGAAGCCATTTGAGCTTAAGACAAATCATTTAGGACTTAAGTACATCTTCACACAGCCGAACCTCAATGCAAGACAAAGGAGGTGGCTTGAGTTCCTAAGTGAGTATGATTTTGGTATTGAGTATATCAAGGGTAAGGAAAACCGAGTTGCTGATGATCTTAGCAGGAGAAGACATCTCTCTGCTATGTTGACTTCTTTTGCCAAATCACACTAGAGCTCTTTCAAAGAACTCCTATACAAACCACCACTTTTAACCTTCCTGAGATCAACCACCTCGTTTCCTTTGAAGAAGATTGACATAGCATCCTGCGAGTCTTTCTTGTCCCTAAAAACCTTCATTCACTGTATGGCTAAACTAGTAATTTGAGCAATAAATTCTTCATCCACCATGACATATCTGCCACCCAAATTAAGGTTTCTGTCATTCCAACCTTTAACAACCATCTGAGTAACCTGCACATTGAAACCATGCAATCTTTCCATATAGAGAGTTAAACCACCCTTCTTGAGGATCTGCCAAACCTTCATCTTTTGCTTAACAGTGTCACAATACTTGGGTTCAACACGATTCCTATCCCCACCCATCGTGAAATTTAGCACCACACACAGTCATAACCACCTGAAAATGATACTCACACCACCCAGGCCAAAAATACAAAAAAGAAACCTCCAGAAGCTTTGGCTAAAGACACCCATAATCCATGCGAGATCCACCATAGACAAAAAGGAAATAATGAAATGTAGCTCTGAACCAAGTGAAATTCGTCCTTCGAAATCAAAACTTTAACACCCTCATTCAAATCTTTCACCCACGTGACAAAGGACATACATTCCACCACGCTAGCGAGGATCCACCAAATATCAACTCTCATTTATGATAATCGCTAACACTTCAAAAGGAATGGAATCATTAAAATTCCATACCTTTTATTCCTTATCCCCAAAGTTAGTGAAAAAATTAGCTAACTTATTACCCTCCCTCAAAATATGGGAGATATAGACATTATCAAAAGAATTAATGATATCAATAGAATCCTTAATCAAGGCTTCAATAGTCCACGACGGGGGAGAGACCAACTTCAAATTGTTAATAATATTTAGGGAATCACCCTCCACCCAAAATTTCTTATATCCTTGGCGTTGAGCCAATTTGAGACCATGGTAGACAACGATCGCCTCTATGAAGTGGTTACAATCTCTTTCCTTGTTGACTACTTAGCTCATTTTTCTAGCCGATGGTTTTGGGAAACTATTTATGGTTTCTTGGATTCCTTTATTTATATATTTGAGCTTTATGAAGGAGAGGACTTTTTAATTGTACCTGGTTATGTTGTCAAAATTTCTCTATAGGATCAGGATGTTGATCTAAGCTTGCAAGTGTATTGATGTAGTTACTATTATTGAATAATACATTGTTTTAATGCTTTGGAGAGAGAAGTTTGTTACTTGAAAGGATTTTATCTATGTCTAATTGGTGGATCATATATTTTATCTATGCTTTTCTTTCTCTCTCTCATTATTGTTTCTAGAATGTTTATTTACATGTCATTATATTGCTAAAATTTATATACATATGAGATTTGGATTTCCCTACTCAGAGGGTTAATGTGGGAAATGAATTTATGTCCTAGTTATGCTTCATGGGTATAGTTTGTTTGCACTTGTATCAATGTTTGATTTAATAGATTTTATGGTATTGGAGGTACATACATGAATATTTTATTGACATGTTTGACCCCATAACCATGGGGGTATAATGTAACTCATGTGTTTTGATATGAGGTAGTAATTACACTTAGACACCTCTTATAGGTGGCTTATTTGAGCTAATCAAAGATGTACATCATAATGAAACTTGAAAATATTTGTTTAAGATGACTTCTTACAACCATCTTAAGACTAATGAAATGCGGCCCAAAGAGTGCCAACTAAATAATATCAATATTCCTTCCAAGAGGGGAACTCTTTTCCACTTGAGCACATTAATTCACAATGTTATTAAAATATTATATAATTATGATAATAATGACACTAGGATTTGCAAGGTGTACAATACCTAGTCCTAATATGAGTGAATTAACTAATTTTGATAGTTTTTCATCAACACATAACTTAGAAATATCCTACTTCAAGAGTTGTAATTGACAACCAACTCATGTTTGTTTTGATTTTTACTTGATCTGAACCAAGCATCACAACCATAGATCTTCTCATCATTGAGATGGATACAATTGGTCAAAAGTTTAATGATAGGCATGCAAGAGGAAGCCATTGCGATGAGATTTTAAATAATGACTAGTGGTCCAAAATAAACTCCTTTTGATTTACAATGGCATATAAAGCTACAAACAATATCTTGAAAATTAGAAAATTAAACAATGAGAAGAAATTATAATAGATCTATAAATTGAATGAAGGATAATGTAGGGAAAAGGTCCAGGTTGGGTATAAATGTTAGGGTTTACATCTTTTTTCCTTCCTCGAATTGAATAAATAATTCTATCATACATTCAAACAATGGGGGCATATAATCTCCATCAAAATTTATAAGCTTTACATGGTGTCATGCTCTCATACATTATGGGGGCCATATTGGTTCCAACAACATGATTTCCTTATGAATTGTGATTGTATCTAAATAAATTTACATACAATTATGCTTGCATATGCCATTAGAGACACACTAATTCTAATTTCATGATTTTTGTTTTGCAAGATGAATCTATATACAATAAATTTATGCATATACATTATGGGAATCACACTTATTCTATCTCCATTATTTCCCTACATGTTATGATCCCTTTTTACACCACTCCTCATGTGTATACTTTATGGGGGCCACACTTTTTCTAATTCCACATTGGCTTATACACCATGACAAACATCACACTAGATTTTCACATTCTACTATAAGTTTCACTACACACATGTTGCATTTACTGATTAATGACTATAAATTTTTATGAACTGATGATTTTTGTAAGTTCACTAATAATTTTATGTGTAAACTATGTAAAAGGATGATGTATTTTTGTTAGTGCACTAGGACATTAAGGTATCATTTGAAGATTAAATATCCTATCCTTTCATTCTAATCTATTTCTCTATTATATATTTTTTCTTTCACATGCATGATTCATATACGTTCACATGCATGATTCATATACACACATACACACTCAAGTGGGGGCACAATATAAGGGGTAAAAGTGAATACCTTGCACTTCTACACCTTTATTTTACACAATTGTGAACAAGTATCATTTGAATACATAATTATAGTCCTCAAATTTGACCCATTTGACACATTCAACACTTATCTAAAAATTTGCTAGCCAAACACTGTTAAAGATCCTACTAGTTTGGACCAATAACCATTCCCAACCCTTTCTTAGCCTAGACCGAGTTGCATGATGTGACCTAATTTACATACTAGGTCACATGACATGACTTAGTCTACCTTATTCAAAATTCCAATTTTCTCAATCCTAGCATGACTATTTTAGAAGTTACAAATTATCCAATTGAATTTTGTGCCAAAAATCTTGAATTGTGTGACTAAAGATATTAATTTATAGATCTACCTAGGCAATAAACAATCAACTAGTATTTGTGGAAACATTTACAAGCATTATCTCTACACCATACCTTAGTTTGATTAAGGCATTTTCATTTTCATTGCTTGTATAATGTTTAATAATCTTGCTAATGATTATTAACACATTAATAAATACATGTCATTAGTTTGTCAGCTTGTTAATTTTGGCACATTGGTTGTTGGGATTTAACATAACTTGTATTTTGGAAGAATTCACTTTGGGGTGACAAACATGGAAACTAAAATTTGTAGATTGTCTTGCACTATGTGACTTGGTCTAGGGTGGCAAGAGACCTGAATATGGGTCTAGGGTGACAAACGACCTAAATGTGTGGACTAGTCATGAGTAAGATAATGTGTAAGGAGGTTTGGCTAGTGGGTTTTGGAGTAGTGGTCAATTTGTGTGCCAAACAAGTTGAATTAAACACCATGATTGCATACTTACAACATGTGGTCAGTGTGAAAATATAAGGTATTTGCTTTTATCCCTTATAGGTACAAATTTGCATATTTTGTTTGGGATCATTAACATTGACAACTCCACTCTTCATACCTACACCAACAAATGCTTGTAAAATAGAGGTAATGATTAAAAATACCTCAATAAAACTTAGATGGCAAGAACTCTACACTTTGTGCAATAAATACACATTAAAAAAATAATTAGAGCCTTAGTGATCAACCAAAATCTTGTAACATTCTAGACAATTTAAATATACAATTCTTTGAAGTTTTAAATCTTGTGGTTCTACTAGTAGAGGTCTTCTTATTTGCCATCAATACACAAAACTGTTTTTAATAATTCAAAATATAACATTATTGAGAAATTTTATTTCCCTAATTCATGCTAGTAACATTTTGTTATGGTATTTTCATAAATAAGTATTAATATTAGGAGATAATTCAAAATCTTTGTTATTATCAAATTTGGGATGTTGACCCTTTATATAAAAGATAAATATTTGAATGTAGCATTATTGTAAAATCACTAAGTTTTTTCTTTAAAGTGTCTTTTTTTCAAGTTAGTTTTAAAATAGGTACACCTTGAAATAAATTCTACTACTAAAACAATCCTCCATATACTACAAAACTCATAAAAACACTTAAATTTTATATTATAAATATAAAAATAAACCATCTCATCAAATTTACATCATTTCATAATCAAGAGATTAAATCATGCAATCCATAAAAATATATTAATATATTCTACTACTAAAACAATCCTCCATATACTACAAAACTCATAAAAACACTTAAATTTTATATTATAAATATAAAAATAAACCATCTCATCAAATTTACATCATTTCATAATCAAGAGATTAAATCATGCAATCCATAAAAATATATTAATATATTTTTGTTCAAAAGATTATATATTTTTTTGATTAACTATAACCTATTATCTTTAAAGAAACACAATAAATAATATATTATTTTTTCTAACAATTTTTGGCAAAATCATTTTAATGTAAATTTTATAAAATCAATAAATATAAGAGGCTCCTAAATAAACCTAAATTTTAAGTTTATCCTCCTATGGTTCTAAACGGTTATATAACTTTAAAAAAGTAACTGCAAATATCTTTACAGAAAAGGCCACTACCATGGCTTTTTTCTTTGGTACGTGTAAACTCAATACCACCACCGCTCTTAAATACCTCGCGCCCTGCTCTGCATTTCATTCTTTCTCTTCAAAAGCTTTAAGTTTAAGCTCGTCTTCTTTCGTCACTCCTCAAAATATACATTTTCTCAGGCAAAATATTTACTCTCATTACTTCAAAGGTTTTTTAAGTACGGTTTTTGGCGAGGGTTTAAGTTGCAGAAGAACGCTTTTCATCTGCGCTGGTTTGGCGGAGAGAGAGAAAATGGAGCTGCAATTTGAGGAGTTCAGGCAGCAATTGGAAGATTCTGGAAGCGTGAGGGAGCGCCTGCGCGGCATTATTACCGACCTTGAATCCGTCTCTCGCCTTATGCAGGCGAACCTCCTCCAAGTTCATTATGCTGCAAACTCTCAAGGTACTTTAACCACACATTCATGTTTACCTTCTTTTGATATTGTGTTGTTTATATGCCTTTGAGGGTTTGAAGCTTTCATTTCCTTCCTATTATGGCAATGTAACTTGAGTGGGCCTGAAGGTGAAAATGTGTATTTAATAGTGGAGACCATATGTTAGAATCCAAAGGGCAGGGTTCCTCAATAAACAGCATATAAAGTAAATGGAAAAATAATCTGTATTTGGAATATTTCCCTACAATCTGAGTTGGCTTAACGGTGACGGCTTATGTACTCTAAATTAAAAGTCACGGGTTTGAATTCAGAGGAGGTAGGGTTATAATATTATTCAAACAATATATAAGATAAATGGAAAAACAATCCCCGTCTTGAATGCTTGCATAGGGGCAGTCTCATGCACTAAATAAACATGTCACTTGAAGTAACTTAAAAACTACCACTACAGTTTTTTACCTTCCATATTTAGTTATTCTCTATTTTATATGCCGTGAACTGGTTCTTAATGTGGTATGGTTTTGAACTTTGCACCTGCTTGAGATTAATGCATGTAAGCATTTTTTAGCTACCCTTGCCGTTAACCTTTTCTTTGTTTTTTATTCTTAGTTTATTGTTTATTGGTATGGTTTTATCTTCCTTACCTACATTTAGAGAGTTTGAACCTTGCACCTGCTTAAATCAAAGGCACATAAGCTTGGAATATTTCACTTCAATGTTAACATGTTATGTTACCTAGACTAAATATTTCTGGGTAAGAGTCTCCCTGGTTCTCATGCATGAAGAAGCAAGGTATTCTGACTGCAGGCTGTCATTATGGGAGGCAGGGTGCAAGACTATTGGTATATATTTGGCTTGCTATCAAACTTGCTTGGAATGGAATTGTAAGAAAGTTGACAAATTCTTCCTACACGATACTTTCATGTATGATGGAACCATTACCTTGCTCCACAACCTATTTGACACCTAAGGCATCATTTTTTTAAAGATATAGTAGTGGGGGTTTTATTGCCCCCCCTATCAACGATACTAGATTATTGAATTGATTAAAACATACTTTGAAAGTTTGAATATTGTGTTTCAAAAAGCTCCAAAAAAAGTAGAATTGGAACAAAATAAACATAACATGGTCCCTAACATGCCTATAGCATCTACGGGTAGAAAAAAAATAGCATCTAATCAAAGATGATCAAACATCAATACAAAGAGCATCTTATACAACACCCCACGTTTCTTGGGCATTTTAGAAGCATGCCTTGAGTTTTCCACCTCGTCAATCCATAACTCTTTTACTCAGCTTGGCCTTCCTTTATGGTGACTTGCTAATGCTGAAAAATGAACCCCATAACATATTTCTTTGCAATAGGAACAAAACGGCTGCAAAAAGTTGGAATGATTATGTCATTGCCAACCTCTAGACAACCATGATGGTGACAGACATGTAGGCCAACTAAAGCTTTCCCAACATCACGTAATACACCTGGAGGAGAAGTCCTCACCTCTTCTATAACAAAATCATTCTTTACTCCTTTGCCTTTTGCCCTAGCCAGAATAGGCTTCTTTGTATTAGTTGTCCCCTCCAGATTGGCCAATGCCACAACAAAGAATTGATTTAGGAGAAATAATTGTAACAACCTAACAGAATCATCATGAATCTAAAATGCAAGATTTGTTACGAAATCACCTATTATAGCCGCTTTGGAACGCTTCCCTATTGCAAGAAATTCTTTACCCAAAATTCCTTTTATAAATCCTAGGGTCACCATGTCATGTACCCTTTTTCAATCCACAACTATTTAGTTAATGTATTGTTAGTATAGGATTAGCAATTAGATAACTTGGTAATTTACTTTTAGTTTTCAATCATAAATGTATGTTGCCTTTTAGGTATAAGGCAATTTAGTCTTGTGTACTCTAGTTGAGCAGAGTGTCATGCTTGTAATGTCCCCATTTTCGATGTCCTCTTTCAAATTAGTTTGGTTCTGACACACTTACTATTTTTAGTAAGTGCTATATTTAGTAACTGGTCCAACATGTAGAGCAGTGTAGGGTTTCCTGTTTGGGCAATGTGTGGAAGTTGTCCGATGAGCTTTAATGCCTTGTGCTGTGGGTTTTTTCGATGTTTCAGGCGTGGCTTACTATTTTTAGCAGGGGACCAGTACAATGCTTACTGTTCACAGTAAGCCCTTTGGCATATCTATTGTTTTTTCAGCTTGAGTCTTTGGTGTTTTTACTATTTTTACTATTTTTAGTATTTATAGTAAGTCTATTTGTGGAAAGTTGGTCCAGGTTATGCTACCTTCAGCAGCATTATTTCAGTTGGGGAGTTGGGTTGCTAAGGTTGGACTATTTTAATATCTCTATTTCTTCTCTGAAAATGAATTAAATAAAGTTATTTTATAATTTTAAGTTGAGGGTTGGAGGGGACATATGTTGTAGCTTGGCGCCTAATGCATTGACTTCAAGTTGTTTTAAAGCATCAGAATCGCTTTAGAAGGCTGGATAGGAGGTGGACGCCCAAGGCTAAAGTTTGAATAAAAAATTAAATTAAAACAAAAGCAAATATCAAAAGGGGTGGCGGTTTAAGAAGGGGTTTAGGGTTCTAGCTATGCTGGTCGTCCTAATTTGTTAATGAGACTTTATATTCTCATTTTGGAGCCTCTTTTCATTATGTTGAAATGGTTGCGTAAGGAGATGCTGCTGGTTTTACACCAGAGGTCTGAAAATAGGTGTTGAGGACGAAAACCCTTGGCATTGAGGAGCTGGTTTTGGTAGTGCAATACCTACCCTAGCTGGTGGAGTTGTGGTTCCATCCAGGGATCACATTCTGAACTTCATTGTCGCAGTTTCAGTCAAGCAGGATGAAGATATTAGAGTATTTTTGATGTGGGTCAGTTGGTTTTTGGTTGGTGAAAGCGTTGCTTCATTTTGGTATGGTTTGGACTTTGGAGTGTATTCGGTGATGATTTTCAGTGATTTCTGAGCACTTTTCCTCTGGGTCTGAACTTGGTTATTTTATCATAACTCTCCAATGTCTTGAGTTTCCTTTGTGGGCATTGATCCTAAAGATGCTTCTCTTCATGGCGCCTCCAAGCATGTATTTGTATGAATTTATGGAGCAAGCAATGATTTTATAGAGCTGATCGCCCTAATCAGCCTGTGCCTAGTTTGAGGGTTAACTCCAATTTCCAATCTGCTATGAACAGTTTCAGATTTCTGTCATTAAGGTGGCTGTTAGACAGTTGTTTGGTGTGAGGGTTGATGGTCTCTTCTTTGGTGAAGGGCGTAGCTGGTGGAGTTCTTTATTTTGCCGTTGTTGCTCATCAAAAAACAGGTCTGAAAATAATTTCCTGAATCTGAAAAAATGTATTGAAAGTGACTGTAATTTCCTTGTTGATTGCACCATGCTCCAGGTCTGAAAATTGTTACTTTCTGAGTTTGAAAAGTGAAACGAATGACTGAATTTCTGTTGTAATTTCTGAGCGTTAAATCTGAAAGTGTTCTTTTGCAAGCTTAGATATTACATGTTATTCTTTGTACTTCTCGTTATTATCAATTCATGTATGCAAAAAACAATGTTTGGCTCTTGAAAACGAACAAACCAACATTCTCAAACAAACCAATCAGCATAACAGTGAAAACAATCAGCATATCCAAAAAAAAAATCAGGGGTATATATTACAAATATATCAAAAGGGGCGTTGGTTTAAGAAGGGTTTTAGGGTTTTAGCTATGCTGGTCACCCTAATTTGTTAATGAGACTTTATATTCTCATTTTGGAGCCTCTTTTCATTATGTTGAATGGTTGCATAAGGAGATGCTTCTGGTTTTACATTAGAGGTCTGAAACAGGTGTTGAGGACGAAAACCCTTAGCATTGAGGGAGCTGGTTTCGGTAGTGCAATATCTACCCTAGTTGGTGGAGGCGTGGTTCTATCCAAGGATCACATTTTGAGCTTCATTGTCTCCGTTTCAGTCAAGCAGGATGAAGATATTAGAGTATTTTTGATGTGGGTCAGTTGGTTTTTGGTTGGTGAAAGGGTCACTTCATTTTGGTATGGTTTGGAATGAATTTGGTGATGATTTTCAGTGATTTCTAAGCATTTTTCCTTTGGGTCTGAATCAATTTATTGAACATAACTCCATAATGGCTATGGTTTATTTTCTGGGTATTGGATCAATGGAAAGCTCTCTTCAATGTATATATATATATTCTTATATATTCTTTACTCATTGCATATTATTCATTATAAAATTTATCTATATCTATGTATATATACTTGTGTATATATTCATAATACATACATACATATATATATATATATATATATATATATATACTAATATAAGTAGAAAAATGATTATATAAACATATATATATGAATACTAATTATATGAATATGATTATGCAATAATGATGCTTGCAACAATTATTGAGCCTTATAAGTAATTATGGATCTTCAATATGAATATGGATTTGGTGAGGAGATTAATTCAGTTTACATCAGCAAGAAAGTAATATTCTTTGAATGTAAAATCATTGAATGGGAAGGAGATCATAGTGTTATGATTCTGTTTTGGCAATAATTGGTCATGAAGGGATGAGGCAGGAATGCAAAGAGGTGGAAGTGGAACTGTGAATGATTCCTCACTAGGCATGGCACCTCATGATGATGGTTATGGACCATCGGTTAAGGACTGCATGAGGCCAAGGAGGATAAGGCCCTATCCTTGGGCCTAGGGTTGAGGATCAAGGATGCCCTATTGTGCAGCCCCTACTATCCCCACTTGAAACAATTGTTGAAGTAAATAAAGAGGGATCTTCAATCATAAAAGGAGGGTTTGGCGTGATGGAGGGGAATGGTGTAGAGCCCTCACTAGGTACACCACCTCATGATGATGGTTAAGGACCATTGGTTAAGGACCACATGAGGCCATAGAGGATAAGGTCCTGCTGTTGGACCTAGGATAGAGGATACTTGGGGCACCTCATCATGTCCTCTACTACAATCCTCATTATGGTTGAGCCCACATAATCATTGGGACTCATTATGGTGATATATATAATCTCTCTTAGACCTAGAATTACATTTACTTCATGGATTATGGTGTCATATTTGTCTAGTGTGGTTGTAGGTTTCCGTAACCAGATTTACATCATCTCAATTTTGAATAGGGAATTATATCTTTAACTATAATTTGCTATTGGTTTTATTTGGAATTGTGATTTCAGGGCAAAGTATAAGGTGATCCCAAAAGGGGACATTACATAGAGTATTCATTTCTTCTAGTTAGGCGATGGCTAAATATTTAGTGCCTATCAATTAACACTATCAATTAACACTATCAATTGAGGGGTGGATTGACTAATTGACTACCATCAACTTAGGAGTAATTGCTTGTGATTATGGATCAACAAGTTTGAGGGAGGGAGTGTTGTTCAATTAGCTGCCTATGTTTGAGGAAATTAATTGTTAGTTGACATAATTCTTGGATTGACTTCCAATCATTTAGGATCATTGGGAGTTGAATATATAAAATAGAGCATAAGGCAAAAGAGAAGGGACATTTTTGGACAATTAACAAACATTCACCTCTCATTTAGTGCTAGTGGTATTTCTACAATAGTTGGGGCATTGGAGATGAAACCCTTTAGGTGTGAACCTATCATCTTAGGGACGAAAACACTAAGGAGCAATACACATTAGTGAGTACATTGTTTGTAAGTTGGGAGTGCCTAGTAAGTTGTATTAGATTGGTAAACTTCACTTTGAATGTATGTTAGTAGAAAAATTATAAAAATATAAAAATATAGTTGTTATTGGAGTGTTTTGTGTCTATTATTTGAGCATTTAGTAGGGGTTACTATAATGGTATTAAAATTATGATCTTGCCAGCTTGAGAAAAGTCTACCATTATGCACTTGGTAGAAGAAAGAGTAGTTGTCTTGTTGGAAGTGAGAAATCTGCTTCTCTAATTGAATGGGCACTTGCACAAGATGAAGACTTTAAAACTCAAACTTAAACTCCTCCACTTGATGAATTGTGCTTGAGTGTCTTGGGCAAACATGTTAAATTTATTGAGTCATTGGAAGGAATCCCCAATGCAACAAAGCCCAAAATATATTGGGCTAAGGATGAGGTAACACTATTACGCATGGTACAAAGTGTTATAGGATGTTTCTTGGGAATTGGCTAACATCCTAGATCACCCAACTTTGTTTGCTAGAGGGCAAGAAAATTTGGGAAGAGAGGATTTGTCATGTCTCTCTTTGCAATTTGCAACTATTTAGTGAATGGATTGTCAACATAGGATTAACAATTAGATAAGTTGGTAGTTACTTTCAATTTTTAATTAGAAATGTATGTTGCCTGTTAGGAGTAAGGTGGTTGAGTTTTGTGTTGTCTAGTTGAGTATCGGTTGGGTATTTGTGTGTTCCAATTAAGCACCAGTTGCGTCTTTAGTGCTATCAGTTAACACCACTATTTGAGGGATGGATTGATTAGTGTAGAGGAGGGGGATTGACTGCTCCGAGACCCCAGGTCACGGAAAGATCCAAAGCAACAGGTTGCCCTAATCTACCTCGAGCTTGCTAAGTGATTGAAAAGGTTAAGCATTTAGGGTTGAAAAGGAAGAGCAATCTAGTTGCTATTGTTCCTTTGCTAACCCGAATATTTCAGGAGGTTAGACGAGCCGATTCCCAGAGTTCAATCTGTAGCTCAGACAACTCACTACTTGAGGACGACAGTGCCCCACTGAGACTCTAGCACGGTGCTGAAATGTGCCCCTTAATTTTTTCTTTGAAATTTTACCAACACAAACCAGCACTACGCCAAATGTTAGCATTAGCTCCAAAAGATAATCAAACTGAATGTAACCTTTGCCAAGAATGTTCACCAAGATCCTTTGAAAGGCGAGGTGATAGCATATGGGAAGGGGTCGTTAGCAACCAAACTGAAAAGAAGAACAATGCTGAATTGAAGTAGGTGGTGATCCGATCATATGAGATTCTACGCTACCACTTGTTTAGTGGGAGGAAAGATATTACAATGGAAAACAATTCATCCGCTTCTCAATAGGAATACACTCTACAGTGGGGATTCTCCACTTCAACAGTTGGTGAAATATGAGAATTACAATGGTTTATTTCTCCACACTGGCAGTAAACCATCCAGGGGTTATAGTGTTTTGCATTAAAATCACAAAGTAATTGCAGCAATAATATTGACTGGATAAGTACTACTAATACACAGCCTTACAATGTAAAATATCCACAAATTTCCAAGTGTTACAATAGCAAAATCAAGCAAACACTAAAGGATGATTGCTCAAACTTCTAAACTTATCAACCATAGGATTTACAAGCCAAAATCTGAAGTATCATAAATTTGATATAATGAATTAGCAACTGTAATTTTCAAACCAGCAAATATAACTCACCCAAAAATGCTCGAATCTCTTCCAAACTTCACCATAACTCATTGAAATTGCAGATTCTTCAATTCCCAATGCTAGGCGATCAGCTTCAAGTCTGATTTTAACCAAGGAACAGCCACTACAAAGAGCTCGAACCTCGAGACAAATCTCATGACAATGGTACGGCCAAGAAGAAGTACGGCCTCCTCTTAAAAATTCAAGACTTCATTAAAAATTCTGCCACTTTGCAGTTTAGGTCGCCCATGCCATAGAAATCCATTGCATCTATACCCAAAATGCATAAATAATCATACAAAAAGCTGTATTTGAAAATCTCCTTCAGCCATGATAAGACCAGAAAACACAAATTTGAAAATTTTATCAAAATCTTCTATATCTTCAGCAATGAAACTCAATATGTACTTCTAAATGAAGCACACTCCCAATTGACCATCTAGGGAACCATAGTTTCAGGCCCAAAGAATGGTGTAGAAAGCTAAGCTCCCCCTTAGCCGGGTTCTGAATTCAATCCAGCAACATTTCGATATCATAAACCAAAGATGAGAAATGAGGTGACTTTTTAGCTTCTCCAAATGGGACACCCTTTCTTGATTTGAAAATATTTAATTTTTAAATTCACCTTTTCTCCTCTTCAATTAGGCGTCCATATCACTTTGGCAAATATTAAAACATATAAATGTTTAATTCCTTTATGAGGGCGTCCAAACTCAAGAGTAATCAACCTTAGAAATATTAAATGAATATCCTGATGAGGCGTCCACCGTCAAAATTCCCCCCTTTAAAATAACATAAAGTTATTGTGCTAGGCCAAGGGGTAAAAAACACATTATAATAATTAAATGATTTAAATAAATCATTTATTCAAAAATGCACCTCAGAAAGCCAATTTTAGGAATACTCAACCGCTCAGCTCAAAGTGCAAAGCTTATTGTGTTGATGCCAACTGGAGTATTGCTAATAATAGAACTTACTAAAAATAGTAAATTCTAGAAAGTTGTTCAACTCACTTTGCATGTCATATCATTGCGAAGCTCTTTGAAAACCCAAAAAGAATCCGCAATCCAAATTTCGAAACTCCAATGTGCTGGCTAAAAATAACAAGTTATGGAAAAGGTTGTCAGATGGAGATGCATGTTACACCATTCCGAAGCTCTCCAAAAACCCAAAAAACTCCACCAAACATGCACCAGAAACTCTTACAAACAAACCATAAAGAACCCTTATAAAATAGGAAACCCTAATTTTACCTCCGACAAGCCTACGGGCTTCCGGAAAAAGGCTATTAGTCACAAAAGAGCGTATGGCTAAAATGGGGACATTACAGGGGCGTCGACGTCTTAGCGGTGCGTTGGCGTCCGTACGAACATAGGACTTTTGAGACAGATAAAAACACTGAAAATGCAACTAACAAATTGACTAAGAGGTTTTATGCTATAACAAAATATAAGGAAGTACAAGAATGAAGTACAACAAGAAGAATACTTTAACTAGTCTATCTTTGAATTGACAAAGAATGATAAGAAAGTGATCTTGAACTTCATGCAACTTGATTCTTCAAGTAGCTCCAACTGAAAGGTACCTACACACACAAGACCGAGGAAAATGTTGGGGCTGTGTTTAGAGGATTGCCTCAGTCAGTCCCCCGCTTTGGCGTTTCCACCTCCACGGACAACCAAATAGTAACGATTGTATAGAAAGATGATAAAGAGAGTATAGAAATGGAAATACCAAGCAATACTCAAACTACAATATGCTGCAATATAGATACAATAATGCAAAGGTGAATGAAAATGGTGGATATCACCTTCTCAACCACGTGCTCTCAAGGCAAATGGAGGAAGGAGCGAGCTTGCAAGCTCTCCAAAGCCAACGTTGTTGCAACAACAGAGAGGAGCCAACTAAACAACTTGCGGCTACAATGGAGGTGGTGTTGCAACTTGAAGGGCTTGAAAGTGAGTGTGTAGATTGAAGCCAAGAGTGAATTGATACCGAAAACTGTCAAGAAGAAGGAATGAATGGAAGAATAGGCAATTTTAATGAAAGGAGGCAAAAACCCGTTTGAAGTCATTCAAGGGATCAGCAAACGTTACACTTTGCATCCAATGGAGGAGTGTAACGCCTCTGCAGATTTCAAAGGCAAGAATCTTGTTAGGACGGAAGTGCGCCGTGCGAACATCTGCGCGTTGCGCTAGTGTCCCAAGCAAAAATTCCTCCACCGACACACAAATGAGTTGCCAAGTGGACATGGAAAGGTGGCGGGTGTATGGATTGCATCATCGGATTTAATTCTCTAAGGTAGGGGGTAATGTAAATGTGGAATTTGCCTAGGGGTGCAAATTCACGCCATTACAATTAGTTATTTGCCACCAATTTAGGAGTAATTGCCTATGATTGTGTTTGAGGAAATTAATTGTTAGTTGCCATTGTTTGTGGATTGACTTCCCTTAATTGAGGATTGTTGGGAGTTTGGTCTATAAAACAAAGCATAAGGTAGAAGAGAAGGGAATTTTTGGAAGTTAATAAACATTTGACACTCATTTCAGTGTTAGTGGCATTGCTACATTAGTTGGGCACATTGGAGATATAAGTTTTTTGCAATCAACTCAATTGTACTCATTCTAATCACCTAGTTGCTAGAATGGGCATGGTGAGAGCATACAGAGTAGGAGTGAGGACAAAGGAAAATAAATTGCAAAGTGTTGTGGCAAGCTGACCAACTTACAATTTAAAACAATTATAGAATTGCTCTAGCCAAATTGGTTGATAATGAGTGCAAACAAAGTTGCATCAACGCCAAAATGGTGGATCAACTCACCTAATTCTGGTTCACGTCATGCAAGGATGAGAATGAACAAAAAATAAAATGGGTCTAAGGATCTATTACAAAGACAATACTTGGAAATGAAAGAATCCAGAAGAATACCTTCTAGATTATTACAAATTTACAATGATGAATGATATTCATTAACAAACATATTTGAACCAAACTTAGATACATATTTCCATAATTTGAATGTGAGCATTTCATCAAACAATTCACATGAAATTGAAAGCAAATAAATTATTACCTGTAATGAGATGCTGAAACCTTTGATTGATGTAATATGTTGAAGATGTTAATGCCTCATTGTTGACCTGCTTGTTAACCCCTAAATTTTTTTGTATGATCAACAAGAATGAATCTAACCAAACAATATATTGCTGCAAACTGAATTGGATGGCTCTATGAGTTGTATGACATAATTTGGAAACAATTAAGGACTGATATAACTGCTGTAGCAAACTGGTTTGCATTACTGACGTACTATACAGTTGCCCAAGAATGGAACAGTAGGCTGCAAGACATCACAAAAATGTTGCAATTCATAGAAATCAATTATTGGTAGCTAGTATCCATCAATATCACCTTAAAGGCAGCTTAACTCTTTTCAAAAGCTATATCATTTACCTTGCTCAAATGTTTGAAGGGTTTCCGTCATTGGGAAATAGAGAAGATGAACATGCATTCATTCTTGAGAAATGAAATAACTCGAAAAATAATGTAATGTCTTTTTTGATAACTCTTCTCTTTTTATAACTTTTTTAGAGCTATTTTAGGAAAAATCAGCTTTTGCTTTTTCACAATTTTTTTTCTCGAAAAAGTACTCTTTGCTTTTTTGTTGTTTTCTTGAAAAAACATTTTTTCCTAAATAAAATAACATAAAATGTTCTTATGACCACATTTCAACACCTTGAGTCCAGTGACACTTTATCTGCACACTTAAAAGTTAAAACACTTTTAAAAAAATAATTAAATGTAAGTTGTTATTTAATTTTACTTTTTCGACAACATTAATACTTAATTATTTAATTAATTTTACTTATTAAATCATCCCAAGGTCTTCTGAAAAATATTAAAATAAGCCAATTAAATTGTCTTGATAATTCTACCAACTCCTTAAGTGCATTGGACTTCAGTCCATGAGAAGTTGGCATTATCCAAGGATGATGGACTTCTCCAAGAAGTTTGGGGTGCTCCTAGAATGTCAAATTCACACACAAAAAGTACCATTGTGTACGTCTTGGCTCTAGAAACTTATTGTCGATGTCAGATTTTTTTTTGAGAAAGTTGATGCTCTCCAAAAAAGTTGGAGTTTCCAAGAATGTTGGAATGGATCAGAAGATGACATTACAGAGATCACCCAACTTTGTTTGCTTGAGGGCGAGCAAATTTGCGAAGAGAGGATTTGGTATGTTCCCTTTTACAATTTGCAACTATATAGTGAATGGATTGTCAACATAGGATTAGCAATTAGATAAGTTGGAAGTTATTTTCAGTTTTCAGTTAGAAATGCATGTTGCATTTTAGGAATAAGGTGGCTGAGTTTTGTGTCCTCTAGTTGAGTAGCAGCTGAGTATTTGTGTGTTCCAATTAAGCATTGGGTGGGTCTTTAGTGCCTATTAGTCAACACCACTAGTTGAGGGATGGATTGATTAGTTAATTGCCACCAATTTAGGAGTAATTGCCTATGATTGTTGGGAGAAAATGTTGTTTAGGTAGTTGCCATTGTTTGTGGATTGACTTCCCATGATTGAGGATTGTTAGGATTTGGGTCTATAAAACAAAGATAAGGTAGAAGAGAAGGAAATTTTTGGAAATTAATAAACATTCAACACTCATTTCAGTGCTAGTGGCATAACTACAACAACTGGGCACATTGGAGACGAAACCCTTTAGGTGTGAACCTATCATCTTGGGGATGGAAACCATTAGGAGCAATACATATTAGTTAGTATAAAGTTTGTAAGTTGGGAGTACCTAGTAAGTTGTTTTATAGTGGTAGACTTCCCTTTATATGTATGTTTGTAGAAAAATAATAAAAATATTAAAAAGTAGAATATTTGCTAGAGTGTTCTTTGTTTATTATTTGTGCGTTTAGTAGAGGTTCTTACATGTTGGTTCCTTATATGCAAAAGTACATTGCAACCACTTGTCCATTAGTCTTCCATTCACCAACTGTACACTAGCAAGCTCCCCAGACTTTGTGTCCACCACACCTTTCCTTAGACTACTCTAGCACCTAGTCAAGACAAGAAACAACTGAAAACCTACAGCCCACCACCTTCTTACCATAGCATCCAAATAATATCTCCAACGCACTTTTATAAATGCAACGGTTCGCTAGATCACATACACCATTAATGTTTCCCATATTCCATATTCGTTCCAATCAAATAATCTCCTATGAAACTTTCTCACTTGCTGCTGAAATAATCATATCCTGATTGCTGTCCGATAGAATCAGTGAATTGCACAATCTAATAATTATTACTATGCTCATTTAAAAATAACAAGAGCCATTACCACCTTAAATCTTAGGACTATAATAGCTAAGAACCTCAACTATTTCTCAAGGGGTTTTGTGTTAATAAAGAAGCTAAATTTGGCCATGTTTCTACTCTAATACTGTATATGGTACTTAGTGGATCTTGGTTTATGCTATTATTTGCCAAGCAATTTGCTGCCTTATTAAATCCCTTTTATGGTGAATCAAACTTATCCTTTCAAATTCCTCCTTTAGGCTTTGAACCTCTTCTACACATCTTATTTAAATGGTAACTCAAACTTTTGCCTTCATTAATGGCTTGAATCACTATCACAAGGTCACCTTTGACAACCAGATAAGTGCAGTTAAGAGAGATTGCCACTCGTAGCCATGATATGAAAGCTTCCCATTCAGCTTCGTTGTTTATATGTATTCCTAGAAGTAGGGAGCCACCATAACTAAAATGACCTAAGGAATCCCTAATCCCAAATCCACCACTTGCATTGCTAGGATTCCCCTTAGGTGCCCCATCAAAGTTTAAGTTTGAAAAGCATTCGAGAGGTTGGTACTAAACATTATCATGAGTTTCTACCTTCACTCGAGCATTATGAACTACTCTACAAGAAGCTCCACTTAACCTTTGAATGGGGGGATGTCTTTTTAGCGTTGGTGACATACCATTTTGAAATCATAAAAAAAGAGAAGAAATATTAAATATAAAGTACTCATTAGTTGAATGTCTCTTGTTTGTTCTCAATGAAATCATCTATTGCATAAAAAAGTCTAAAAAAGTTGTATATTCAACTTTTAAGCCTCTTTCTTGTTGGATGCCCTTCTAGAGAATGGTTAGATCATTAGGGATGGTCACACATTGGCATGGTATGACTCTCTACTAGTGATTTTGTTGGAAGATAAGATGAAAGGCAACCTTTCATGAGAATAGTTCCCCACTTAATGGAGGTGGGTTGAAGATTCCAAAGCAAGAATTGTCTATATGTGTTGTAGCTGAATTTGTTGTTTTCTATCTATCTTGGAGCAAAGGTGTAGCTTTTATGTTTTATATTAGTTATATAAAATATTTTCCTTGAAACTTTGGCGCTCTTTATTGATCTAGGTCACAATGTTGACTTAGAGAACAATCCACTAAATGGATTTGTTGTGTATGTGCAAAAACACATTTTAAATGATCGAGTAGAACATTGGCATTAATCAAAGGATGGAAATGAAGAGGACTTGAAGATAATAAAACTAAGTTGCCGGTTCGGGTACAGGTTTAGGTTCGGGTACGTCGGTACGACAACTTTTTTTTTTCCTAGGGTATGGGTACGAGAGTGTGTATATATATATATATAATTTATAAATTATTAAATTAAAAAACATAATGCCATAGACTCATAAGCATGCTCAAAATTATAATCATAATGCCATAATGCCATAGAATATTGAAACAATGAAATACGCCATACGGTAATACCTCATATAATCATATTCGTAATTTGAAAAACTGTAAATAGTAAATTACTAAATAGTAAATACTCAAATCTTAAATGTCATTACACATTGAAAATTCAAATTACAATCAAGACAATATTTAATTCAGTATTCTTCAAATTCGTCTTCATCAAAAGCATCAAGGTTGTGGTCCTTAATTGGTTCAATTTCATTTGAACCACTATCAATTAGATTGCCACTCCCACTAGGTGCATCAGTTGCCTCATTGTCATCTATAGAAGCCAAGGCAAGTTGTGCAATTGTAGCATCTAAATCAGCACACTCAAGGGCGAGATCCCAATTCTTTGTCACACCCTCATTGTATTCAGGTTTCTTATGTGATAAGAGACGAAGGTTGGAGTGTACACAGACCAAATCCTCTGCTTTTTTTGCACCCAAACGATTGCGCTTGACCGAGTGGATGAAGGAGTATGTACTCCAATTCCGCTCAGCTGAAGAGGAACTTGCAACCTGTTGAGCATGTTTACAACATTTAGTAATTAGTATTTAATTTTACTTGCCGATAATAATCATAATATATAGCATAATAGCATTGAATGAAAAACAAAAAAATAAATAAATAAAAAGATACATACTTGGGAGGGTATTTTAATTGCAAGAGGCTGCAAGTAAATGGAGCCTTGACCATGTAGATACCACCAATCATCAACATTTTTCCTATATTTGTCTAGATGAGCGTAAACATCATGATTTTTTGCAGATATGAATTGGCTAAACTCGCTCATGACAATGCTTTGGATTTCTTCATTTGCAAATATCTTTCTAAATGTAGCCTTATAGCCATCAACAAGCTCTGCATCCCTATATGGTGCCACCCTCCTTGGCAATGAAAGTATCCCTATATGGTGCCACCCTCCTCGACAATGAAAGTATCGAATTTCAAGAGGCTGCAAGTAAATGGAGCCTTGACCATGTAGATACCACCAATCATCAACATTTTTCCTATATTTGTCTAGATGAGCGGAAACATCATGATTTTTTGCAGATATGAATTGGCTAAACTTGCTCATGACAATGCTTTGGATTTCTTCATTTGCAAATATCTTTCTAAATGCAGCCTTATAGCCAGCAGCAACCTCTGCATCCCTATAGGGTGCCTCCCTCCTCGGCAATGAAAGTATCTCTTTGCTATAATACTTTGGTGACAAAGCAAATGCTAAGAGATGTAAAGGGGTGGTCATCTTGTTCCAACGGTCAACAATAATCTTTTGCACAGTTTTGAAAAATGTTTCTGTTGGGTCATGTTCCTTGGCATCTATTACTGCTCTTATTTTCTCCACCATGGAATCCATGCTATCATAAATTTCACCCAAACATGGGCGATCAGTATCAGCATACCTAATCATGCTCATAATAGGCTTGGTGAAATTTATAACATATTCCACACGAGCCCACCACTCATCATCTAAAATCATTGCTTTCACTTTTTGGGCTCTTTTTGTGCTTGATTGCTTCCATACACTCCACAAGCTGTTGATGACCATAGAACTCAAGGCCTCTCGCACCTTCACAAGTCGTCTTAAGATGATTGTGTGAGATGCAAATTGAGTTTCGACAACCTAACATGGTAAGAAAATGCATGTCACAAATCAGCAATGAAAAATTAAAATAAAAAAATAAAAAATTATATTTAAATTACCTTCAACAACTCCAACTTGGAGAAGGTCCTGAAGATGGCTTGTGACATATGATAGTCACAAACATTTGGATCTCCTCGCCCTCCGCGTAGATTTGCTTGATCCACTCAATTTGTGTACCAATCTTTTGCATTATCAAATTGAGTGAGTGGACTGCACATGGTGTCCAAAAAATGTGACCATATCTAGCCTCCACTATAGCCCCAACTGCCCTACAATTTTTAGCATTATTCGTTATGACTTGGATAACATTTTCAAGCCCCACCATTTCAATGGATTCTATGAGGATATTAGCAATAAAACTTGCATCTTTTATTTGCCCTTCACAATCAATTGCCTTCAAAAACATCGCCCCTTTAGGGGACATTGCTATAACATTGATCAATGGTCTATTTTTGCAGTTCTTCCATCCATCAGAAATGGACACACTTGTTTCGACCCATGTATCCTTGATTACTCTCAATGCTGCCTCTATTGAAGATTTCTCCTTCGCCAATAAGGTGGTTTGCACCTTTTCATACCCATGACTAACATAATCAGGAGTTGTCGTAGAAATGGCTTTCACCATTTCCCGCTAGTAAGGTGATCTAACAATGTTGAAAGGAAGCCCATTGCCATAAATGCAACGTGCAATGCTCTCATCTGCCAACTCCCTTGCTTCATTTTTGAAGGCTCTCTCCAATGGGCCTCTTTTTCGTGTCATTGAAATATTTTCTCCTTTAGAAGATTGTGCCATTTCCATGAAAGGATGTGGGCCAGCCGGTTTTGATAAGCCACTAAGTCTTTGCGAGCTTTTACTTGTATTTTTACCTTTCCTCATAAGAGGATGGTCTATAGCCTTTGATTTTTTGAATGCATTGTCAGCATCCTCTTGTTCTTTAATATAACCCATTATTTGATCCTTTGTCAACCCTTTTTTATTTTTCCTAGGGCAAACTTTTATTCCTTGATTACCAATAGCACATAAATGGGCTTTCACTCGAGAGTACGAGCTCCTATATGTAATTCCACATTGGCTGCAACGCTAAACATAACCCCCACCACCGGGAAGTTGTTGAATCATTGTCGTACGTCGCCAAAGAGTTGAGGTTGGATCATATTTAAATTGATTCTCTGCACCTATGCCAATTGAAGCAGAACTATCGGCCATTCTGTATGAAGTTATGAACCTAAAATAAATAAAAACAAGTAATTTTTTTTAGAAAAAATGGGCATTATAACCCCTTATTTTGCATAAATGTTCTTAAAAAAATTCAAACCTTACTAGAAAAACAAAAAAAAAACTAGATAAATCTTCAAAAAAATTATTGAAAACTAAACAAAAAGAGGATAGATTCACTCACCTTTGATTCCTTGATCTTCTTAGTGCACCTATTCCTCTCTTGTTTCTATCAGTTGAACTCCATAGCTCTCACGATCTCACCTTAAAAAAAAGAAGAGAAAACCTGCAAAATCAACTATTTCAGTTTGGAGGCAAAAAAATGGTGTTTTTTGCTCTTTTGAGTTTGCAAAATGAGCCTCATTTGGTCGGCCAAGTCAATATAAGGCAATTTGGGCACTTTTTAGGGTTTTATTTTATGTTTTTAAATTGATTTTTTGCCTTTTTCTGGGTTGGATGACGTGGGTCCGCTCGGTCCTTCTGGGTTCTCCACGGGTTCGGCGAAGGTTCATCGTTTGCTACCCGGGTTCTCTGTGGGTGTGTTGTGACCTTTTCACACATCGCTTCATTGCAAATGGGGACCCCTTCTTTTTGCTTTTTGGGGTTTTGCCTTGGTGTCGCAACTACTAATCACCATTTTTTCTTTTACAATGAGGAGTTAGAGGTTTTGAAAAATCATCCAAGTCAAATAGAGAATTCAGGCTCAAAACAGTGGTTGGACATCGTCAAAGTGCTCAGAAGACCCGAGAGACGAAAAACGCCATTGCTTTGGGTCAATTCTGACACCTTCCTATTTTTTAGGTATTTTGCTTTTTTGCTTTTTTTGCTTTTTGGCATTTTGGGACCAATCTGGGAAGCAACTTTTTTTGGCCCGCTTTTTTGCTTTTTGCAGCTTTTTTGAAAGTTGACCCAGGATTGGGTCCCTTTGGTCATGGCAACAACGTTCATATCTTTAGAATAAAAAATTGGTGTTTCCAAGTCTAAAAAGCAAGAAAAAATTCTAAGCAAGGTTTTGTTCTAGATCAACATGAGACCGGCGCCAACATGAAGATGGTAGGGCAAGTGCCAAGTCCGCCCTCCAAGGATGAAAATGGCAAGCACATGGTCAAGTCCAAGGGGAGAAAAACTCAGAAAATTGGGTAAGTGTTGATACCTTGGAGAATAAAATTTCAAAATTTGGTTAAGTGTCAAGGAAATTCCCTGTGCAATGAGCAACTCCGCCCAACATGGCCCACCAATCATGAAGTTTGCCAAAGCCAAATTGAAGATGTCCAAGACACAGCCAAGTCCGCCAAGGAGAAATGAAGGAAGATGTCTTGCCAAGTCCAAAGTCCGCCCAAGAATGGCCTGCTGATCATGAAGTCTGCCCAACTAGCAAGGAAAGTGGCTTGCCAATGATGAAATCCTCTTAGGTCAAAAATAACAGTGCCCAAGACACAATGAACTCCGCCATGAAATGGCATGGAAAATGTGAAGTTCGCCATGCTATAAATTCAAAACGTCCAAACAATAATGAGCTCCGCATTGACACTTGGGAAAATGTCCAAGATCATTCAAAGTCCGCCCATGATAAAAGCAAGTTGTCCAACCAGCAGCCAAGTCCGCCCAAGGAAGGAAAAAAAGAATTGGCTTGCCAATGAGGAAGTCCGCTCAAGCGTAATAGAAAAATGGCATGACATGTGCCAAAGTCCGCCAAGGTTAGAAACAAACATGGTAAAATTTGCCAAGAGGAAACAAAAAAATGGCTAAGTGTGGAATTTTCCTACAACAAAAGAATCAAATTTTGACAAAGTGTTGGAAAGAAAACATGAAGCATAAAGAGGAAAAGTAAAGAGGAAATGAATAAAATCCTTGTCTAAGGATGGAGTGTGCCCTACTTAGCACAAGCCAAATTCAGAATTGAAGGCAAATCCAAAGGTAAAGTTCATTCGAGCATAGAGATGGCCAAAATCTTGGCTAAGTGTTGAATGGTCCACATGAAGGTGTTACAAAATGAAATTGAATAGCCAAAATTTGGCTAAGTATGGGAAATACTTCACAGAGAAAGTTCCAATTTCCTCCATTGTGGCCAAAGCACAGGGGAGTTCTTCTCTAAATTCAAGGCACTTGAAGGAATTTCAAAGCAATCAGGAAAGAAAATCTTAAATAACTTCAAGTCCAAGGGGAGACCTCCAGACCTCAAAGATTCAAATGCAAGTGAGAAGAAGAAATCAAAATCTCAAAGGAAATCCAAGATCAAAGCTAGGAAGAAACAAGCACAAAGGACAGAGTCATTGGCAAAGAAAGATATTCTAAGGCTGTAATGTCCCCTTCTCAACAGTGACCTGACAGTTGGCCGTTAGTCTATCCTGGTGACCCGTAGACTACTCGGAAGCAGAATTAGGGTTTCCTATCTTCTAGGAGGACGTTTCAGCTTGTGTTGGAGTGTGCTTCTGGAATCTTGGTGATTGGTTGGCAACTCTTTTTTGGGTTTTCAGAGAGCTTCGCATTGGTATATCTGGCATGTTGATCCGAGTTACTTCCGGAATTTACTATTTTTAGTAAATTCTATTTCTGGCGGTGGTCTTGTTGGCTTTAGTGTTCTTGGCTTGCCTCATCAGTTGGTTCAGTTGGGTATCTGATTTAGTGCCTGGATGCAGTTCTGGAGAGATAAGTTGTTTTAATTAAAATAATATTTTATTTTAATTATATTTCCCCTTGGTCTAAGCGTCACAACTTAATGTCATTGTTAAAAGGGGACTTTTATGGGTAGGCGCCTCATCCAAAGATTTAAGTGAATTTGTACCTTTATCTATTAATGCTGACTTGAAAAAGGTACGCCTAATGTGGAAGATGGTAATAAGTTAAAATTGGCGTGGATTTTACCTTGGGAAAAGGGACGCTACTTCTTGAGTCAATGGTCAAACAAGGAATTAGGGCAACCCTTGAGTGGAGCGCACCTTCTGGAAGCTTCTAAGATGTTCTTCAAATGTTATATAGGGGAGTGCTCATCTTCATGTTTTTCATCTTGAGTTTTATGCAAAGTTATGTTGCCGGATTGGTGACTGAGTGCTTCGGGGAATGCATACCCCCTAGCTAGGCTTGGCTTCTTGCTTGAAATATAGCAACTAGTTAAGATAGGTTGAGTTATTGTCTTTGAATTTGAGTTTGAGTATACTGCTGTTGCTGTTTTTGCATTTTACCAGTTTTTACAGAGTTGCTGAAGCTGTTCAGCTGATTGAAATTTCCACTCACATCTTGCAGAATAAAAATAGTGTGGTTCTGGGTGTTTTACCTATTTGTTTCCTTGCTAGGGGCGACCCTTCTTGCAAAGTTACAGATTTTAAGATGGAGTGTCTGATTTTTAAAAGCAAATTCGTCCCTTCTTGAGGGCCGTACATTTTTGCAAGTGCATTGTTTTCCGTGCCAAAATATTAGAAGGGTTTTGGGTGGGTTTTGATACTTAATCTTGGGCGCCCTTCTTGTTAGAGCACAATGCATTTTACTTCATGTCAATTGGTTGGGATTTGAGGGAGATATGAGTGACTTAGTGAGATTGCAGGTTGCTGGACTGCGCCATTTCAGTCCCTGTTTCAGTCACGGCAGATTGAGAGAAGTCACCTTTGAGTGGGCTGGGGTCTAGGAAGTCTAGGATGAGTTTGAGGGAGTTTATTTACACTATTGCAGATTTATATCATTACTAATCATGTCTCATTGACAGGTTTTCCTTTGCCTTGTAAGCTGAACAGTAGTACTGTCAGCCATTCATCTCTCATACTTAACTCATTGTAATTCCCACGATTGTGGAAGAGGTCGGCTTGCCGTCTATTACTTTACTGTACTGCATTGTTTATCATGCTATTGATCGGCTGAGCCGTCAACCCACTCCCGCTGAATAAGTGGTCGAGTTGCATCTTTGAATTCAGTATTGTATTTTCAATTCCAGTCCTCCCGTTGAATAAGTGGTAGAGTGATTGCTCTTTTTTTCAGTTACTTTCAGCAACTTCTGTTTACTAACGATCCCCTATCATGTATGCTCTCAACCTTGCCCGCATTGGGATTTGGGTTGTTCAGAGGAGAGGGTTACATTCAGTTGGTTTGTTTACACTAATGCTAATGGGTGAATTTAGCTGTGTAACAAAATGAAAAAATTGGCCGGCATATTTCAAGCAAGTGCATGAAAAAGAACAAGGTGTTGGAAATGTTGTCATTGATGTCAAATATGAGAGGACAAATGTTGTCATTGATGTAAAATGAAATGGATAGGATTATTGGCAAGACTATTATCCATGTGTAGCAGGTTGATAGCAACAGATTTAGAGATGTATGACAGACCTTCAAGAAGACATATGGAAGAGTTTACGAGCAGACATTTGAAGAACTTATGAGCAGATTTGTAAAGAATGAATAAGTAGATTCAGACATGAACAAAATTAGGATGCAAATCTGAAGGTGAAGTCTCAAACATGAAACAGCAATCATTCTAAGATAGCAGCAATTAAAGTTGGGTAATAAACAACAAAACAAATAAAAGTTAAAGTAGTGATTATTACAACAAAACAAATAAAAGTTAAAGTAGTGATTAAGTGTTGATAGAAGGCAGCAATTAAAATTGAAAAACAACGATTCATATTTTTAGTAAAAAGACAAAAAGTCACATAAAGACAAAATCAGAAAAAGACAAAAGTAGATAAAGACAAAATCACTAAAAGACAAAGTGAATAAGACAAAACCATATGAGACGAATTGCTAGAAGACAAAGTCATTTGTTAAGGCAGCAATTGTTATTTGCAAAAGTACGTGATTTTCTTAGAGAGCAGCAATTTCTTTTGAAGAGATGTATCTATTCTAAAAAGTGGTGATCTTTGCAAAAAGGGTATGTCCTTTACCCTCATTTGAAGACATATAAAAATAAGAAGATAGGAGTTCATTTAAGGATATGAATTCAATGAAATATTTTTTGAGTATAATGAAGAGGAGGGGACAACACAATGACATATTTCTGAGTTGTGAGAAAACATTATGAGCAGAATTGAAAAGAGGAACAAACAGATTTGAAGAAAAGTGGTGTGAAAGACATAGAAGTATATCATATACACCAAACAAATGAAAAGCAAAGTTTAAGAAGATTATTTGCAGATTATATAAGGAGATTGTAAGAAGTTAATGCAGATTTGTTAGTGAAAGACATGATTGTTCAAATAGTTGTATCCATTTCAAAGGGTTGCATCCATTCATAGAAACATTGCAGATATAAAGGCAGATTGTTCAAGTAGTGAAGAGAGTAATGGCTGCGTAAAATCAGAACAGCAGAGTAGTGTGTGTGAGAATGATTATGTAAGAAGGTGCAGAATTAAACATTATTTGTGTGAGCTTTAAAGAGGCATCTTACATCACAAGGGGGAGTTAAGTAAAAGACAGATTCATGAAGGTCATGTTGCAGATCTGAGTGAATGAGAATGTAGTCAATGAATAATTTCTGAGCATTGTATGAAGGAACTATAAGGCAAACTTATGTAGAACATAAGAGAAGGCCTATGAAGCATATTGGAGAAGTCTTTTAAAAGAGATGAACAAGCAAACTTAAGAGAGATCTATGAGCTGACTTTGTGATGATTTTATGAACAAATTTATTGAAGATTTCGTAGGAGATTGTGAGTAAGTGTATGAAAATTTATGAACAGACTTTAGGAGGATTTGTGAGACATATTCTATGAAGATATCATATATATCATTTGTCGAAAGAGAGTAAGCGTAATAGTGATATGATTTGTGAAAAGAAAGAGTACTTGATCTGGATCAGATTCGGGTGTGGAGTTTTGAATATAAATCTTATACACCAACAGATATATATACAGATTTGACAAGACTCATATGCAGATATAGAAGAGGAATATATGACAAATCCATAGAGAAGATTATAGCAGATTTGTAAGAAGAATATTTGAGCAGCAATGTCCATCATTCGTTGAGGAAGCAACATTGAAGGTGGAGAATTATTCCAAGTTAGTATTTTTGCTAAGTTGGTGCTTGGCAAGTGGGGGTTGGTGCCTCCAGTAGGTTGATGCCTATGAACGCTAGGGGTTGGTGCTCCTTGTAGGTTGGTGCCTACTAAACTACAAATAGATGATTCAAGTAGGTTGGTGCCTACAATCTTTGTAATCTCATATAAAACATAAAATACAATTGTTGGTGTCAACTTGATCATATTGTTTCATATTGCATGGTTGATATTGTGCTAGAAGTTAAAGTTGATAAAAGTTTGTTGATATACTGATTCACCCCCCCCACTCTCAGTATATCTTTGTGCTCTTCACAAGGTGACCAAGGAGGACATCCAACACGCTGAGGTGGCGCTTCGTCATCTTCCAACCAATCAAATTGTTCCAAGTCAACATGTCTAGGTTCAATGAACTTGACGTATCCATGGAATTGGTTTGTATTTAGTAGAAGGACACGTGTCCCCAAATGTAATTTTCTCATTGGTTGAGAGGTAGTTAGTTGTGACAAGCCCTAATTAGGGTTTTATTTTGTAATCTCGGCCATTGATTCGAAATCAATCTTGGCCATTGAATTGTAATCGAAGAGCCTATAAATTGAGCTTGCCCCTCATTTGTAAAATATGGGAGCATGTTGCAAAACATGTTGAGATAAGCAAACTGTTGCTCATGACTGCCGAAGTAATAAGTAATGCATTGTTCAAATTGATGGTGATTACTTCTCTTATTTTGGAGTTTGCATGGTTCTTATCCCTTATCATAGTTTAGATTTTATTTCATGTATGTTAGATGAATTCAAGATCTGATAAATATTGATTTATGGTGAAACTTTTGCTCATACTTTCTTTGAATAAATGATTTTTGTTTAATGCGTAAAGTTGGCCTGAGCTTACTTTGTGGATGCTTAACTTCTGTCTAGATAAATATTGTTCGATTTGATGGTAGTTATTCATGATGTGAAAATCATAAGCACACCCCTTGAAAATTGCACCCACTTTGTGTAGTTGTCCTAGCGTGGGGAAGCAAAGCGTGGTTATTGGTTTCACCGAGTCAATACTATCTCTTGAATTCTTAGGAGTAGATTAGAACTTCTAAACCCTTATCTCCTTTTCAGTTTGCTTGAAGTCCATGATCCAAGACCAAAACAATAGAGCTTCATTGTCTAGACCTTCATTGTGAATCAAATGAGCCTAGCGTAAGTCCCTTTGTGTATTACTAGCATATCATAACACCCATTGAGCTTATCCACACTTCAAGACCTGACAAAAGAAACCTTGGAATCGCCATATGATCTTCTTGCAATCTTAGCATTTGCGGTGATTTTGTTCAAGAGAGGATAAAGTGTCTTTGGACATTTTATTCTGTGTTCGGTGGGTAATAAAACGCACATCAACAGGGTCTTTCACAGAAGGACCCACTGAGAACCCAAGTAGCAAATGGCGAACCCAGGGCGAACCCACAGAAGAACCGAACTCGAACCCGAACCCATACGTATTTTGGCCGGTACGGGGGGCTAAAGTGAAGAACCCCATAACTTAGTAATAAAACAATATGCTAGAATTCTAAAGTTGTATACAAATGATATGAGAAATCAGATGTGTCAACCATAATAAATCTATTTGGTGTTTATTCGAAGGATATTTATGATACATAGTTGTACAAGAAAAAGAGATGAAGAGATGTCATTCATTTACAAGAAATGCAACCACTTGCCATTCGTAGGTTTATGTTCTCTATTTTCTTGGCTTGTTTGATTATTGTTGAACAAGTTTATTAAACATGGCTAACACTATTAGAGCTATGTGGTATTGAACATGAATCTGAATTTTGTGGTTTGATCACATGTGCATGGAATGATGCTAAGGATAGTGGTGAAGACAAGGTGACACATAGTATTATTGTTATATTGCAAGGCAATCAAAGTGTTAGGTTTTCTTGGATTAGTTGCCCCTTTGTGCAAGTTGTGAGAGTAGATGTGGAATATGTTTTGTGACTTCAGCTCCAGTACATCATTTCCCTTGATGAGGAACTTGATCTATATTGACAATCTAATGGATTGGAACTTCTTTATTCTTTGTACCCCGCCCAACCCTCGACACTCTTGATGAGCATTATCAGATCTTGTATTGACCCCTTCACAATTGTCGATGATGGCATTTGTGATTTCACCATTTCTTGTCTAGAGAATGTTTTTTGATGTTCTTTAGTCTTCCTTTGTGGTTGCTTTTTGCTCTTTAGGATTCTTGTTCCCATTTTTTAGCTATTTGTACCTATTTCTTGATCACTTATTTTGGCACTTCCTTTGTTTTTTCTATCTTTTATCTTTGTTCCCCTTGGTGGGACTTTAACTCTCTATTGTACATGGCTGTTCTCAAGTTCCATTGACCTACTTTTGGTCATTTGTGGACATTAATATGATTTCTTCCCTTTTCTTTTCTTTCTTTGTACATTGGACCTTGGTATCAATGAATTGATTTTCTTGTACATTAGACCTCATCATGAAGCCCTTGGACACCTCCTCATTATCAATAATGAGTAGTTGTCCTAGGCTTTTCCATGAAATTTGAAGCATTTAGGATTAACTACATGTGATGCCAAATGTTGTAGGATGTTTTACTTCTTTGACCTCTAATGTACAGTTATCTGAATTGGTTTTCCATAGAATGCCAAGATGGGATCTCTCTCATGAGTTGCAACCCTCATCTAGATGGTGTGATATCTCTCTCCAAAGTTAGGGCACAAAAGACACAATTTAGATCTACCCAAGGCTTATCTAATGCAAATGCAATTGCCAACTGAATCTACTCCCAATGTGCTGAAAGTTTCTCTTGTTGGTTGCAAATTTGTCCATTATCTTTCAAACTTATCTTTTCTCGTTTCCTTCTTTTTTGTTTTCATGCAAATGAATGAAATTAGGTTTTGTAGATGTAATACTTTGGGAGGACATTTGGTGTGGCCCTAACCCCCTATTGTTGTATATATATTTTGGTTTTTAACTTTTTGGTTGTTTGTAATGTCCCCATATTAGAGACATAAAATGCATAGTTTAAAATTTTTATTTTAAAGATTGTTTGATAAAGAGCAATGAAAGATTGATGGAATAAGATAAATGAAATGCATTATTATCAACTAGTGTATAACTAACATAATCTGATATGACTTATTACTCTTGATCGGAATAGATCTTCGCCTTGTTTCCTCTTTCCTAACCTCTTTGGATGGTAGATTTACTGTGCAAAGGGCACATGAACAATCTCAAATTGGACTCCCTCAAGGTGTCCCACCCGTCTTGGGACCGTCCATCAATGGATCGATTTACCAGCCTTTCCCTCCACAAACTCCCTATCCTTGTTGAGTGCTAGCGAAAGGGAATTTTGGCCCGAAGTCTATTCTTCAAGGTAAAGTCATAAAAGCTCAATGAGACACAATAATTGCTATAAGCAATATTATTGTGGCTAGACAAATAACATCCATTTATTTCTATATGTGAAATTCACTTCCGTTGTAGAGATGAACTCAATATATAGACACATATCTATTGATTGCAGCGTGTCATTTAATCATTCTATGCATTCACTTATCCTATTGAATTCACAAATCATCACATATTAGATCATTCATCGATATGGATTCTAATAAGATATGAGTTAGGCATTACACTGTAACCCACTGTCACTGGAATTTGATTATATAAACCTCAATGGTATATCAGTTGGTTGAGGGTACTTACCCTCGATTGTTGAACTAACTGGACTTCTTCTAGACTTATTTCCTTGAGCCCGATCCGTCTTCTTTCTTTGATGTGATGATGTATCTTCCTAAGATGCAATTGTTCTTGTTTCTTGGCACTCAAAAGATATCGTTAGTGTAACTCAACAGATAAGAATCTAGTATCCGTAATTATATTAAGCATCATAACTATTTATAAGGCTCAATAATTGCTGCAAGCATCATTATTGGATAACCATAAATACTATATCATAGTATTGTATATGTTATATGTATATATAGTATTTGCTCATCATTTATGATGTATCTATATGTATACACATATATAGTTCATAAGAACGCATATATGTAATCTACAGACTATAGTTGTGATAAGCCTACAATAGAAACTAATAAATATAAATCACAAGCATGACAGAGTAATAATGTCAATAGCTAGTTATGTAATTATATATTCAATAACTATGAAATCACATACCTCAGTCTGCTTATGCCATAAAGACAATTTCTATCAGTGATTCACTGTTTCTCTTCTTAGAATATATTTAGATATCCTTCCTTTAATTGATAACTCACACGTATATATATTTTACCTTGATCTCCTTCTGATGTTTTGCAAATGAAGATCGATAGATGTTTGTCTTTTATCTTTTCTTCAGATTGGATAAGTTCTCGCTTCAAGATATGTTCTTTGTTCTTAGTCAAGAGACACGTCTCTCTTTGCTGCCTTTCTTAACTAATCAAGGCTTTGCTGTATGCTCCCTTTTTAACCTTTAATACCTGTTGCTTGTTAACTTTCCTAATTGTTGCCTTAATTGTTATTTCTTATAGATAGGATAAAGCTTAGGAGTACATTAAAATCTGAATGTGATGCAACTGCTATCTTGATCGTTGTTAGCTCGCCCTTTAGAACATTCTCATCGAACTACAGCCTGGTATAGAGGATGCGATGCTCTATTAGAGTAGCCTCCGTTTCCTTTAGATTGAAGAGATGCTTCTTGTAACCGATGCTCTTTTACTATTGATTCTTTCGCCTCTTTATACTTGTGATGGGGTGAGAGACATACCCCTTCATGGTATGCGTTTGCCGCCAAGAGACGTCTGTTGGTTAAAGATCTAGGTTTATCGGCTTAACGGGAAGAGATTAATAAGACTCTACCTCGAATGTTATCACTGACCAAACATTGATGGTCAAACTAGGCTTGTCGAGGTGATACGTTTGAATAGCATTAACGTCTCCTGCCTCTCAGCTTGCTTGGCCAAAGTTGTTCATGGCAATATACACGGCGTTCTCATGAAGGATTGATGAAATGATGCGAAATCATCATGCCATGGTTTCTTCGTATATTCCCGATAATACTTCAATTTGGGTGTCTCCCATTACTATCTATCAAAATGATATTTTATACACATTTCCGTTGCTATAATCATCTTACTCAGTGGGTTTGGCTAAATTATCTTCTATAGCCTTGATCCATCAAATGGATGTGAGAGGGGTTTATTATCCCATGTCTCACGTTGATATGCATTTTTTTAATTATTTTTTTAATAATGATAGAATATTCAATTTATTAGTATCAATATTCTCATAAATATAATTATAATTATGGTCTTTGACCATTATAATTATAATGATATCTGACGATTACTATGCATTTGCTATCTACTTTATTTCATCACGAATATTCCAAGTTTAGGGTTCAGCATCACATTTCGGGGACATGACATTTTAGACATGATTTTTAGAGAATTTCTTATACGACTTTGAAATTGGAGATGACCCTCAAACATCTTGGGGACATTGGATGCCTATGAAATTTAAAAAACAAAAGGTGAATGTCCTTGGTACAATTCCTTGAGGGACCAAAATGCCTTGAGGATGATTGTGAAGTAACAACATGGGACACACTAAGAGAAGTTTTGTCCTTGCCCCCTTTTCCCAGACTTTAAAAGATGCCCCCCTTGTTTCACTTGAGATACATTCACTTATAAAATTCATTTCTAGTTCCTTTGTATTTGAGACACGATGTTAGAGGTGTGATTGATTGATGTGAATCCATTGCTTAATGTAAATGTTGTTGTAGAAATAGAAGGAAAGTAGGAAGTGTACAATGACACAAACGCACAACATCCCCTAAATTCAATATTTCGAACCCCCTCTAGATTTTCGCACTTTACAATTTTAGTGCATAGACATTCGTAATGGAACAAGCATAAAAAATGAGACTATAATTTTAGTGCATACGTTCCTAATGGAATAAGCATGGAAAAATAATCATTTTTAAAAAAAAATGGCACTACAAAATGAGTTACTTATCAAAAGATACAAGGGTTTTAATTATCAACTTTTTAATCTATTTTGATTTGCACTAAAAATAGATACTTGTTATTATAGTTTTGAACACCCTTCCAAAAACTATGTAAATTTTTGCAAATATTCCTTATCACAAAGTATTGACTTATTCATTGGTTCCCAGAACCTTATTGGGTTCCACCTTGGTTGTCTCACAACCTAGTTTCATCTCGTTGCCTTCATAATTAAGCTTAATAGAGCTTTTCAGTTAGTTTGCTATAAGGTTCTCGAAACTATGTTGGTGCTCGCAAAGGTTCTCACAACCTAACCAAACGTCGATGACAAAGAAGAATTGAGTTTTTGGCCAAATTATCAAAAGTTTGGGAACTTTATGTTGGTTTCAAAACCTTTGTCGGGTTACAATGAGGTTTTGAAAACCTTCTTTTTTCCCGACTGTATATTATTCCCTGCTTTGAAAAGTAAAATTTGGTTCTCAAAAGGTGACATTGCAGAAGTCTTAAGCAAGTTAAAGTTTAAAATGAGCATTTTGAAACTTTATATTGGTTTCAAGACCTATGTCAGACCTCGAAAAGGTTGTCGAAACCATGACTATAGCTGAAGTCATTCACATTGTAAAGGTTGGATTCTTTGACGAGTGTTTTAACAAAGACTTTTGGATGATAAAAAAGGTTTCAAAACCTTTGTCGGACTCCGACAGGGTTGTCGAAATCGATCAATTCTCGGAAAAGCCCTCATAGTTGTTCTCATTTAAAATTTCAAAATGATAAGAGCTTGGCGCAAGATGGGAAAGCTTACAAGCACCAATTATTAAGGGTGTCATTAATGTCCACCTACTTTCAGGCATTGATTGTAGGAGTCTATATAGGAATTAAGCTACCTAAAGAGCTCATTTTAACAAGTATTTGGAGATGGATTTCGCTAGCAAAAAAACGGCAAAATTGTAGAGGAATGTGAGTAATAGCTCTTGCAACACAAAGTCTAATTTAGAGGTATAGTGGTTTTGTTCTTGAGCTTTAACCTGCCATAGACTAAGTAATAGCTCTTGCAGCACCAAAGTCTAATTCAGAGTTATAGTGGTTTTGTTCTTGAGCTTTAACTTGTCATAGAATAATTTGGGGAAAAATTCGGTGAATTTGATATTGTTTGAATAGCTCACATAAGTGAATGTAACCATTTCTAGGCACATATTACGTCTGCATTCATTTGAATTTTATTTGCCATGAAGTTTAAATATCTGGGCTACGAACATTTATTGGGATTATCAAGCACATTATCGGAAATTGTAGACACAAAATTAGGGCATATTAACTTAGACGAATTATGGGAAAGGATTGGGAAGAAAGACAGACCCTTGATTACTCAACGTTTGATCGAAAGCGGATTGTTACAAGCCGCGATTCCTTTCCTGTATCAATGCAGTGTATTGACTTGGTTTTGGAATAGAGAAGTCAGAACAAATGACAATAGGATGGTGGTAAAAATCAATAGAGATACCTTCACTTCGTGTTTGAAAATACTAGAGAGAGAGGTATATGGGGATTTTGATTTCACTTCTTCTTATCAGCTTTTTTCAAGAAAAGAAAGGACAATAAAAGAATGTTATTGCCCGAGAGTGGTTTGCTACACCAAAAGGGGGTAAATCTCGATTGCCCAAGAAGTTGCATAGGACTCACTTTGCAGATGAAGTTTTCGATATTATCGTGCTTTTACATAGGTTGAGGGGTAACGAAAGAGACCATGATTATGAAGATTGGATGTATTTCTTCATATAAACAGTCATTCATGGTGAGCAATATTTAGATTGGGCTCAACTTACATGTGCCCAGATGCATTCAATGATTATTCAATTTCCACTCAACAAGTTCTTTTACATGTCTTCCTACTTGTTCTATGTTATTGCCTACACAAGACTGTGGCGAGGCTTGAGACCGATTGAAGTCCAAGATCAGGGTGTTTAGATATATGACTATTATGATAAGCTCTAGTTAGAGAGGAGCTACATGCATTTTAGGAGGGTGAACGATGCGTTTACCATGAGGATGGTAACAGAGATACAAGGGGAAATAGGTCAAAGGATATCTCTCGAGGTTGCTCAATTGATTAACACCTATGGTAGCCATTTCATTCAATTCTAAATGTTTACCTACATTAGGGTTGGGGGTTTTGATGGAATCCTTTATCAATTGCCCAAATACGCAGAAGACAAATTTGTCTTAATTGAAGTATGCAAACAAATTGCAGAAGTGAACAAAAGATGTCAAGAGAGGAAAAAGGTAGGTGTACAGTTTCACATTGGTCTTGGGCTATTATTCTTGTAATTCGATGTCTGATGCCCTCAATATTGAAAGGGACTTAGCAACATATACAATGCGAATCTATGAAAGGAGGTTCCCTTTTGATAGCAAGAACTTTGTTAAAGATAACCTACAACTAGGGCTTGGTTTTCATTATTTTCCACATTTAGAGGATTATTGGGTTGATTGTGCTGATGAATTGGATGAGATTAACTTTAAGGAAGGTAGTAAAATTCAAATTAGATTGGGATATTGTTGACGTGTGTTTTATGACAACGCCAACACAGAATAAAATGTCCAACGGCCACTCTATTCTCTCTTGATCAAAGTGTTCCGCATGCTAAGATTGCGTGAAAGTTCATGCGTTCGACTCCAAGGTTCCTTTAATGCGAATAGACTTAGTTGGTTGATGTGAATATGTTCGGTATTCCAAGGGGACTTACGTAATTGTTCAACTTTATATGCTCAAGCAAATGAAGGATTTTGACTATGATGCTCTGGTATTTGAACGGACCGGGAAATACTGAATTTAAAGGAGGTAGGGATAGAAATTCTACAATCTATTTCTACGAGTGGAATGCAAGGATTAGCTTTGATAGTCTTCAAACCAAACTTCGTTTCGTCTCCCCTTCGGACAACTCTGACAAAGCTGGTGCAATCTTCAAAGGATGGATGAGATGTTTAGATTGAGATTCACCATGCGCACCTCTTCACAACGAAGCAAGTGGGCACACTAAACACAATCGAAGTTAAGTGCTGAGATTCCAGTTGACCACGCAGGAGCAGACTTACCATCAGCAAGAACGCCAGTGGTATGGATACGGGAAGATATGCCCAAACTAATGTCACATTCCACAATTAACTCTACTTGCATGAAAACAAATCTACTTTACTTTACTCTATTCGAATTGGAAAGACGAAAAGATCTCGTCAACTGCCCACAACACAAAATGAAGTCACCAATCAATGAAATCTTTATATCATGAGAGTCTTACACAACAATCTTTTGCAAAAACTTTCAAAGGGAAAGTCTTTCTTTCCTTTCCAACTAAGCTAACTCCTAGCTCTACTTTAACTTCTATCAATCTCTATCTCTGTCTAGCTGTGATCTATCTCTGATTCTAATTCTAACTATTTACAAATGAGGGGGGATGCCCCTTTTATAATGAATCCAATTAGTGGACGGTTCAGATCTGAGTACAATAAAGGGCTCAGATTGAGCCACCCATGCCCTAATTAGGGCTTCTGCCCTAAAAACCGCCATCGAGAGGAGTGGGGCAATGAATGCGCCCTCCACTCCTCATCAATGCACCATGCTCTGCGATCAATGGATGTCGTCTCCTTCCAGAAGGTCATCGTCTAGAAGGGGGTTTCCTTTCTCCTTCTCGCTGGCTGCAAATTTGATGAATCTAGCCAAAACTACCTCAACTTCCTGATCGGAGATGGGAGGAATATGATCCAATTGAAACTCCAAAACTGCAACTGTTTGCCCATGCCGGGCACATGATTTTTTCCAGGCAACAAGGGCGTCCTGGGTGTTATGTATGATAATGGAGAACGTGGCTGTGTTCTCGAAATCATCCTGTGTGAAGGTTTTCACCTCAGAGAAGAATGGCGTCAATCTGTCTTTCAATCCTCCTGCAGTTATCTCTTCAGAAGTCAACCTCCTGGCAAAGATTGCCTCCAACGCGTTGAGGATTCCATCTAAGATGTTCGTCATGGCCTTTCTGACCCTGACAGATTCTGCCTGTGATGCATTATAGAATTCCCGGCCTATGACTACTGAAGAATACCATCTGGCAAAGTCGTATCTATCTCCTTGCTGGATAACACCTCCCTCAACCAAAGTCTGTTGAGGTATGCTCATCAAAGCCCCTAAACGGAGAACAACTCTCGTTTGATAGATGCGAGCCTCACCCCAAGCATGGTTAACTGCTTCCACTCTAGTCATAATATCGGAAGCTTGCCCATAGGCATGTGCAAGATCTTCCATGAATTTCTTGTTTCTGTACACACACTCGCAACCCACTTGTCTGCCTGCTGTGCCATTCTCTTTAAATCTTCTAACCCACTGATTGACTCTCTGGAAAATTCAGCTGGAGGTTCAATTGCCGGATTTTCTTGCTCGCAAGGACGGGACAAGTGCTACACGTAGCCAATCAATGTCTTGTGCTCTACCTTCAACCTTTTGTATTTGCCCTCAACATGGGACAATCTATCCTTGAGTGCCCGATAGGAATTATCGCACTCCTCTACCACCTGTGCTCTAGTAGGGCAGCCTAGTTCCATGGTTGTCACAACATAGTTCTCAAGAACGGCCTCGTCTCTATCACATTCTACCCGAGGAACTGCCATATGCAAGGTTCGAGATCCATCCTCATCTGTTGAGATCTTGGAAAACTTCCTAGCCTTTTTCTTTGCTGGAGGTGCACTGATCCTCTATAATAATTCCTCCATCTCAGCTGCGGGATCAATCTCGTCTACAGGATCACGCCTCATTCTGTCCTTTAGCCATTCTGGCACCTCCTGCCGCGTGTTAGATATAATGAAAGGCTGTTCTACCTCAGCCTCTACCTCGTAAACCTCTCCTGTGCCATTGTTCTGACGAGGCTCACCGTCATCAATAGGCTCAGTGACTCCCGAGCTCCGGGCATCCTGATCTGAAGTAGCATCACCCTCGAGAGAGGCCCCAATTTCCTGCTGAAATTGAGTATCAGTAGCCATCCCCTCATCTGTCTCTTGCTGATTTTCCTGCTGATGATCTTCTTGGGGCATGTTGATGCTCTGACCCATTGATTCTCTACGAGGTGGCTGATTCGCCACTTGCACTGTAGGCTCTACATCCGATCTTTCCCTCTGATCAGCAAATAGGAATACCTCCCGCATACTCGGAGAATGTGTCCGAGATGGCGTATGCATGGACTCCTCAACTACCACAGGCTCGGGTCGAACTGGCTCCTTTCCTCTAGGCTCTGGAGTTGGATTACTCCGTCTCCTCTAATTAGTTACTGGTAATCTGCTGTCTCCCATCAAATTGTAGGTAAGGGGAATTGACCTTCCCTTGAGTCGGCTGACATGCCTCTCTACCCAACTCCGTTTAAATGTCAAGATTGGGATACAAAGTGTATCCAAGTCAGTGATCTCTGGCTCAGACCAATCCGGGAGTGGCAGAGGCGTATCTCTTATTGTCTCGTAGTCAGCCTGTACAACGTTTATGTCTTCCTTAATCTGATTTGGTATTGGGATGATCTCACACTCTCTGACCATCACCAACGGTATTCGAGAGAACATTCTCTTCTTGACTTCGATCTCATCTATTGCACTTGCCCAAAAGTCTTCGATCTGCGCCTTGTGCCTGAACTCCTCTGTGAGTATCCACCTAATGTTTCTGTGGGGATCGTAGTAGTGCCTATTGGTGTGATAGGAAAGGTGGAAGAATTGGAGCTCCGCTTCTTTCTCTCTTGCTGCTTGTAGCGATGGGCAGATTTCATCTGAATTCCCCATGGTAATTGGGAATCCGAGTCCACCTTTCTTCTTCTTCTTTTGAATCTTATCATAGGCAATCAGTTGCTTAGATACTTCCAGCATCACTATCCTGTTTGTGGGATACCGAGGCAATCTGTACGGATAGGAGGAAAATCCTTGCAGCCTTATGTAGGTGAATTTTGGAAATTGGATAAACCAACATCCGAATTTTTCAATCATTTCCTGTGCCTCCCTTGATATTTTGTGATGGGTTCTTTGCTACAGGGTCCTCGTTATGTGCATAGTAAAGGCATCGTTGACCCTCTTGTAATTAGTCGTGCTTGTCAAATGCAACTATGGACAAGCTTCATATATTTTAAACTGATGGGAACCGCAACCGATCGGTTCCTTGTAAGAGATCCCTCTGTATCTCGTCATGCGAGCCAACATGTAGACAAGGTAAGAGCCCATGTAAAATTTCTTCGTTCTCCTCACGCCACGAAGCTGCTCGTGTATGCAATAACTGATCATTAGTGCCCAATCCATGTAATCTTTTCCCTGTAACACCAAGTTGACAAAATAGAACATCCAAGGTTCGAAGATGAACGCTTGGGGGCAACCTTCAACTCTGCTCAACCTCATAATGAGATCACCAAACTCCCGTCTCAAGTCCTCCGAGACTATCTGCTTGGGCAATTTTGTGCGAGTTGGCTTGGGTTTAATCATCCACCTAGTATTTATCAAATCAGCACACCGGTCTGTGGCGGATGAGTATATCTTTCCAGCTCTCTCTTTTGTCTTGTAGATCATCTTCTCGTGGACTGGAATCCCGAATGCCTCTCCGATTGCTTCAGGTGTTAGGTTGGCCAGCATCTTGCCATTTGGCGAAGTGATCGTCCTCTGTTCTACATTGTAGTGGTAGGCGCATTCCATGATGAGTTCTGGACATCGGATAGCTGGCGAAAAGTTTGCAGCTGCATACAGTCCACTTCTGACAATACTGTGCGAAGTCACTGATGGGTGATGGCCTCCAGTCCCCATTATGCTTTTTCTGAATGCTTCCATGTTGAATGAGCCTAAGTTCGTGTCAGCTAGCCTGCCGAGCTTTGATGAAAATTTGGACTCTGGTAAGAATGATTTGCCCAATTTCTTGATCACAGCCTGTCTGGACTCGGTGTGGTTGTTTCTGCCTGTAGCTCTTTTGCTTGATTCAGCCATTCTGCAAAAAAAGGCAAGGTAGTTAGACGACATGATTTTAATAAAATAAAATAATCACCGTTGAGGGTGCCACTAGATTTTAGATAAAAAGGCTGCAACACTTTGTCACTTTAAGTTGCAAACCTCAACTACGCCTGTTTACTTCAACGTTTTTAGAAGTTTCTTCTTTGGTTGCAGCAACACAATGCCAAATACTTGGAAATGTTTGCTTGCAGCAATTTACTTTAGGCAAATTTGAAACCTCTCCCTTGAAGTTCGTACTTCTCTTTCTAACTTTGCACTTTCAGCAACTTCAAACTTTCTTCTTAGGTACGAACTTTCATCAAATGTAGCCCTTTTAAACTTCAGATTTCTCAGCAACTTTAGACTTAACCCTGTTTACTTCAGTAGTCGAATAAAACTTATTGAAAGCCGTACCTTCTCAGCAAATGCAGCGACTGGCAACTTGAGAATTCGTGCCTCTTAGCAACTGCAGCCTCAACAAGTTAAGTCGCACTTCCTTCAGCAACTTCAACTTCTACAAATTTATACTTAGCAACCTCCAACTCTCTCACAATTTCGAATTTCTCAGCAACTGCAATCTCTTCAGAAAATCGTACTTTCACTTAGCCGATATTTTTGCATTCAGCAACTGGTGAGAGGAATGAAGAGGATTTTAAAATCTTATAGCGTGATTGAATTCCTGCAGAGGCTATACTTAGCAAATTTTCCAATTCATTTTCCCTCTCTTTTCCCAGTTGTAACACTTGTCATCTGAGGCATCTTCTAGAATTATGAATTCATGATCTCTGCACAGGCCTGCCTCGTCGCATTTGATTTTTTTAAAATATCAAATCGTTCACTTCCTTGAACAATTTCAAAATGTTTGGCTAAGTCATTTGACCTCTGAATTGCGAATGTTTAATACCCAGAAGAGAAATTCTTCCAGAATCCATCGTTTTCATGTGTATCCGGACGAAGGGGTTTTTTTAATTTTTATTATTTAAAAATAATAAAAATAGCTAATGTTTATTTCTTCCCTTTTGGATGTATTCCATTCCTGCAATTTCAATCTTCTCGATCCTGGCCAATTTTCTTGATTTTCCTTGAAGAATTTTCTTTCTGAAGATTTTCATAACTCTGGAAATTCCTAGCATCATCCTCTAGACATCGTCTTCATTTTCTCTTGAGAAAAATACCTTAGGAAATATTTAAAAATATAAATTTCACCTCTAAAGGGCGCATATAGCATGTCATTCTTCCATTTTATTCCTTAGGCAATTCGACGCCTAGAATTCCTTAGCAATTTTCATTTTTAAATCCCCACTCACTAGGCGCACTTCATATAGTGAAGAGGAAAAATATAAATAACTCTTGGTCTTTTAAAAAAAATCACGCCCCCTTAACATTATTCCCCTTTGGCGTATGGTGACTCCTCACCTTCCTTGAGCACATATGACATAGGTAGCTTCCACCTTGAAGCGCATTTGCTTCACCACCCCACGCCTTTAGCTTTTAGCTTTTACCTTTCAGCTTCTACGTTTTACCTTGGGCGCATATGCCATGGAGAAGAGGAATTCCCGCGCCTTGACTTGACCTTTCACCTACCTCTGGCGCATATGACACACTAGACTTTCACTTGAGCGCATTTGCTAGTGTGAGGGTGAATTCCGCTTACTTCAAGTGACTGTTCAGTTTCTTGAGGCGCATTTCACCCATGTAACTTCCTTTCTCAAGCGCATTTTGCATGTGGTCAAGGAAAACCCAAGCCCAGAGTGACTTTTCTCCTCCCTCTGGCGCATTTAGCATGTGCAACCTTCTTTCTCAGGCGCATTTGAGGATGCCTTAGGAAATTTTTTTATATGTCTTGAATATTTCCACGCTTTGGGTGACCTTTCACCTTCCCTAGGCGCATATGGGGAGATGAGTAGGAAAATTCCATGCCTTAGAATAATTTTTATGCCTCTTGAAGGCGCATTTCATCTTGACTCAAGGAAAATTCACACTTAGTGATTTTGTATTTTCCATTCCTCCTGGGCGCATATGAAGGTGTTTACATGCCAGTTACCTCTTATAAGCTTCCAACGCCCTAGGCATTCTCAGCTTTCCATTTTTAGTAAATTCAAGGTTTCATTGATTTTCACCTTGTTCCTGAACTAGAATTGGCGTGGTTGTGCCTCCATCTGGTGTTGCCATCCTGTTCACACCTTAGCTAGTACCGGATAGTTATTTTAGCCATTTGCTATTTTTAGCAAACCCTAAAATTGATCAATTTCCGTATCTCCGTTTGCTTTGAAATTTGCTCCAGTTGCTTTTGATGTTGTGAGAGACTTGTTCATATTTGCTTCTGGCGATGACGCGCTATTTTTAGCCACCTGCTATTTATAGTAAGTTTAAAAGTTGCTTGTCTTCAGCAGCTCCATCCGACCTGAAACTTGCTATGTCTGATCCTGATAACTTGAGTGCTCTGTTCATACCAACTTCTGGCGCAGACCTGCTATCTATAGCCGTGTCCTGACTTACTAAAAATTGTAAGTCCTCCAATTTTGCTCAAAATTTTCCAATAGGTAGCCTGAAGGATGCTAATCATGGTGGCATGGTTCGTTTCGATATCTCTGCATTCTGCTTCATCTATCTTTAGACATGGCAGGGAAACCCTAATCTGACTTGCATGTGCTCTCGAGTGCTGCTGATTGCCTTGATTTATATTGTTTGTCGTTCTGCTCGCTGGAAGGAAGTGCTGGGTAGCTACCGGGATGACACTACTATTTATAGTAAGTGTCCGGAAAGTTGTCCATCGGATGTTGGACGAGTTTGCATGTCACAGTGCCCGTGGGATCTCAAAAAACCCAGAAAAACCCAGAAAACTGGTCAACGTTCCGGCACTGGCTAAAAATAGTAAGTCCCTGAAAACTGACTCATTCCGCTTGCATGTCATATCACTGCGAACCTCTCGCGAAACCCAGATGGAATATCCGGACATGCATTGAAAATTCCTGCATGCAAACCCTAAAAATAGCCTCGGAATGCTGAACTCTGAAAGTCACTATCTCGGTTTGCATGTTACACCATCGCGAAGGTCGTGGAAAACCTAGATCAATTCTCTTGTCATTTATCAGACAATTGCTTGTTTAAACCCTGAAAATAGCCTTCGAAGGCTGAACTGCTAAAAATAGTCAGCTGTTTGAATCTGCTCAAATTTCATGCGTAGGCACTCTGAAGTTGCTTGAACGTGATGAAGTGGTTAGAATCCCGAAATCTTGAGGAACAAGCCTCAAATTAGGATTTGAGTGGGACTCTGCTTTGAGCTTTCTGAATGTGTTGCTGCAGTTAGATTTTACCTGAGTAACTCGATCTTGACCTCAGACGAGCCTAAAGGATAGAAACCTTATATTTGTCAATTACTTCAACTGAGGTCAAACGGGGCATCCTCGAGAGGACAAAAGATCAGAGACAGAGAGAACCAAAGCCAAAAGACCAGAATGGAGCAAAAATTAGGGGGTCCCCATCTTGGATGGGGTGATGTGTGAAAAGGTCACAACATTTGGCGACTCCACGGGAAAGTGTTGAAAAACACTTTAAGATTAACCTTGGCCCAAGCCCTCTAACCATCATACAGAAAGATATTTACTCAAAAGGGGAGAAGAATCTGATATTGGATCAAAACACCTTCATCCGGGATAATTTGAACATATATGTTCATCTCACCTCTAAGCCAACTTGACTTCCGAGATCAACTATGGCAAGTTATATAAGTGTCTTTACTTCAAAAGCATCCTGGACATTGCCTCGCTGCCAGTCAGGCGTCCATAGCCCCAACGAGGTTGTCGCTACAATTCTCACGAATATTGGTCCACTGCCAGTCGGGTGTCCATAGCCCTGGTGGAGTTACTCATATATTCCCAAACCAATGTTTTAGGTATGATATTTCTTTTATTTTTGTTTCTTTTGATATTTCTCTTTCAACATATTTTCTTTTCTCTCGATTTTCCGTCAATTCCATAATTGGTTGGCAAGCAGTGAAGCTACCGATGGGTTTGAGAATTGCAGTGGCGCTGAAGCAAGATGTAAGATTTTCACCGGCCATAACCTCTCCCAAGAAATCAAAAGGACTCAAAGTATTTTGCTGAACAGGTAGGACATTATGATCTCAGATTCATGTGTTGAGACACAATAACTGATTAACCTTCCGAGTCGAGTTCGTATGAGACCGGATGATGATAAGAGGAACACAACCTTGGTGTTATATCATTCATAAAAATCCCATGGAAGTAAACCAGACTGTGTAGAAATATCATCACCCCCATACGTAACGGGAGAACCCAAAATTCATGTCCATTCCAAACCCAAACCAAAACCACTTGAGTGGACAACTCAAGGGAGGAAGCACCAAAACCAAAAACCCAGAGGGCAACAAACCAAAACCAAAACCAAAAGGAAAAGCGGGAAACAAAACAACCTAATCTAACTATGTACAAAATAGGTCCCAGGAGGGAATCTACGCTTGGAAATAATGCTTGAGGAACCGCCCATTGACTGGCAATGGGATATCCTCTCCTGTTAATGCTTTCAATCTGAATGCATTATCTCCCAGGATCTCAGAAATCTGATATGGGCCCAGCCATAATTTATCAAACTTGTCGTGATCACCTTTTCTTTCATGGGCCTTATCCCAACATAAAACTAAATCTGAAATCTTGTAGGCCTTGATCTTGGCCTGTTTATCGAACCATCTTTTCACGATTCCTTGATGCTTGGCCAAATTTTCAAATGCTTCATCTCTTTTCTCCTCCAAATGCATCAATTGGGACAACCTGACTTGCATTCTGTCCTCACCCTAGAGATATTCTTGAATGAACTGAAGAGTAGGGATCCTCAACTGCACTGGGAAGACTAGATCTTGCCCATATACCAAGTGATAAGGGGATGTTCCCAAAGAACTCTTCGTTCTAGTCCTGTGTGCCCATAAGGCAAATCTTAGCTGTGTGTGCCAGTCCTTGGGGTTCTTATCCAATAATTTCTTGATAGCATTCAGCAAATTCTTATTTGTGGACTCTGCAAGTCCATTCCCCTGCGGGTAGTAGTTAGATGAGAACTTCAAAGCGATCCCATATTCAAATGCCTAGTTTGAAAACTTCAAAGATGAAAAGGCAGGGCCATTGTCGCACACCAAAGCGTGTGGACATCCAAACCTTGTAATAATATTCTCTTCGAGGAACTTAATAACCACATCTGTTGTGCAAAGCTTGAGAGCTTGAGCTTCTGTCCATTTGGTGCAATAATCTGTGGCTGTCAGTATGTATCTGTGTTGTGCCGAGGAAGGTGGATTAATCATTCCAATGAAATCCAATCCCCACTTTGCAAACGACCTGACTTCAATCACTGGCTGCAAGGGCATAGCCAGATTCTTTTCTCTGTACGCAGCTGTCTGGCAAATGTGGCAAGTCTTTACATGCTTGTAAGCATCTTTGAAGAGCGTGGGCCAGTAATATCCTGCTCTTGAAATCTGGTGTGCTGTGGCCAAACCACCTCCGTGACTTGTTCCAAATTTCTCATGGAAGTGTTCCATTAGCTGTCTAGCCTCTCTTTTTCCTACACATCTCAAATAAATTCCCTCGTGATTCCTTCTATAAAGTACTGATCCTTGCAGCATAAATCTCTGGCTCTTCATTCTTAAAGCTCTTCTCTGCACCGGATTCAAATGTGAGGGACATCTGTGATTCAACAGATAATAGGCAATGTTGTCATACCATTCCTCGGGGGACACTTCTTGTAACACGTAAGTTTGTTGTATTAATCCAGGTCCTGCCATTGCAATTGTTTGTGCCAAAGCTTGTCCTCGGACTAATTTCATCGGTTGTATCTCTATGTCATATTCTTGCAAGCTGGCGACCCACTTGCCTCTTCTTTCTCCTAATTCATTTTGCATCAGCAATGTTTTCACCGTGGCATCTGGAACTATTGCATGGACTTTGCTCCTTAGGATATAGTGCCTGAATTTCTTAGCTGCCTTCACTAGGGCATAAGCCTGCTTTTCTACATTGGCGTATCTTAATTCTGCTTCCTTCAATGGTGCACTCATAAAGGCAATTGGATGCTCATCCTTTTCTTCTGTTCTCTGGGTCAGTACTGCCGCACAGGTGTGTTCTGAAGCAAAAGAGTATAGGTAAAATGGCTTTGAATAATACGGACTAACCAACACCGGAGCATCCACTATCACTTGTTTGATTTCATCGAACGCCTTCTTTGTTTGAGGAGTCCATTCTATTTTTGCATCCTTCTTCAGCATTTCATTCAATGGTCTGACAATCTCGGCAAACCCAGTTATAAACTTTCTCACAAAATTAATCTTTCCGAAGAAAGACCTTAATTCTTTCTGACTTCCTGGCATGCCAATTCTTGAAATTGCTTCAATGCGGTCTGGGTCAATTGATATGCCCTGTTCTGAAAGGACATGTCCCAACAATTTTCCTTCAGTGACTCCGAACACGCATTTCTTGGAATTGAGAGAAATACCAAACCTTCTGCATCTCTGGAAAATCTTCCTCAAGTTTTCAACATGATCTTCTCTCTTCTTGGAGAACGCGGTAAGGTCGTCCATGTATATAATAATGCATTTCCCAACTAAGTCTCTGAAAGCGATGTCCATAGCTCGTTGAAATGTGGCCTCGACGTTGATTAGGCCAAAAGGCATTCTTCTATAAGCGAACGTTCCCCACTTGGTGGTGAAAGCTGTTTTCAGTCTATCTGCCTCTTCAACCATCACCTGGTTGTATCTTGAATACCCGTCCAAGAAGGACATCATTTGGGAACCATTCACAATTTGCAACACCTCATCTAGTGAGGGCAAGGGATAATTATCTTTCTCAGACGCTCTGTTTAGATTGCGGAAGTCAACACACAACCTTATCTCTCCATATTTCTTCCTGACGGGTACTAGATTGGCGACCCACGTTGAGTGCCTTATTGGGAAAATGATTCTGGCCGAAAGGAGCTTCCTTACCTCTTGATATATCAATGGTTATAGTAGCGGGTTCACCAGCCTCTGCCTTTGTCTGAATGGTTTGTTTCCCGGCTTTAACGAGATTGTGTGTGTGATCAAGGTAGTGTCATATGTCTTTAAGTCCTCATAACCCTAGGCTACCGCATCGGAGAATTGTCTCAATGCTTGCACTATTCCTTCTCTTTCTTCTGGGGTACAAACCTTACCCACAAATACATTCTTGACTTGCTCGTCGGTTCCCAAGTTAATTGTTTCGCATTCATTCCCTTGAGTACCCTGATTTCTACTCAGTTTATCAGGGTCGAAGAGCCTTTCCAACTCGACCATTCCTCTAGGAATGACATTTGTCCTCAAATTTAAGATCCCTTCAGCATCAAATTCTGCCTCCTCGGTTTCTTCTTCATCTATAATCTGTGCTTCAAATACTCCTGAGTTTGTTAAGAATTCCAAAATCTGTTTATCATCATCAAATACCTGGAAATTCTTTATATTGTCTGGAATTGAAGGCATGGAGATCAATTCCACCGTGAACTTCTTTAGACCCTTCCAACTCTAGCGGCTCTAGTGAACTGGTCGCCTGTGCAAGGGAATTTGCCACTGGATTTTTAGCTCTGTACACCTACTTGATGTTGAAAGCATCGAAGCTTTCGATCAAGTCCCATACTCTGTTCCGGTAACGGCCCAATCTCTTGTCGTGACAAGCATACTGTTTTCTTACTTGGCGGACCACTATGTTAGAATCCCCAATGGCGTGCACAATCTTGGCACCTTTCTCTATTGCTAGGATCAACCCATGAATCAAGGATTCATATTCAGTAACATTGTTGGTGCAAGGGAACTGGAGCCTGCAAGCACCTAGATATGCCTCTCCCTTGGGGTTGATGAGTTCAAACCCTGCTCCATTCCCTTTGTTAGACTTTGACCCATCAAATCTCAGTGTCCATACTTGATCTTCTTTATGATCGCTATAGGTCGTAGGATCATTCTTTTCTATCCATTCCTTCATCAGGGAGTCTTTTCTCTCATTTACCTTTTTAAGTTCTTGCACCAGAGAGACTTGTGGAATTCTCTTTGAAACTTCTTCAATGGCCATTTTGCACATGGCACATGTAAACTCCGGATGGAATGCCTCATGGATCCTGCACCAATTAGGCATTAACATACTGCTGATGGAAACATCCTTCCCTGACTCCATTCTTTGCTTGACATTTTTCAGCACAAAATTCCTAAAATTTCCAAACATCCCCTCACCATCGCTTGAGTCATCTTCAATCAATACTTCAGTGGAGGAGGGCGTGCTCTTTAAAGGTTTTTCCTCAATCACGCTCTGCAGCATGAGGATTTCTTGCTTGACTGGCTTGTAAGATCCTAGATCGGTTTCTGCAAACAAGACTTCATTATTATCACCATATTCGGTGATCATCAACCTGAGCTGTGGTGTGCTCTCTACTCTTATCTGGTTGGGGATTCCTCTCCAAGGCAACCGCATATGAGAAAAGTCAGTGGTGATATACCCGTTCAACTTTCGGCACCAGTCTCTGCTAAGTAGCATGCCATACCCATCTGGTATATCCACAACGGAAATATCAATACGGCTTTGGATTCTAGGATCCGCGGCTAGCTGCATGTGAATGTCATTTAGTTCCCCAACAACGGGAACTTCTGTTTTGTCTAGTTGAGTTACTTTCTTGTTGGTGTGAAGCGGGATTAGGTCCCAACCTTTCGCATACCTTTAAAGGCATGACGTTGCTTGAAGCTCCTGAATCAATCAAACAATTGTGTAGCATTTTTCCGAATATTTTGACTGAAACTAAGAATGGGGCTGGTTCATCCTTCCCTTGATAAAACACTACTGGTTTCCTTCTTTCTTCTGCTACATCACTTTGCTTTTCATCTCTCTTGTCCGGCTGAACTTGTCGATCTTGAATCTCATTCCTCGTATTTTGCTTAACCTTTGTGATCTCATCAGGCTGAAAACCTCCCTCAGCCTCGACTTTTCCATGAGTGCCTGAAGAGTTTAGAACCATGCCCTCAAAGTTCTGGGGCTGTTGTTATGCCTCCCACGAATTGTAGGATGTTTGGGGCACATTCTGCACTATGTTTGTGTTCTGTGCAGGACGGGGCTGCGCGAGAATCTGGGGATTTCTTGGCACATTGGGTGCCTCTTGTGACGTATTTCTCGTGGAGGGGTTTTCAGTCAGTGCCCCTAGAAGAGTTTCTCTTACCTCTTGAACCTTCATTAACTCATAAAGTGGTAGACTTACTTTCATATTCTTGAACTCCTCCAACACATAAGAGCTCAGCTTCTTCATGTCCTCTTTAGGAGAATTCTCCTTCTGTCCTCGGACTAACTGGTAAACTGGCTGCTGAGGCATCTATGGTCCATTCGATCTTGCTTGTGTGGGAACCTGTTGTCTGTACTCCAGAGAGTCTTTCGGTGCAACCGACACGTTACTTGCATTGGGATGCGGTGGTGTAGAAAAGTTGTTCGGTGGCGTTGACGAAGTCAACAGCTCGTGTCGGGGATAACCTCTCTGATACACTTTAGGAGGCCCACTTCTAGTCGTCTGGAGGGCTTGCACTTCTCTAACTCCTTCCACCAGGACACTGTTGTTAAGAGGCGAGAAACTATAGCCGTCTCTGCTTAGAGGTTCATCTGGTGATGCGTATGTAGCATGGGCCTCTGAAGGTGCTTGAGTCTCTGGCGTACCCACGGGACCATTTGCTGAAGTTGGTGGAAACTTCTGATTAACCGACGGTGGCGTATAACTTTGGAAATTAGGCGGGAACTTGAAATCTTCTAAGATCAAGGCCTGATCATATCAGGGCGATGGGACTATTTCGTACCGCGTAGCTGGAGGATTCTCCGTAGGTTCTGTGTTTTTTACTTATCCTCTGAAGATGTCAGCGGCAACTTGAAACTCATGGCATTGTAGCTCAGAATGCTGACTAGTGTTGTGTAGTCTACACCATCCCGACAAGGTGGCTTCTGCGAAATATACTCTGTTTGCCGGTCGGTTCTCGGGAGGCGGCGGGTTATCTAGTGGTGTAGGGACACCTCCATTGTTGGGCCCCGTATTCCAAGATCTCTTCTAGAATCCCTGATTATTGTTTCTATATCCATGGTTGTTCTCATGACTGTATCCTTGATGGGTATCTTGATGGTGGTTCGGAGGATTATTGTGATATCCTCGATTAGCACCTTGATGTGCTTGATTATTCCGTTGCATGGATTGAATCTGATTATTTTGGTTCCTAAGGTATGTCACCTCAGTTGACAACCTTTTCACTTGTTCCACCAAATCCTTTATCTCATCTCTTTCCTCTTGAGTCTGTATCGGTGGTACTGTGTTCTGCAGGTAAATAGGCTGTGCTGCTGGCGCTTGAGACAAAGGTACTCCGGGGTGGAGAACTAACTGATTTGATGGGGCAGCTGTCTGGTAAGCTGGCTGTGGAACCAGATTCAATGCTGGAACTTGCTGATTCCAGGTTTGTATCTGACTGCTCATAGTACTTAAGCCAGTGTATAGTGAGGGACCAGTTGTATTTTGTCCCATGTTTTGACTTACTTCAATTGCCTTAGCGTAAGCTAAGTTCATATTCGTTGGAGCGGGGTGAGCTTCTCTCACAAACATTGCAGTTAAGGGATCCAAAGCGGCGTAGTAATTCTCCCTAGCATCAGTGATAGTGTAACGAGTTCGTAATCTTGTGAGAGCCTTTTGGAATCTATTGTTAAACACATGAATAGGCTCTTTCTCTTGCCTCCTTACTTCTACAAACTGTCTGAACAACTCTGCGGGAGTGATGGGGATGCCAAACTTTTCGATGAAGGCCGTCTTCATCTGCTCCCATGTTTTGATTGAACCGACTGGCAAATGTATGAACCAATAATGGGCCTCTTCCCCCAAAGAATAGGGGAACAACCTGCAAGCCACATCAGCATATGCAATCTGCCTATTGCGTAGGTGGTCCTCAAACATTTTAATGTGATCCTCAATAGTGCGGTTCACATTGTGGACGTGGAACTTGGAGCAAAAACTCTCTGGATTCTTTGGCATGTCGTGATAGTCGGCGAACTCCAGCGGGGAAGGGTTGGTGACCAACCAAGTAGCACCATTTGCAACAGGCTGGGCCATTGCTTGCCTTCGTCGATATACAGTTGCTGGAGCTGTTTGCTGCACAACAACTGGCGTGATTTGAACTGGTTGCTGCTGAATTGCTACCGGTGTGGTATCTCGTGCTGGTCCCTGTTTGGCAAACCTTGAAATACTAGGCGGAGTTCTGAATAAACTGGAAACCTCTTCGCCACCTATTGCTTGCTCACTTGATTGAGCTTCTTCGCTTGATATAATTTCTTCACTCGAGGGAGCCTCTCCGTCTGATCAAGTACTTCTCTTCTTCCTCGTTCTGGTAGGTAGCTCTATAAGTTCCTTGGATGAATTGGGTGCGGACCTCAAAATTCTTTTCAACTTATCCGACGAGAATGAACTGATGCGATCCAGGATGAAACTGCTCTTTTACTGGCGATGCACGGGAGCGAGTGGCCGTCTTTGATTTCACAAGTCTCTTTCGATAGCGACTTGGATCTTGATAGCTTTCTCTTCTTCTTCTTCCAACACGAAGCTTGTTCTCATGTATTCAGCTACACTCCTCTTAGTCCTCCACGCGAGATTGTTCAATCCTGAAAGGATGTCTTCTTGGTCGTCGTTGAATCTCAAATTTGGCTGCAACATCGGAAATACTTCTCTATGAGGTAGCACCATTTTGGTACATTAAACTTTTTTACAATTCCTTTTGCTTGAGTTACAAAAGGTAGTAGCCCTCCTTCTAGCGCCAATTCTGCTGACGTGTGTTTTATGACAATGCCAGCACAGAATAAAATGTCCAACGGCCACTCTATTCTCTCTTGATCAAAGTGTTCCGCATGCTAAGATTGCGTGAAAGTTCATGCGTTCGACTCCAAGGTTCCTTTAATGCGAATAGACTCAGTTGGTTGATGTGAATATGCTGGGTATTCCAAGGGGACTTACGTAATTGTTCAACTTTATATGCTCAAGCAAATGAAGGATTTTGACTATGATTCTCTGGTATTTGAACGGACCGGGAAATACTGAATTTAAAGGAGGTAGGGATAGGAATTCTACAATCTATTTCTATGGGTGGAATGCAAGGATTAGCTTTGATAGTCTTCAAACCAAACTTCGTTTCGTCTCCCCTTCGGACAACTCTGACAAAGCTGGTGCAATCTTCAAAGGATGGATGAGATGTTCAGATTGAGATTCACCATGCGCACCCCTTCACAACGAAGCAAGTGGGCACACTAAACACAATCGAAGTTAAGTGCTGAGATTCCAGTTGACCACGCAGGAGCAGACTTACCATCAGCAAGTCCGCCAGTGGTATGGATACGGGAAGATATGCCCAAACTAATGTCACATTCCACAATTAACTCTACTTGCATGAAAACAAATCTACTTTACTTTACTCTATTCGAATTGGAAAGATGAAAAGATCTCGTCAACTGCCCACAACACAAAATGAAGTCACCAATCAATGAAATCTTTATATCATGAGAGTCTTACACAACAATCTTTTGCAAAAACTTTCAAAGGGAAAGTCTTTCTTTCCTTTCCAACTAAGCTAACTCCTAGCTCTATTTTAACTTCTATCAATCTCTATCTTTGTCTAGCTGTGATCTATCTTTGATTCTAATTCTAACTATTTACAAATGAGGGGGGATGCCCCTTTTATAATGAATCCAATTAGTGGACGGTTCAGATCTGAGTACAATAAAGGGTTCAGATTGAGCCACCCATGCCCTAATTAGGGCTTCTGCCCTAAAAACCGCCATCGAGAGGAGTGGGGCAATGAATGCGCCCTCCACTCCTCATCAATGCACCATGCTCTGCGATCAATGGATGTCGTCTCCTTCCAGAAGGTCATCGTCTAGAAGGGCGTTTCCTTTCTCCTTCTCGCTGGCTGCAAATCTGATGAATCTAGCCAAAACTACCTCAACTTCCTAATCGGAGATAGGAGGAATATGATCCAATTGAAACTCCAAAACTGCAACTGTTTGCCCAAGCCGGGCACATGATTTCTTCTAGGCAGCAAGGGCGTCCTGGGTGTTCTGTATGATACTGGAGAACGTGGCTGTGTTCTCGAAATCATCCTGTGTGAAGGTTTTCACCTCAGAGAAGAATGGCGTCAATCTGTCTTTCAATCCTCCTGCAGTTATCTCTTCAGAAGTCAACCTCCTGGCAAAGATTGCCTCCAACGTGTTGAGGATTCCATCTAAGATGTTCGTCATGGCCTTTCTGACCCTGACAGAATCTGCCTGTGATGCATCATAGAATTCCCGGCCTGTGACTACTGAAGAATACCATCTGGCGAAGTCGTATCTATCTCCTTGCTGGATAACACCTCCCTCAACCAAAGTCTGTTGAGGTATGCTCATCAAAGCCCCTAAACGGAGAACAACTCTCGTCTGATAGATGCGAGCCTCACCCCAAGCATGGTTAACTGCTTCCACTCTAGTCATAATATCGGAAGCTTGCCCATAGGCATGTGCAAGATCTTCCATGAACTTTCTTGTTTCTGTACGCACACTGGCAACCCACTTGTTTGCCTGCTGTGCCATTCTCTTTAAATCTTCTAACCCACTGATTGACTCCCTGGAAAACTCAGCTGGAAGTTCAATTGCCGGATTTTCTTGCTCGCAAGGACGGGACAAGTGCTGCACTAAGCCAATCAATGTCTTGTGGTCTACCTTCAACCTTTTGTATTTGCCCTCAACATGGGACAATCTATCCTTGAGTGCCCGATAGGAATTATCGCACTCCTCTACCACCTGTGCTCCAGTAGGGCAGCCTAGTTCCATGGTTGTCACAACATAGTTCTCAGGAACGACCTCGTCTCTATCACATTCTACCCGAGGAACTGCCATATGCAAGGTTCGGGATCCATCCTCATCTGTTGAGATCTTGGAAAACTTCCTAGCCTTTTTCTTTGCTGGAGATGCACTGATCCTCTGTAATAATTCCTCCATCTCAGCTGCGGGATCGGTCTCATCTACAGGATCACGCCTCATTCTGTCCTTTAGCCATTTTGGCACCTCCTGCCGCGTGTTAGATATAATGAAAGGCTGTTCTACCTCAGCCTCTACCTCGTAAACCTCTCCTGTGCCATTGTTCTGACGAGGCTCACCGTCATCAATAGGCTCAGTGTCTCCCGAGCTCCGGGTATCCTGATCTGAAGTAGCATCACCCTCGAGAGCCGCCTCAATTTCCTGCTGAAATTGAGTATCAGTAGTCATCCCCTCATCTGTCTCTTGCTGATTTTCCTGCTGATGATCTTCTTGGGGCATGTTGATGCTCTGACCCATTGATTCTCTATGAGGTGGTTGATTCGCCACTTGCTCTGTCTGCTCTACATCCGATTTTTCCCTCTGATTAGCAAATAGGGATACCTCCCGCATACTCGGAGAATGTGTCCGAGATGGCGTATGCATGGACTCCTCAACTACCACAGGCTCGGGTCGAACTGGCTCCTTTCCTCTAGGCTCTGGAGTTGGATTACTCCGTCTCCTCTGATTAGTTACCGGTAATCTGCTGTCTCCCATCAAATTGTAGGTAAGGGGAATTGACCTTCCCTTGAGTCGGCTGACATGCCTCTCTACCCAACTCCTTGTAAATGTCAAGACTGGGATACAAAGTGTATCCAAGTCAGTGATCTCTGGCTCAGACCGATCCGGGAGTGGCAGAGGCGTATCTCTTATTGTCTCGTAGTCAGCCTGTACAACGTTTATGTCTTTCTCAATCTGATCTGGTATTGGGATGATCTCACACTCTTTGACCATCACCAACGGTATTCGAGAGAACATTCTCTTCCTGACTTCGATCTCATCTATTGCACTTGCCCAAAAATCTTCGATCTGCACCTTTTGCCTGAACTCCTCTGTGAGTATCCACCTGATGTTTCTGTGGGGATCGTAGTAATGCCTATTGGTGTGATAGGAAAGGTGGAAGAATTGGAGCTCCGCTTCTGTCTCTCTTGCTGCTTGTAGCGATGGGCAGATTTCATCTGAATTCCCCATGGTAATTGGGAATCCGAGTCCACCTTTCTTCTTCTTCTTTTGAATCTTATCATAGGCAATCGGTTGCTTAGATACTTCCAGCATCACTATCCTGTTTGTGGGATACCGAGGCAATCTGTACGGATAGGAGGAAAATCCTTGCAGCCTTATGTAGGTGAATTTTGGAAATTGGATAAACCAACATCCGAATTTCTCAATCATTTCCTGTGCCTCCCTTGATATTCTGTGATGGGTTCTTTGCTGCAGGGTCCTCGTTATGTGCGTAGTAAAGGCATCGTTGACCTTCTTGTAATTAGTCGTGCTTGTCAAATGCAACTGTGGACAAGCTTCATATATTTTAAACTGATCGGAATCGTAACCGATTGGTTCCTTGTAAGAGATCCCTTTGTATCTCGTCATGCGAGCCAACATGTAGACAAGGTAAGAGGCCATGTAAAATGTCTTCGTTCTCCTCACGCCACGAAGCTGCTCGTGTATTCAATCACTGATCATCATTGCCCAATCCATGTAATCTTTTACCTCTAACACCAAGTTGACAAAATAGAACATCCAAGGTTCGAAGATGAACGCTTGGGGGCAACCTCCAATTCTGCTCAGCATCATAATGAGATCACCAAACTCCTATCTCAAGTGCTACGAGACTATCTGCTTGGGCAATTTTGTGCGAGTTGGCTTGGGTTTAATCATCCACCTAGTATTTATCAAATCAGCACACCGGTCTGTGGCGGATGAGTACATCTTTCCAACTCTCTCTTTTGTCTTGTAGATCATTTTCTCATGGACTGCAATCCCGAATGCCTCTCCGATTGCTTCAGGTGTCAGGTTGGCCAGCATCTTGCCATCTGGCGAAGTGACCGTCCTCTGTTCTGCATTGTAGTGGTAGGCGCATTCCATGATGAGATTTGGACATTGGATAGCTGGTGGAAAGTTTGCAGCTGCATACAGTCCACTTCTGACAATACTGTGTGAAGTCACTGACGGGTGATGGCCTCCAATCCCCATTATCCTTTTTCTGAATGCTTCCATGTTGAATGAACCTAAGTTCGTGTCAGCTAGCCTGTCGAGCTTTGATGAAAATTTGGACTCTGGAATGAATGACTTGCCCAGTTTCTTGATCACAGCCTGTCTGGACTCGGTGTGGTTGTTTCTGCTTGCAGCTCTTCTGCTTGATTTAGCCATTCTGCAAAAAAAGGCAAGGTAGTTAGATGACAAGATTTCAATAAAATAAAATAATCACTGTTGAGGGTGCTAGCAGATTTTTAGATAAAAAGGCTGCAACACTTTGTCACTTTCAGCTGCAAAGCTCAACTACGCCTGTTTACTTCAACATTTTTAGAAGTTTCTTCTCTGGTTGCAGCAACACAATGCCAAATACTTGGAAATGTTTGCTTGCAGCAATTTACTTTCAGCAAATTTGAAACCTCTCCCTTGAAGTTCGTACTTCTCTTTCTAACTTTGCAGTTTCACCAACTTCAAACTTTCTTCTCAGGTACGAACTTTCAGCAAATGCAGCCCTTTTAAACTTCAGATTTCTTAGCAACTTCAGACTTAACCCTGTTTACTTCAGCAGTCGAATAAAACTTCTTCAAAGCCGTACCTTCTCAGCAAATGCAGCAATTGGCAACTTGGGAATTCATGCCTCTCAGCAACTGCAGCCTCAGCAAGTTAAGTCGCACTTCCTTCAGCAACTTCAACTTCTACAAATTTATACTTAGCAACCTCCAGCTCTCTCACAATTTTGAAGTTCTCAGCAACTGCAGTCTCTTCAGAAAATCGTACTTTCACTTAGCGAATATTTTTGCATTCAGCAACTGGTGAGAGGAATGAAAGGGATTTTAAAATATTATAGCGTGGTCGAATTCCTGCAGAGGCTATACTTAGCAAATTTTCCAATTCATTTTCCCTCTCTTTTCCCAGTTGTAACACTTGTCATCTGAGGCATCTTCTAGAATTATGAATTCATGATCTCTGCACAGGCCTGCCTCGTTGCATTTGATTTTTTTAAAATATCAAATCGTTCACTTCCTTGAACAATTTCAAAATGTTTGGCTAAGTCATTTGATCTTGTCTTCGCTTTGGCAAAAATTATCTAGCTCAAAACTTCTAGCGAAGTATCTCTCATTTATTTTGTTCGTTTGCCTTAGAGAAATCTCTCAATTTTGCCTTAGGAATTTTATTGAAAATAGGCACCGGGCAAAATATCCATTGAAAAGATGTGGACAAGGCGTGGAGAACGTTTGAATCACCTCTGAATTGCGAATGTTTAATACCCAGAAGAGAAATTCTTCCAGAATCCATCGTTTTCATGTGTATCCGGACGAAGGGGTTCTTTTAATTTTTATTATTTAAAAATAATAAAAATAGCTAATGTTTATTTCTTCCCTTTCGGATGTATTCCATTCTTGCAATTTCAATCTTCTCGATCCTGGCCAATTTTCTTGATTTTCCTTGAAGAATTTTCCTTCTGAAGATTTTCATAACTCTGGAAATTCCTAGCATCATCCTCTAGACATCGTCTTCATTTTCTCTTGAGAAAAATACCTTAGGAAATATTTAAAAATATAAATTTCACCTCTAAAGGGCGCATATAGCATGTCATTCTTCCATTTTATTCCTTAGGCAATTCCACACCTAGACTTCCTTAGCAATTTTCATTTTTAAATCCCCACTCACTAGGCGCACTTCATATAGTGAAGAGGAAAAATATAAATAACCCTTGGTCTTTTAAAAAAATCACGCCCCCTTAACATTATTCCCCTTTGGCGTATGGTGACTCCTCACCTTCCTTGAGCACATATGACATAGGTAGCTTCCACCTTGAAGCGCATTTGCTTCACCACCCCACGCCTTTAGCTTTTAGCTTTTACCTTTCAGCTTCTACGTTTTACCTTGGGCGCATATGCCATGGAGAAGAGGAATTCCCGCGCCTTGACTTGACCTTTCACCTACCTCTGGCGCATATGACACACTAGACTTTCACTTGAGCGCATTTGCTAGTGTGAGGGGGAATTCCGCTTACTTCAAGTGACTGTTTAGCTTCCTTAGGCGCATTTCACCCATGTAACTTCCTTTCTCAAGTGCATTTTGCATGTGGTCAAGGAAAACCCACGCCCAGAGTGACTTTTCTCCTCCCTCTGGTGTATTTAGCATGTGCAACCTCCTTTTGCAGGCGCATTTGAGGATGCCTTAGGAAATTTTTTGATATCTCTTGAATATTTCCACGCTTTGGGTGACCTTTCGCCTTCCCTAGGCACACATGTGGGGATGAGGAGGAAAATTCCATGCCTTGGAATAATTTTTATGTCTCTTGAAGGCGCATTTCATCTTGACTCAAGGAAATTTCACACTTAGTGATTTTGTATTTTCCATTCCTCCTGGGCGCATATGAAGGTGTTTACATGCCAGTTACCTCTTATAAGCTTCCAACGCCCTAGGCATTCTCAGCTTTCCATTTTTAGTAAATTTAGGGTTTCATTGATTTTCACCCTGTTTTGAACTGGAACTGGCGTGGTTGTGCCTCCATCTGGTGTTGCCATCCTGTTCACACCTTAGCTGGTACCGGATAGTTATTTTAGCCATTTGCTATTTTTAGCAAACCCTAAAGTTGATCAATTTCCGTATCTCCGTCTGCTTTGAAATTTGCTCCAGTTGCTTTTGATGTTGTGAGAGACTTGTTCATATTTGCTTCTTGCGATGACGCGCTATTTTTAGCCACCTGCTATTTATAGCAAGTTTAAAAGTTGCTTGTCTTCAGCAGCTCCATCCGACTTGAAACTTGCTATGTCTGATCCTGATAACTTGAGTGCTCTGTTCATACCAACTTCCGGCGCATACCTGCTATCTATAGACGTGTCTTGACTTACTAAAAATAGTAAGTCCGCCGATTTTGCTGAAAATTTGCCAGTAGGTAGCCTGAAGGATGCTGATCATGGTGGCGTGCTTCGTTTTGATATCTCTGCATTCTGCTTCATCTATTTTTAGACATGGCAGGGAAACCCTAATCTGACTTGCATGTGCTCTTGACTGCTCCTGATTGCCTTGATTTATATTGTTTGTCGTTCTGCTCGCTGGAAGGAAGTGCTGGGTAGCTGCCGGGATGACACTGCTATTTATAGCAAGTGTTTGGAAAGTGATCCATCGGATGTCGGACGAGTTTGCATGTCACAGTGCTCGTGGGATTTGAAAAAACCCAGAAAATCCCAAAAAACTGGTCAACGTTCCGGCACTGGCTAAAAATTGTAATTCCCTGAAAACTGACTCATTCTGCTTGCATGTCATATCACTGCGAAGCTCTCGCGAAACCCAGATGGAATTTCCGGACATGCATTGAAAATTCCTGCATGCAAACCCTAAAAATAGCCTCGGAAGGCTGAACTGGGAAAGTCACTATCTCGATCTGGATGTTACCCCATCGCGAAGGTCTTGGAAAACCCAGATCAATTCTCTTGTCATTTATCGGAGAATTGCTTGTCTAAACCCTGAAAATAGCCTCCGAAGGCTGAACTGCTAAAAATAGTCAGCTGTCTGAATCTGCTCAAATTTCATGCGTAGGCACTCTGAAGTTGCCTGAACGTGCTGAAGTGGTTAGAATCCCGAAATCTTGAGGAACAAGCCTCAAATTAGGTACTTACTAAAAATAGTAAGTGGTCAGATTTCAGTAGGATTTGAGTGGGACTCTGCTTTGAGCTTTCTGAATGTGTTGCTGCACTTAGATTTTACCTGAGTAACTCGATCTTGACCTCAGACCTGCCTAAAGGATAGAAACCTTAAATTTGTCAATTACTTCAACTGAGGTCAAACGGGACATCCCCGGGAGGACAAAAGATCAGAGACAGAGAGAACCAAAGCCAAAAGACTAGAATGGAGCAAAAATTAGGGGGTTCCCTATCTTGGATGGGGTGATGTGTGAAAAGGTCACAACAGATATCCAAGGTTTGGAGGATGATGAGTTTGATCTGTTGGACTCGATCTATGTTAATCGTATACAAACTGAACCAACTATTTCTTTAGACTGGAGTATTAAGGAGTTGGGGACTATTGATGCAAAAACTGCTGTAGTGCTTAAGAGAACACAAGATTGGGTAGCAAGAAAGATTGCAAAGAAACATAACGCCTCGCCTCCAAGTCTCAAGACACCCAACATTAGGGAGAGAGTAGCCTAGTACCTTCATCATCTGGTATACATTCATCGTTTGCTCAACAAATGACATTAAGAGAACAAGGAGATGGTGATGAGGAGCCCCCAGAGAAAGGTTTTCTAGAGAGAACTTGTGGAGAAGATGCTCCAAAACAAACCTAGATAGACAGAGATAAGTAGGTCGCAGAGGAAGAAAAAATAGTCAATGTATCTTCTTCCCCTTCACATGCAAGTGTTCCTTCTTCTCTTGATTCTCCTCCCTTGGAGGAAACACCAAATTCTCCTAGGATAGGTCCTACTCCACCCTCTTCTCCTAAAATGAGAACTTTTGATACTCTCCCTCTTAGGAGAGTCTTGCAATTCACTTCTCTTGGTTCTAAATCCATGGCTATCCAAGAAAAGACAAATAGTTCAACTTAGCCTTCCTAGAAAGGATTTTGTTGGCCAATAGAGAACTCCCAAGACTAAGAAACTAAAAACTAGATCTAGGTGGTTGGAAGATGGCAATTCTCGGATTATGTACGTAGAAGTAGCACACCCGTCGGTGCAAAAAGAAGCTAGACAAGCAACTGTTAGTGATTTTAGCATCACTAGAGTTAATTTAGGGCCTTCAACCAAGTATGGAGATGTGCATAATTTCTAAGTGACAACTGCTAGGTTGGTGGAAAGAATAGCTAGAGACAAACAAAGCAAGGATGAGTTGAAGCATTAGGTGAAGATTTTGACTGATTGCTTGAAATTTGTATTAGATTTGGATTCTCAACCAATTTGTCAGGCTAGTGCCACATTCAATCCAACATCTTCCATAGGAAAGTAAATGGTGAATAAGATGCAAAGCTATAAAGCTTTTTTGAAAGGTTACTGAAGAATGGGCCACAAATATCTTAACTAAGGGAACCAAATTTATCTCTGATATGAAGAAGGTACAGTGTTCCACGGGGTCGCGTCCCCCCCAAAAAACCCCGTGTTTCCTAGATGGGGATGTTTCAGAGACTTGGGGACTTGGGGGGGACGTGCTCCCATCAACCCACCACAAGCGCCACCATCCCACCACTAGTGTCGTTGTCTCCAAGACGTTACTAGGACTTCGATGATGCTGGGGTGTCCTCAAGACGTCTAGGGGACTCCTAGTTGTCTCCAAGATGTATAATTTGTATACTTATACATCTTTTTATAACTATTTTTTCAAGTACTGTATCCGTCGCCCCGCCGCCCCGCCGCCCCCAAACTTAGATCCCCCGTCCCCACATCCCCGAAACGCATCCCCTGCCATCCCCTTGTCCCCGTCCTCGAAACCCCATGGAACACTGAGAAGGTATGTAAAGATATCGAAGCATTGAGAATTGAAGTTGATAAAGAATTGTTGCTGCCAAGCACGAAGAATCAATTTGTATGAAAGTGGACAATGATTTCAAAGGAATGTTAGAAATGGGTATAGACAAATTGGTCAATGAGCAAATTTTACAAAGCACTAATGATAACAAATGTGTTATGTGGAAGAGGAGCATTGAGTGGAAGCTTTTTGTTTTGAAACAAAACATATTGGAACATGGAAAAGCACTTAATGAGTGTAATACAACGAGGGCTAAGATTTAGAAAAACCTTTTGGGCATCGACATTCATCTCAAAAAAGAAAGAAGTCCTAATGATGAAGATGAGGAGACATTGAAGGGAAGCTTCAAAGGTATAGTTGAGAGCCTTTGTGACAAACATAAATTCAATGTGGAAAGTATGAGCAGGCTCAATGGCATTGACTTGGCATTATTTCAGTTCGATGGACTTGCAATGACATACTTAGGGAAGATCGAGGCAGCAAGAGCTAAGAAAGCTCTCTAGAAATTACGAACTAACAATGTAATCATCCCTTAGCATGGTGACATGCATCCCATAGTAAAGACATTTAATGCCTACCAAGCCAAAGTTGCCGTGTCAGCTGCCCAGTCATTTGGAGTGCTTAATTATTTCATTTGAACTTTTATGTTTTATGGAAGTCGAAAAGACTCAAGAAGCAGTTACTCTTGCTTTCTTATATATGTAATATGATCTAACTAAGAATCTTTTTAACAATTTTGTTTTTGAATATAGATATAGGGAACTAGAGATCTTACGTTTGTGAATGTATAGTTTGAGATCATTGAATGAGTGAATGAAATTATCATAATCTGTGCGTTTTGATTAATTTCTGAAGTTATTGCATTTCTTTGTGAATGTATAATTTCCATTATTTGTTTGATCCATTTCTGTTTCGGTATCACCTTTGGTTATAAGATTTCAGTTTACATTTCATGGGATGTGAATTAGTCTATGTGCTATACACTTCTGTGATTGCAGTTTATCTATGCAGTTCAATTTTTTGAAAACAAAGTAGAAAATTTGCTATTTTGCCTTTCCCACTTTTTGGTTAAAAGCATACCCCATTTAAATTTACTTTAAAAACAAATTATTCATCAAAAGAGGGAGTTGTATATCATAAAATTTAGAGAGAAACTATTTGCTATAGAAATAGTTTACTCAAATGTTGGCAATTGATATGCATTTAATTTGGGTAATAGAGTTAAGAATGCGAGTTTTGAAAAAGTGCATAATTTGTTAACCAACAATACTTTAAGAGGGGCTCAACTTAAGCACCTAGTAGTAGATAGGTCAGATTTAAGGCCCCCTATGTGACCATACCATATGACCAGGAGGCTAGGTATTTGGTGTCACTAAAGAGAAGTGAAATTAGAGAGGCTTTTCGACAGATATGCACGCAGATTCTCCTAGTCCCAAAAAATCCGGTGAAAACCCAAAACAAATTACAACAAACAGTAACAAGTTTTTTTGCAATCATCTTTTTTGGTGTGATTTCCAATGCGAATTGCTGCTCTTGCAAGACAAAAACAACCCCATAAATTTGACTGTCTTGGAATATGGTTGAGTGTATGTATGATTGATTTTGCCATTATTTGGATCCAATGGCGTCATTTGTTGAGCGAAAAAGCTCCCTACAAAAACTCTTGTGATGCTTATACAAAAAACCGCCACCACATAAAACAAATTGAATTCTAATGCATATAGAGAGTATTTAAAAAAAGATAAATCAATAGTGATTACAAAACCAAGCAATAGAATACTAGATTGGCTCTAATACCATATAGGAGTGCACCAAGATCTTCTAGATTGAATACCTATACTGGTTCAAGCCACGTGAGTCAAGCACATGCACACTCTTTGTTGCAAGCTAGAAAACACAAATTGCAAAGAAAGAATAAAAAAATAATTCAATAACTTGAATGAATTAGCTCACAAAATGAAGAAGCACATATAGGAGAAGTGCAACTAACGTCTAAAAATAGTGGTGAAGCCTAAAAAATGGGCATGTAACCCACTTAACTAAGACTAGCTAAAAATAGACATGTGGCTATAAATAGGCACTTAACTCTCGCTTGACTAGCACACCTTAGTAAGCTTAACTCCAAGTGTAGGAATAATCCACAATAAACAAATAAGGATAAATAATATCCTACACTAACAGTTAATAGTTTTGAAATTATTTTTTAATGATAGGTTATTCATCAATAAATTAATATTTATGTTCACTATTAATTTTTTATAAAAGTGTTCCAATGAAGTTTTGTGTAAGATTATTCAAGCTTTGAATTGAAAACAAAGGATATTAGATGGTGAAATTTGAAACATTTAATATGCACAAAGACTAAGGTTTGGATGGTTAAATGAAGAGTTGATATTGAATGTCTCAATTGAAGTGAAGTTGAGTTGAGAGTTTAAAAGAGTAATGTCAAGTTCAAAGAAAATCTATTATACCTATTGTTTTGTAGTTGAATAGATAATTAGAAGCTGTCTTCTTTCTTTGACATCTGCCTTTAATATTCTACCTTCAATATCTTTTAATAAAAGTAATTCCTTAAATAAGGAGCAAGGGCTATGGCAATACAAACACTCATTTTAAATTCATTCTCCTTGTTGAGTTTTTTAGCTCATATAGGAACTTCTGTGCAGGTTTAGTGTGAAAGTGGTCCAATTTATTCTATTTTGCATTTCACTTTTAGTAAAAAAGTGAGTAAAACTAAGTCTAATAAATTGTAGATATACATTAATGACTTAGACTTATCTTCCAACTCATCTCTTGCAAGAGATAAGGAGCTTTTTGAAGATTAGATTTTGGCTTAATAATATGAAGATAGGTGCAAGATGGAAGAAATATATATAGTTGTATGCAACAATAAATTTCACGCATCTGTGGTGAACAATTTATTGAAGTTTCCTTGTAAGTTTTCCGAAGGAATGAGAAGTTGATTTGAAGGTGTAATTTTATGTGTATTTGTTTTACACTTTTGTAATTTGAAGTTTTAGCTATTGTGTGATTGTTTTAATGTTAAAAAATTTAATTCTATGTTAAATAATTTGTGTTTTGAGTTAGTTAATGATAGAACATTAGGACAATAGTCACATGGGGTTGAAATTTTTCATGGTATCAAAACTATCGTGTTATAGGGATTGTGTGGGAAAGTTGCAAGGTCACATGGGAAATTCACAAGGGTCTTGTAGGAGAAAATTCAAGAAACGTGTCGCCTTGTGAAAAATTCACTATGGCAATTCTAGTATGGGATAAACTACATTTTTTATTAGGATTTTGATGTTTTTTTTTAAATTAAAAGTTTGATGGTTTATGAGCAATTTTTATACTTTGTGAAACTAGGGTTTTAGAAGCTTCCAACTAAGGTTTTTATACCTATGGCTAGGGCAAGGTTTACAATCAGTAGATAGGGAAATTTTTTATAGGTATTTATTTTAAATCTTTTGGGCAATTTATTTTTCAGTTTTGGGAGTTTTTATTGTGAAAAGATTTTTTTTAATTGGCATTAGCTAGCCTCAAATTCAAGGATAGAAGGAAGGTGTATTAAATTTTTTACCTCGGAAAGTCAAGGTGTTTTTGTTGTTTGAAGAAAATGATTTTTTTGATATTGTAAAGGCCAAGCAAATGATCATGGATGTGGTAAGGGATCATTTATTCCTCATTTATCTAAAAATAAAACAACTAAGGAGATGTTTGATGCGTTGGTTAGTTGTTACTAGAGTGAACATAAATAGGAAAATGATATTGCGAAACAAATTCAAATCCAATAGAGATGACTAAATTAGATACAATTATCAATTACTTGATGAAGGTCACACAACTTCGTGATCAACTTGCAGTAGTTGGGGAGAATGTTGAAAATGGAGAGCTAATGAATTTGGTGTTGAGTGGGTTCTCATCTTCATGGCAAGCATTTGTTCAGAACTTCAGAGTATCTGTGCTCGAGAGAATCTTCCTTCTTTTGAAACATTGTGGAATGATTCTATCTAGGAGTAAACTTGAATGGAGTCTAAAGCTAGCAAGAAGGGTGATGACAATAATTTAGCCCTTTTTGGACAAATGGAGAAAAGTAAAGGAAAAGGGACTAGCATGGGTAAGGAAAAGGATGAGGATTCATCCTCACAGCAAGGGAAGAAGAACTTGAGTAAAATCAAGTGCTTTATTTGTCATAAATTCAGTCATTATGCATTAAAACATTTAGATAAGAAGGACAAAGGGAAGCAACAGTAGAAGGAAGTGGCAATCTTTGCAGAAATTTAGATGAGCAAGTTTGCTATAAAATTTGAGAATGACTTTTTAATGGTATCTTGTCTTTCTTCTAGCACGACTCCAAGGGATGCTTGTTATGTAGACAGTGGGGTGTCTAGACATATGACATCAACCCGATAGTATTCTATAAGTATCTAGTAGCAGGAGTTAGTACAATTCTCTTTCAACTTTAGTCAGGTATCTTGTTAGATTTTGACGATGTTTTGTTTGTTCTTTAGTCTTACGAAGAATTTTCTTTCAGTTTCAATTATGGAAGATAAGGGCTATGTAATAGAATTCAACAATCAACAATTTCTTATCATATTGAAAGAATCTAGCCTAGATATTGCACAAGTTATAGGGGTGAGAGAAGGAAATCTATATAGGTTATAGGGTTAACTAGTTCTAGTAGTATTAATGAGTAGCATCATAGATTCAGAGCCTTCTAGCTTCTAAGAAGTTGTAGATCAATAGGTTTCGCAGGATGCAATGGTGGAGTAAATCTCCATCATGAAAAACGATATATGTGACATATTGCTAAATTATGAGTTCCACAAAATCAAGTATGTTGCAGATGGCAACATTGAGAAATTCAAAGAGAGGTTTGTGGCGATAGGGTTCTCTCAAAAGGAGGGAGTGGACTATGAGGAGACATTTGCTCTAGTTGCTAGATACACTTCCATTAGAACAATTATGTTTTTAGTTTCTTTTATGGGATGGAAGATACATTAGATGGATGTTAAGGCAACTTTTCTTAATTGTATCATTAAACAAAAGTGTATATAGAGCAACCTTACAGCTTTGAGGTAAATGGGAAGTTATCGCATTGGTTGTAGGCTTAAGAAAGCCTTGTGTGGATTGGTATTTCAAGGTTGATGAATATATACAAAGTATGGGATTCAACAAAAATGAAGCGAATCCTAATCTATATTATATAAGTGTTGGACTTGACCTGCTTATTTTAGTGTTATATTTGTTTATAGGAGCAAAGCAACTCATTGTAGGGTGTAAAGCATATTTAGTTATCGACTTTGAGATGAAGGACATGCGCCTGATGCATTAGCTTTTGAGTTTAGAGGTTTGGCAACAACCAGGGGAGATCTTCCTTGGGTAGGGTAAGTATATAATTGAGATCTTGAAGTGATTCTAGATGGAGGATCACAGACCTATGGCCACACCTATGATCGCTAATCTAAAGAAGGTGACAACTACAATTTTAGAGTTGATTGATCCCATGTTTTAAAGGCAATTGATAGGTTCCTTAATGTATTTGGTCAACACTAGATTAGATAAATGTTTTGTAGTGAACACCTTGAGTTAGGTAATGGCAGAACTAAGTAGGAGCATTGGGTAGTAGCAAAACATGTGCTTAGATATTTGAAGGGCATAGTGGAGTATGGTTTGAGATATCTTGGAGATGGTGATGTAAAGTTGCAAGGGTATATAGATTCATATTAGATAGATAGTGCAGTAGATAGGAACAACACCTTGGGGTGTTGCTTTAGCTTGGGTTCTGAAATGATAATTAATTAATGTTCGATATTAACACAAGGAGAGGAATACTCCTTAAATAATACAATACAAGATGATGTTTCTAAAAAGAAACAATCGTTAACTAAAGAGAACTAAAGTAAATAATTGAAAGTTACTAAAAGCTAACTAAAGCAAACTTAGTTAATTGAACGTAAACTACTGACTAACTAAAAGATAAGATGACTATTAAATATTACAATAATACTTTAATACCTCCCTTAATGGTCATTCTACTAACTTAAACTAAGTCTACCCATCATCTAATGCCATGAATGTATAATACACAGACTCCTTTTGCTCAGTATGCTCTGTAACTTAAGCCTTCTGTTGAGACCCTTCTTGGTTGGACTTCTCATTAGCCAACCGCTTCTTGCAATACTTTTGCATATGACCAATCTTCACACAATAATGGCATGAAAAAGACTTTTTGGAGCTCACCTTTGATTTGCCTTGTCCTTTTTGCTGAGTGGACTTGCCTTTGCCATCTTTGGCAGTAAACGCTTGTTCAACATTGGGAGACTCACTGTTGCTCCCAAACTACTTCTTCCACCTATACTGCTGCAAGATCTTGTTGCATAACTCATCAAACTTCAAGTCAACATTGTTGGAGGTAATGTTGAGAGTTATGATGAAGTGCTCGTAGGATTGTGGCAAGCTTTATGATCACCACCATATCCTCCTCTTCCATCTTGTGGCCAATGGCCTCCAGTTGATCACGAATGTCTTTGATCTTCATCAGGTGATCCTGCAAAGACACTTTGTCATCCATCATAATTAAAAACAACATATTCTTCGGGAAGAATGCCTAGCCCTTGTCTGAGGTCTCATGAAGATCCTTCAAATGTTTCCAGATCTCTGCTACAGACTTACCAGATGGTATTTCTGGTAACATCTCATCGGTGACAAACAACTTGAGAAGCATAACTGCCTCTCGATTACTACCATCATACTTGTCTTGATCCTTCCCTGCAGTTGTGGGACAAACTTCTGTACCTAGAACAAGTGAATCCGGACATCGGTACTTAAAGATGGTAAGCATCCTATGCTTCAATGTGTTATAGTTTTTCCCATTGAACCTTTGGGTACTTTCCAACATGACGTGGTCAAAGACGCCATCCCTCTTGTTTTCCAAAAAGCACGAAAAAAATGAGGTAAAAGTTTGTGATCAGCTGACACGAAACCCAAAGCAATCAGCTAGCACAACTCCCATGATTTTTAAAAAAACGTCAAATAGAGGCTCAAAAACCCACAATTTTGTTGACAAAAAATCACCAAAACTCAGACTTTGCTGCCCTAGGTGATAGAAAAGGCACATTTAAAACAAAAAAATCTGTCAAAAATTGTTGCACGAAATTCAAAAAAATCCATCAGAAAACTCAGACTTCACCCTAGGCAGTAGAAATGGCAAGCTTTTTTTTGGAAAAAAATCTTCAAAAAACTCAAAAAACTCAAAAAACTGCCCTAGTTGCGAGTAGAATCAATAAAATTTTTCAGAATTTTTTTCAAAAACTCTGATTGATTTTCAAAACAGCAAAATTTTTTTTAAGTAAAAAGTTTTCAAAAAACTCTTTAGAAAAGGCAAGATTTTTTTAGAAAAAAATGTTCAAAAACTCAAAAAACCCTAGGCGGCATTTTTCAGCAAACCTCACCCAGAAAAACTCTTGTTGAAATAGGCTCAAAAATCTGCAGAAACCCTTGACCCCAGCAAAACCTTGGTGGTTTTCAAATATGATTTTCTTTAGCCACGATTTTGAAAAATCCATCCAATCTTCTATAGAAAAGGATTTCATGTAGGGATAAAAACCGTAGTTGTAGCAAAAAATGCACACAAAACAAGGAAAAATCGCATGTGAAAGCTCACAGAAGGTCGTGATTTAAAGTCGCACATAGATAAAAAGGTCACCGAACTCAAAAAAAACCTGCGATATATAGGCACGAAATCGTGTGCAGAACAAAGCTTGGCAGAAACCACTGATGAGGTTGCGAAAATCTCACAAAAAGAACCTCAAAAAATTGCAGAAAAACCATGCGAAAATGCCAGAAATTGGATGCGATTCCTCCAGAAATCGTTCACAAACAAGTGCGATTTTTCCTTAAAAAAGAACTCCGAAAATTTTCAGCAAAACCTCTATTTTTCCTTTGCAGAAAAAACCCTCGAAAACGCTAGAACTAGCTTGTGATTTTTAGCTTCAAAGAAACCCTTTAATCTTTCCAAAAATCGGCTCACGAAATCTTCGCTAAAAGTTCCTACAAATTTTTCTTTGAAAAATCCTCAATTTTTATTTAAAAAAATTGTACAAAAAGCTTTCAAAAAAATTCTCAATTTTTTTTTGGGTAAAACCTATTAAAGTTTGATTTTTATCAAAAAATCGAGCAAAAACATCCAAGAAATTTTAAAAAATAAACTTCTTAGGAAAACACGAATTTAAAAAAAAAATTCGCCCAAAAAATTGAGCCTAAGCTCTGATACCCATGAAATGATAATTAATTGATGTTTGATTTTAACACAAGGAGAGGAATACTCCTTAAATAATATAATACAAGACGATGTTTCTAAAAAGAAACAATCGTTAACTAAAGAGAACTAAAGCAAATAACTGAAAGTTACTAAAAGCTAATTGAAGCAAACTAAGTTAAGTGAAAGTAAACTACCGACTATCTAAAAGATAAGATGACCATTAAATATTACAATAATACTTTAATAGGCTCAACAATGATATCTTGGTTTAGTAGGAAGCAATCTTTTGCAACACTTCCTTTAGTAGAGGTAGAATACATTGCAACTAGTATGGCTAGTTGTGATGCCATTTAGCTTTGCAAGATACTTGTAGGATTGTTTGATATGGTGTTTGATCCCATAATCATTTATTGTGATAATCAGAGTTGTGTCAAACTCTTTTAAAATCCATTGTTTCATGACAGGTCCAAGCACATAGGGGTTTGACATCACTTAATGCGAGACATAATTTAGAAGGGAGCAATTAGGCTCTAGTATATTTCCATAGATCAATAGAGAGCTAATATTCTAAGCAATCCCTTAGCAAAAGCGAAGTTTGAGGCTTTTAGAGACAAACTTGGATTAGTGCAAAATTCCTTTTTCACTAAGAGGGAGTGTTGAGCTTTCAGCTCGGATAGGAACTTTTGCATAGGTTTAGTGTGAATATGTTGGAAATGGTTCAAGTGTAGATATACATTAATGACTTATACTTATCTGCCAATTCATCTCTTGCAAGAGATAAGGAGCTTTTTGAAGATTAGATTTTTGGCTAAATAGTATAAAGATAGGTGCAAGGTAGAAGAAATATATAAAATGTGTTGAATGCACAAGACAACTGAGAGGGGGGGGGGAGGGGAGTGAATCAGTTGTACCTTAAAACTTCAAAACCCTCACAAACTTTCAGATCCACATTCATTCAGTTAACCCTTAATCTGTTATAATAATTTAGCATGAAACGAAAATAACAAAAATTGAATCAAATCAACACCATGCACAAGAGAACACCAGATTTACATGGAAAACCCAAGATGTGAAAAACCACGGCGAGGATTAGCTCACAATATAAAGTAATATCAACACTGAATACAAAGGGCTCACTGCCGAAGGACTCACTACCCAAAGAAAGAAAGACTCACTGCTAGAATAGAAAAGAAGATAGAGAGGAATGTTACGTAGAGAAATCCATCTCAATGCAATAGAGAAATCCACGACATCTCTTCGCAGCATAACTGAAGAATTGTAGACACCTTGTGGTCATTGCATATAACAATCTAACACATGAAAGCTCATATTGCACTTCTCAAATTCACACTCTAATAGTGCACTCCGCATCATTTGTATCATACTTGTCTATCTTCGCATCCTTCAACAACTCAACTCATATTTATATCATCTTCAACCTTGAAAACATTCTCCAAGGTCGGTTAGGCACCTCAATCGTGTAAATTCAAATTAGGTCGACACCAAAACACTTTCGTGACGGATAGAACTGAAAGCGGACCACACCACTCTTTATCTAGGACCCAAATCTATAACACCACGTTATGAGATGCCTCTACAACCAATAAACATCCACCGCGATTAGTGTAAACACCAAGGTGGGTGCTCTTTGTAACAACACACCTTATCCTCACAAATTGGTTTTCTGTAGTTTAATTGTCACCTGGTGTGTTGTGTGTGTTCTTTTAGACATTTTTTTCAAGTTTGACCATGCTAAATAATGCAGCAACAATAGGAAATATATTGCAATATTCAAAACTAACAATTGGAAATTACAATGAAGAATACAGCTGAAAATTCCAGATTTTTCCCTAGGCTTAAATAGTCAGTTTTTTGACAAAGTAAAGACAACCTAGTTCATGAACTATGGTCTATTATCAAAATCAGACATACCCATAAAATACAACAATGAATTTATGTCTGTTGTAGTACAAAATGATTTCCAAATGCTTGAGAAATACACCCATCAACACATGAACTCGCTGCAATACCAAAATAACACTTGCAGCCTGTTTCCTTCTCCAGAATGCCTCCAATAAACATTAGCCCCTGTCAAATCTGCAAATGAGACTCCAGAATACAAGAAATCTCTAGCTACATTGAATTCTCCAGCATATAATAAATCTCCAGCAATAATGAAATTCCCATCATATAATAAATCTCCAGCCAACAATAGAAATCTGATTTTATATTAAAATCTTCCTAACTGTATGTTTCAACAGCGAAGAATATGATAGCAATGAGGGATTTCGTCCCCAAAGCCCCAATAAATCCAATCTCCAATAAGGACTGAAAAGCAATATCAATTTCTCTCCAGCCAAGCATGTTGAAAGAGCCATTAAAGGCTCTATTTATCTTTTCTTTTCCCATCCAACTCCCACGCCTGACAATTGTGGGATAAATGTACTTTTATTATTTAATTGCTTTATTTCCCACTTAATGGGCGACATAGTACCTTTTTAAAAGAAAGGGGACATTTAATTTTTTAATTTAACTCACTCCCACTTAAAACTTTATAATAAAGTTAAATATTTAATTTAACTTTATAACCTTTAACTTTATTGCCGGAATAATAATTGCCCATAAAATTAACCATTTGGATGATGAATAAAGAACACTGATAATATCGCCATCCCAAAATATATTGAAAATGCTGAGTCCCTGCCCCGGCATTGATTTATTAAAAATAGTAAGTATGCAGAAACTCCATCAAATGACCTCGGATTGGCCTAAAACTGAAACTGCCTAGGCCAAATATCCTCAAGATCCCATTCGTGTCCTGGTTAGCCTACGAGACCATGGAGAAATAGGCTAACGAAACAACCTGTCACCCGTGCTAGAAAGGGGACATTACAGTCCGCCCTTCCCAAAATTGCTTGTCCTCAAGCAATTTCAATCCTGGATGCTGCAATATTTGCTCATTCTCCCAAGTTGCATCCTCCACTGGCAGGTTCTTCCATTTAACCAAATACTCCTTGATGATTCTTCTTCTGAGAGTCCTCTCCCTAGTATCTATAATTGCCTTGGGCACCAATATCAATTTCCCCTCCTCATCCAAAGGGAGAAGCTTTGCAGATGGAATTACATTATGTCCAAGGGCCTTCTTAAGTTGGGAGGCGTGAAATACATTGTACACCTTACTGTCTACTGGTAATTCCAGCTCATAGGCTACCTCTCCAACTCGACGCGAAACTTTGAATAGCCCATAGAATCTGGGTTTAAGTTTCTCAGCGTTGCTCCTCTTAAGTGTTGACTGCCTATAGGGCTGAAGTTTGAGATAAACCATGTCTCCAACCTCAAAGCTGCGCTCTATCCTATGCTGATCAACATACAACTTCTGCTGATTCTGTGCCTGTTGGATGTTCTCTTTTAGGGATCTCAAAATATCCTGACTCTCCTGTAACAAGTCCTTGCTCCTCTTAAGTGTTGACTGCCTATAGGGCTGAAGTTTGAGATAAACCATGTCTCCAACCTCAAAGCTGCGCTCTATCCTATGCTGATCAACATACATCTTCTGCTGATTCTGTGCCTGTTGGATGTTCTCTTTTAGGGATCTCAAAATATCCTGACTCTCTTGTAACAAGTCCTTGGCCGTTGACACTCTACTATCCCCAAGGAGCAAATACATGAAGTTCGGAGCCTCATACCCATACAATGCCATGAATGGGGTCATCTTGATGGACATGTGGTAAGTAGTATTATAGCAGTGTTCACCCAAATGTAAAAATCGGATCCACACCTTCTGTTGTCCTAACACATAATTCCATAAGTACCCCTCAATCCATTTATTCACAATCTCCATTTGACCATCGGTCTGCGGATGGTAACTGGTGCTGGGAGTAAGCTCCGTGCCACTCAACTTGAATAACTCTTGCCAAAACAAACTCAGGAACTTGTTGTCCCTGTCACTGACAATGTTCTTTGGCAGCCCATGCAAGTGAAACACCTCTCTGAAAAACAAATCAGCTACTTGACTTGCAGTATAACTAGCTGCTACAGCAAAGAAATGGGCGAATTTTGTCAATTTGTTAACAACCACATATATACAATCCTTTCCCTGAACTCTGGGCAACCCAGTGATAAAGTCCATTGACACGCTCTCCCACTTATGTTCTGGAATCGATAAGGGCTGAAGTAATCCAACTGGAAAGGTGTGTTCATTCTTATTCTGCTGACGTGGCATTCTCTGACATACGTTAGGACCTCATTCTTAAGCCCTTTCCATGTGAATCTCTCTTGGATTTGCTTGTAAGTTTTGAAGAACCCCGGGTGACCAACCAATGGCACATCATGGAAGGCCCTCAAAATTATTGTCTTGAAATGTGAAGAAGGCACTAAAGAGATTCTACCCTTATAGTAGATGAGATCATCCAGCATTGAATATTTGTCATCACTGATAGTACCCTCTACCAACCTTGCTGTCCAGGAATCCTTGGCATATTCTACAGTAATCCTCTCCTTCCAGTCAACTTATATCTCTACTAAGGAGCTTATATGAGGTCTCCTTGAAAGTGCATCTACCACTCTGTTCTTTTTCCCTTTGACATATTTGATGTCACAGTCATAGGCTTGCAATTTTGTAATCCATTTCTGTTGTCTATCATTAAGATCTCTCTGGTTAATGAAGTATGTAATGCTGTTATGATCCGTCTTGATCACAAATCTGCCCCCTACCAGATAAGATCTGAATTTGGCCAATGCATGCATGATGGCCAACATTTCTCTATCATAAATGGAGTAGCTTTTCTCGACTCTTGAATTTTCTGCTCTCAAATGCAATCGGATGCTTATCCCGCATTAACACTACACCAATTCCCTCTCCGGACGCGTCACACTGTAACTCAAAAGGCTTGTTGAAGTCGGGAAGTGCTAAAACTGGACAGGATGACATCACACCCTTAAAGTGCTCAAAACACCTTTGTGCTAGATCAGACCATTCAAAGGCCCCTTTCTTCGTGAGATTTGTGATTGGTGCCACTGTCTGCGAAAAACCCTTCACAAATCTCTTGTAAAATCCACACAAGCCCATGAAGCCCTTGAGCTGAGTAAGACTAGTGGGAGTGGGCCATTCTACAATAGCTTTGATTTTATCTGGGTCCACCCTCACTCCATCTGCACTGATAATGTGGCCAAGGTATATAAGAGTTCAGTCATACCAAACTCACATTTTGATTCCTTGGCAAATAGGCTCTCACTCTCCAATATGCTCAAGACCTCCAAGTGTTGTAAATGCTCCTCCCATGTTTTGCTAAAAATCAAGATGTCATTGAAAAAGATCAACACAAATTTCCTCAGCTGTTGATGAAAACTTGATTCATGTAGCTTTGAAATGTCGCAGGAGCATTGGTTAGCCCGAATGGCATAACCAAGAACTCGAAGTGGCCATAGTGACAATGGAAGGCTGTTTTTTCAATTTCCTCAGCCCTCATCCTAATTTGATGGTAGCTCGATTTCAAATCTATCTTCGAAAAGTAACATGCATCATGCAGCTCATCGATCAACTCATCAATCCGTGGAATAGGATACCTGTTTTTTATTGTCTTTTTATTGAGTGCCTTGTAATCAATGCACATCCTCATCGTTCCATCCTTCTTCTTAACCAGGACCACTGCTGAAGCAAAAGGACTCTTGCTAGGCTGAATGTGCCCCAACTCCAATAGTTCCTTAATGGCCTTCTTGATGTCATCCTGATGTTTCTTAGGATGCCAATAGGGGTGGTAATTACTGGTTTGGCCCCCTCCTCCAACTCAATGACGTGCTCTATCCCTCCCTCAGGAGGAACTCCATGGGGTATACTGCTGAAGACCTTGGTGTGTCTGGATATCACCTCCCGTATGTCTGGATGGTAAGTCTTGACCTGCTGCTCTGTCATTGTAGGCATAACTAGACATTTTGCTGCCCATTCTATTTGGTCATGTTTGAATAACCTCTCCATCCGCTTAAAGGATACCACTCTAGGCCCACCATCTGACAACCCTCTGAGCACTATTTTTTGCCCATTGGCCTCAAACCTCATCTTCATTCTCTTCAAGTTAAAGGTGAACTCTTCCAGTGATTTCATCCAATTCATTCCCAACACAACATCTGTATCCCCAATATTAACCACATAGAAATCATCCACCATCTCATACTCCCCCAGTTGTATTTTCAAATTGGAGATCTTCTGTGTGCACGACAATTTGAAGCCATATGCTACCATTACCTTAAAACCATCATGATCCTCTGTTTGTAGACCCCTTTTGGCAACAAACTTCTCATCTATGAAATTATGCGTGGCCCCTGTATCTATGAGAGCTATGAATCGTTGCCCTTGCAACACACCTCTAACTTTGAAGGTTATTGCCTTCTGAATGTTGGATAACTGTGCTATGGTCCCATCACTCTTGGTGTCCTCATCAGAAGAGTTTCCATACTCACTAGTTTTTGAATCAGAAGACTGCCCTAAATGCTTTGAAACTGACTCCTCTGCTGAAAAGTACTCCATTTGTTTAGCCTTGGCTTTCAATGGACACTTGTGAGAGAGATCCCATGGTTCGTTATCCAACCTTTTTGGATCAACTTCTGGGTGGATGCGAGTCCTTCCGAATATCTTTCTTATCCTTGTCCTTTTTGGATGAGAACCCCTTAGACTGAAATTTGCTGCTAGATGTGGAAGCCTCCATGTCTTGTGCTTTCTTAATGGCATCCTGCAATGTACAGGGATTAAGTGCCTTGATCCATCCTCTCAGTGGATCCGAAAGTCCATCCTTGAATAAACACCATAATCCTTCTCTCTGAAATATCAGTGACTAAAACTGCTAGCCTTTGGAAATCTGCAATGTAGTTCTCTAATGGCCCCCATTGTTTAAGTTGTGCCAGTTCTTTGAAGTGTAACTTAGGATCCTTCTTATCAAATCTTTCAATCAACCTCTCTGTAAACTCCACATACAAAGTGATTTGAACATGTCTCATGGTGACCATGCCATGGTGCCACCATTCATGTGCAATGCCATCTAGGTGTATAGTTGGGTACTTAATGGCTTCTTCCTCTAGCATAGGATTGAGCTGGAAATATGTATCCACCTTTTGTACCCAAGCTCGTGCTGTAGACTTCTTGGATGCATCAAACTAGGGCAACTGCAATTTCCCCACTTTCTTCCTCAAATCAAAGTGTTGGTTCTTGTCACTAGTGTGTGGCTTATGTTTCATTCTTACAACAATATAATCCCTAAGAGTAATAGCCGCTTGGAACTCGACACCTCTTGCCTCCCAATCTCTCCTGAGCTGGTCCTGTATGTCCGTAACTTGTGGTTCCACCTCTGGTTGTGCCTGAACTCTGGGTGGGAAGGTAGGTATCAATGGTCTAGAGCTCACTGTTCTTGTAGGTTGAGCCACACGTGCGAAGTTATTTGCCACATTACCCCCATTCTAACCATTGTTTCCATATGTAACCCCATTTGTCTCGCCATCATCTGCATCATCAAGTCCATCCGTCTATTTTGTTCCTGAGCCCTCTGTTCTGCCTGTCACTGCCCCTGTACCAAAGCATCCAATAAACTAAAAAATCTCTCTTCCCTTGGATCCTTGGCATCTCTATCACCCATGTTTCCTGTGTTTTGATCCCTTGTATTCACTTGTCCTTCGTTTGAGGAGCTGGTAGGATTGTTTACAGTGCCTGGTATTTGTTTGTTTCTTCTCAGGTAATATTGGTGAGTACCATGCATAGTTTAAGTTCCCACAGGATGGCAGAATTCACTGCTCTGATACCACTGTAAGAACACCCCTTATCCTCACAAATTGGTTTTCTGTAGTTTAGTTGTCACCTGGTGCATTGTTTGTGTTCTTTTGGACATTTTTTTCAAGTTTGACCATGCCAAATGATGCAGCAACAATAGGAAATATATTGCAATATTTAAAACTAACAATTGGAAATTACAATGAAGAATACAGCTGAAAATTCCAGATTTTTCCCTAGGCTTAAATATTCAGTTTTTTGATAAAGTAAAAGACAACCCAAATCATGAACTATGGTCTTTTATCTAAATCAGACATACCCATAAAATGCAGCAATGAATTTATGTCTGTTGTAGTACAAAATGGTCTCCAAATGCTTGAGAAATACACCCATCAACACATGAACTCGCTGCAATACCAGAATAACACTTGCAGCCTGTTTCCTTCTCCAAAACGCCTCCAATAAGTATTAACCCCTGTCAAATCTGCAAATGAGACTCCAGAATACAAGAAATCTCCAGCTACAATGAAGTCTCTAGCATATAATAAATCTCCAGCAATAATGAAATTCCCAGCATATAATAAATCTCCAGCCAACAATAGAAATCTGATTTTTATATTAAAATCTTCTTGACTGTATGTTTCAACAACGAAGAAGATGCTAGCAATGAGGGATTTCGTCCCCAAAGCCCCAAGAAATCCAATCTCCAGCAGAGACTGAAAAGCAATATCAATTTCTCTCCAACCAAGCATGCTGAAAGAGCCATTAAAGGCTCTATTTATCTTTTCTTTTCCCATCCAACTTCCACACCTGGCAAATGTGGGATAAATGTACTTTTATTATTTAATTGTTTTATTGCCCACTTAATGGGTGCCATAGTACCTTTTTTAAAAGAAATTTTTAATTTAACTCAGTCCCACTTAAAACTTTATAATAAAGTTAAATATTTAATTTAACTTTATAACCTTTAACTTTATTGCCAGAATAATAATTGCCCATAAAATTAACAATTTGGATGATGAATAAAGAACACTGATAATATCCCCATCCCAAAATATATTGAAAATGCCGAGTCCCTGCCCCGACATTGATTTACTAAAAATAGTAAGTATGCAGAAACTCCATCAAATGACCTCGGATTGGCCTAAAACTGAAATTGCCTAGGCCAAATATCCTCAAGATCCCATTCGTGTCCCGGTTAGCCTACGGGACCATGGAGAAATAGGCTAACGACACAACCTCTCACCCGTGCTAGAAAGGGGACATTATACTCTTTGTGTGAGTTGTAAGTAGTCGTAAACTCCATATCTAAGTCTATCAAGTCTTTCAAATTCCAAGGGAGACTTTGAAGAAAAAAGTTAGGTGGCTACTTTACATGGTAAGAAGTTCAAGACAAATGTTATTATAGTTGCAGGTAATTAAGAGATGCACCCGTGCTAGAAAGGGGACATTATACTCTTTGTGTGAGTTGTAAGTAGTCGTAAACTCCATATCTAAGTCTATCAAGTCTTTCAAATTCCAAGGGAGACTTTGAAGAAAAAAGTTAGGTGGCTACTTTACATGGTAAGAAGTTCAAGACAAATGTTATTATAGTTGTAGGTAATTAAGAGATGCATAGTGTTGTACCCATTTGATTTTTTTGTATTGTGTTAGATTGTAAGCCGCAATTTAGTTGTTTCTCCTTTGTGAGACAAAGTTAGGTCCTTCCCTTTAGGTGTCAATGTTGTCATTGTTAGTTCAAGTTAACATGATAGCCTATTCATCCAACAAAAATTGGAAACTCAAGGCAAGAGTACACAATAAATGCCAATATATAAGGGAATGCCACAAAAATTATTATTTCATATGTAATGCTATTGATATGACAAAAATCTACGAAATTCAAGAACCAAGAGTACCTAGCGCAATGGTATGTACCAACAAAATATGGGCCAAGATTATATTATTCAGAACCCAAATCTTCTTATCCATTCCATCTCCTTGTCGTTGCACCTCATTTCTTCAATGGATAGCTCACCTTTTTTATAATCTTTGGTATAGTGAGGAAATGTTGACTAAGACATAACAATTTGGTGCATTCAATATTGGTGCAAAGTCCTAATAATTAGGTCCCTTTGGCCTAAGAACATGCTACATTTTACAATAAGGAAACCGATTACAAGATTGACACATGGACATATTAAGAGTCCCATTACAATATAAAGTTTATAATTTGAAGGCTCCATGAACAATATCTAGCACCTCATAAAAGAAAGATTGTCTGTGACATTGTCTGATAGTAACTTGACTGAACCCTATGGTGAGAATTGGCCCTTGCGGTGCCATCATATTAAGTGTGACACTCCAAAGTACATGCAAACATAAAACAAATATAAAAGAAATATTTTTGGGTGATGCAAGATTGTTCGATCACTAAACTGCTCTTGGATCAAAAGCCTAGGTAAAAGAATTTTTAGCTGAGTGCCAAAGCTTAAGGAAGTGAGGCAGAGGGTGTGTTGGCCACCCAAGTCGACCCCCTTCATCTTTAGACATCCACGTGTCTTCCTTGGCCCCATGCCTTTCCATTTGACAAGATATTTTCTGTACCCCTTTTTTTTGGTTTTCTTACTTATCCGCATACTCAAAAATCTTCTCTATCTAATCTTGTTGCTTGTGGAGCACTTGCTGCCTCCAATCAGGCTGTTGTAGTAACAATGTGTTATTGGTAGCATTTTCCTCTACAATAAATCATATAGAGCAACAACATTGAATATTAGGGAGATATCCAATCCCTCTTGCAACTCAATCTCATAAGCATTCTTAGAAATTCTACACATCACTTTGCAAGGGCCAATCTTCCTAGGCTTCAACTTATTATAGGTTCTCCTATGAAACCTTTACTTTTGCAAATGTGCCATGACTAACTTTTCCTCAGAGTAAGTCTTTTCTCTCTTGTGTTAATCTATGCTTGCTTTATATTTGTTGCTACTTTTCTCCCATCGCTTTCTCACTTGTGCATGCACCTCCTACATTTGTTGTGCAGATTCTTTTGCATCTACACTAAGATGCTTGCCACATGAAATCCTCAATAGCTTTGTAATATCTTTGGGAGATGTCGTATACACAATTTGAAATGAGTTCTTGCTTATAGACCTCTTCACTAGTTGTTGAATGCAATTTCAGCCTTTTCCAAGTAGGGATCCAACTATGCTCGTTTGTCTCTTACCAAACTCCTCAGGAGAGTACCCAAAGTCTTGTTTACTTCCTCTATTGGACTATTTGTACTCAACTTTTCTTCAATGTGTGTCAAAAATAGCTTAAGAACTTAGTATGCCTATTTAAGGTGATAATTTGTGGCAATCAATGTAACTTGACTACTTGCTTGAAGAACATATTTGCAATCTTGGATGCATCGTTTGAATTTTGACAAGGAATGAAGCACACCATTTTTGAAAATCTGTAAATACAATGAAGATAGTATTATTTCCTCTCTATTTTCCTAGCAATCCAAGGACATTGTATGGAATTTTTTTCCAAAGGCTTGTTTGGTATTGGTAATGGCTTATATGGTCCTATATTTTGGAATACTCCTTTTAAAACCTGACTTTTTGCATCTATTAAAACAAATCTCTTGACATCTTGGTGTAAACATGATCATAAAAACATGGCCAAAGTTTCATCAACACCAAAGTGATTCTTCCTCATTGAACTTTGTGGTATACACAATTGTTTTCTTTTGAACAAATATCATTCTTGAATAAAATAATCCTAAAACAAACCTTTTCATCCAACCCAAGATTCCATGCATTTGAAAAATCTAGATATGCGACATAGAAATCCTTCATCACATCCATTTCTACCAATTCAACTATCATAGTAGACAATGCTTGCCTTTTACTCAAAGCATTTGCAACCTTATTTGTTATACTAGCCCAATGCTTGAGAACAAAAGAAAACCCTCGCAAGTATTCCACCTATCTTATGTGACTCTAGCTCAACTTTAATTGATTGTTAATAAACTTGAATGCCCAATGATGAGTATACAAAACTAACTCTTTTGGCAATAGATAATGCATCCTCTATTGCAAAGTGTGAACAATATTGTTTGCATTATAATCCACTTTAAAAACCTTCTCAAAAGTTGGAAGTGCCAACACCAACTCTTTTGTTACCTTATTTCAGACTTCAAAACCTCCCTTTGACATACAATGTGTCAATGGTTTGCATATCCCACTAAAGTTTCTAATGAACTTTTTGTAAAAGCGTGCCAACCCATGGAAACTTCTAACCTATGTTGCACTCAATGGTATTGGTTATTCAACAATTGCTCGAGTCTTCTCATGATCCATCCTCAATCCATCTTGAGATATTGCAAATCCAAGTAAACCAATTTCTTTTGTATGAAACTACACTTCTTTAGGTTTATACACAAATCCTCATTCCTTAATTGTGTTAAAACTTGCCGTAGGTGTTCAAGATGCTTTTGTCCTGTCTTGCTAAACACCAAATTATCATCTAAACCAACAACAACAAACCCAAGAAAGGTTTAAAAAATTCATTAACCTCATAAAGGTACCTTGTGCATTGGTCAATCCAAAAGGCATGACTAGCCACTTATATATTCCATCTTTGATTTTGAATGCTATCTTCCATTCATCTTCTTCATGGATGTTGATTTGATGGTAACTACTCTTGAAATCAATTTTGTAAAGTAGTATGCTCTACTTAAACAATCTATTACGTCATCCATGCACGCCAATGGAAACCTATACTTGACTTGATGGTGATTTTGTTGATATCACAAGAGTCTATACACATACTCCATTCTCCCACCTTCTTTGTTGCAAGCATAGTATAGGTGCAATGCAAAGGCCCATACTTTCCCTAATTAGACCTCTCTTCATTAGTTCCTCCAATTGTGTTCAACTTTGCACTCATATCAGGACACATCCTGTGTGGTGCCTTATTAGTTTAACTCGATCTTGGGATCAGATTATACAATGGGAAATACTGTGCACTAGTGACAACCCTTAAGGTACTTCACTATCCATGATATCTTCAAAATCCTTTAATAGTGCCTTCAACTTTGGCTCCTTTGAGCTGCACAACTTACTTTCATCATTGGTGCAGGCCTTACAACCAACACCTAGCACTCTTGCAACTTTTCAATTTCGTTAAGAAATTATTTGGTTGACAAAAATATTGCTTGGCCTTTTGCAACTTATTTTGTAGCCTGCATTGACTTCAACTCAAACTTCTTTACGCCCTTGGCGATGGTGAAAGTGTTCTTCCTCCCATTATGGATGGCACACGTAGCATACTGCCCTAGTCTTCCCAACAACACATGACAAGCATCCGTAGGAATCACATCACACCAACCAAACACTGCTTCCTTATTTATCTATTGAACCTTTTGCAAATGGGAAACATGATAAGGATTACAATGTGGCACCATTTTTAGGTTTAGTTTCTCTACCATCTCAGTGGACCATAAACTATTAGTGCTTCCTCCATCTATGTGCATCTTACACCACTTCCTCGTGATTTATAAATAGTGCAGAAGATACTCTTTCTCAACCATGGTTTTTTGTCTTCTTTAGCAGAAGCTTACATAACATTAGAATCTCTCCACCTTTAGGTGTTACTTTCTGTCTCACTGCTTGATCCATCACTTGCTTGTGCAATGTGTACCCTCATCAAAAGCCCTGTGATCCGCTTCTCCACATGTGTAATATATACTACTGAGAATCTTTCCATGACCATGGTTTTCTTGTCTTCTTTAGCAGAAGCTTACATAACATTAGAATCTCTCCACCTTTAGGTGTTACATTCTGTCTCACTGCCTGATCCATCACTTGTTTGTGCAATGTGTACCCTCGTCAAAAGCCCTGTGATCCGCTTCTCCACATGTGTAATATATACTACTGAGAATCTTTCCATGACCTGCTCTACCTTTGCCTTCCCCTTTTATGGAGGTTTGTTCCTCTTTGAAGTCTTGTGCATTACTACTAGATGCCATAATCTACTTCTGCAAGCATGCTTTCTTACTACTTTGTTTGTTCCTTCTAGCATTGTCCTTACCTTGCATTTTCTATTGCTTCTTGGACAACTTCTCCTTTGCCCTTAGCACGATGGTGGGCACCTATAATGGATTGAAGTGGCAAGAAACAAATCTCGTAGTGGATTGTGGTCTACAATCCATTCGAATATAGAGACACCTTTGCATCCTCCTCCATCTGACCTCTCTAGATGCTGAGTCTATAAAATTCCTCTGTACTCCACAAATATCTCTTTTCACTGCAAAATTTGAAACTTCTTGAATAAGTTGGTAGGTAAAACTTACATTTCAACTCTGAGACCATTTGATCCCACTTGGAGATCATCAACTTGAACTTCTTCATCTTGTCTTTTTGCACATAATCCCGCCATAATGCAGCATGCCCCTTCAATCTAGTGGTTGCATAGTTGACTCTCTTAGGGTCTTCATAGATTCATAGTTGAAGCATTTCTCTATAGTGCTGATCCAATCCAGCAGATCCCTAGGATCTAAACCTCTTGAGTAACAAGGGAGATAAAATCTTAGCTTACTTGCTCCCATGTCTTAGCAAACTTATCTTTAGCACTTAGTTCCTCTGTTGAACTGGAAGCTTCCTCATTGCATGGTTCTTGAATTAGACTCTCATCATCATTGACATCTTCAGCTATGACTGTTACTTGCCTTTGTGCAGGCTCAAGGGGTTCCAACCTTGCTTGAATGGCTTTCATTATGCTAGCTAGTTTTATTAGCTTGCTGCTTACTTTGATCATCTTCATCATAATGCTATCTTCTCTTATTTTTGCCACCTCTTCTTCTATTAACCATCTTCTCCAATGGCTGACCTGCAGTGTAACACTTGCACAAACTTTTGCTATAGGGTTACCAGTAACCCTTCCAGCATCCTAGCAACAAACTAGGCCTTGATACTAATTGATGCAGTCATCCATATAGGGTCTAATTAAAGACAATCTATTCATGCAGCAGAAATAAGAAACTCAAGGCAAAAGTACACAACAAAGTTGATACATATATAAGAGAATGGCACAAAAATTAGTATTTCATATATAATTCTTTGATATGATAGAAGTCTACAAAATTAAGAAACAAGAGTGCTTGCTGCAATAGTACTTGCCAATAGAATATGGGCTCAGATTATAATATTTGGAACTCGGACTTCTTATCTATTCTATTTCCTTGCTCTCCACCCGCTCTTTTTTGATGGATAGTTCACCTTTTTATAGAGAATCCTTGGTATAGTGAGGCAATACTGACCAAGGCATAACAATTTGGTGTTCTCCTTTTTATAGAGAATCCTTGTTATAGTGAGGCAATACCGACCAAGGCATAACAATTTGGTGTGCAATTCAATATTGGTGGCAGGTTCTATAATAGGTATCTTTTGCCGAAGAACATGTCAAATTTTACAATAAGGGAACCAATTACAATATTGACATGTGGATATATTAAGAGTCCCATTACAGTGTTAAATTTATCTAGCAACAATTATCATATCGACAATTATCTAGCAAGATGCCAGAGAAAATATGAGCGAAAGACTTCATTATTACAACTTCCTCAAGTATCTGAAAAGATAGATTTCCCAATAAATTCTGACTTTTATAATCTTCTTTTTGGTTTTACCATATCTCTTAATGTATATGGTGTGATGAAATTGTTAAATTTTGCAGAAGTGGATATTTGCCTGAGGAAACATCCTTTTGTAGTAAGACTTTCTTCTTAAGACTATTCTTGTTTAGATCTGAAACTATCATAAACATTGTTTTTGTTTCTTAAATGCATTGCAGAGGTTCTTGAGAAGGCAAAAGTCCACATTGGAAAACTAAAGGAGCTTTATGCACAACTTGCTGAGGTCATCAAGGGATGCCCAGGTCAATATTATAGGTAATAGTAATTTTTTTTATGCTTATTTCAGTTTTTAGATTATTCTATTACTTTCCTTAACAGATGTTACTCTTGCTGTCCAGATATCATGATCATTGGAGAAACCAAACATATAATGTGGTGTTTTTGATTGTTTTTCTGCATTGGTTGGAGACAAGCAATCTGCTTTCCTACATTGAAACACAAAACCTACTTGGATGTAAGGATTCTTACTTCGTTCAAATGGGTTCCTTTATGTTTTGCATAAGATTGTAATGGGCAATCTTTGGTAGAATCTCACATAGTTCTTATTCTTTTTGGTAAGGTTGTATATTCTTTGTTAATCTAAAACATGAAGTTGTAGAGTGCATATTTTGAAGATAACTATGACCGCTCTAGGCATCTGCATGCTCCTGCAAAATGCAAATATAATCCACAATCACATTGTGGTGTAATGATTATGGGTATATTCAAGTGTGTTTTTGATTGTTTTTCTGCAAATATAATCTCACATAGTTCTTATTCTTTTGATAAGGTCATATATTCTTTGTTAATCTAAAACATGAAGTTCTAGAGTGCATATTTTGTAGATAACTATGACCACTCTAGGTATCTGCATGCTCCTGCAAAATGTAAATATAATCCACAAGCACATAGCGGTGTAATGATTATGGGTACATTCAAGTGTGGAGAAACCAAACATGTAATGTGGTGTTTTTGATTGCTTTTCTGCATTGGCTGGAGACAAGCAATCTGCTTTCCTATGTTGAAACACAAAACCTACTTGGATGTAAGGATTCTTACCTCATTCAAAAGGGTTCCTTTGTTTTTGGCATAAGAATGTAATGGGCAATCTTTAGTATAATATCACATAGTATTCTTTTTGATAAGGTCATACATTCTTTGTTAATCTAAAACATGAAATTCTAGAGTGCATATTTAGAAGATAACTATGACCACTCTAGGTATCTGCATGCTCCTGCAAAATGCAAATATAATCCACAAGCACATTGTGGTGTTATGATAATGGGTACATTCAAGTGTGAACTATATTTACCATAGATATTAGGTGATCAGGAATGGTACTAGTATGGGAGATAAGGAGTGAAATATTTTTAAAAGAAGTTGAAGATGGGTATTTGGAGATGACGATTATATACATATATAATATTTAGAAAAAATAATTATATAATGGATATGCAACTTTGGAGAATGTAAAATGCAAAAATGCTTAAATCTAAGAAATTAACACTTTAAAGTATTTAAATAGATAATAGTGAAAGCAAATATAAGTTAATAAATATATTGATAATCATCATCATGATATGAACATTTAACTTTTGAACAGTAAACTTTTGGAGATGTCAGACAAAGATAGAGGGGAATGACATTATCTTTAAAAGCATGGTATGGGGGTTGTTAGAGGTGAATATCTATGGTATAGGGATAGGAGGCCTTTTTTAGGGGATGACAATTGAAAAAAAAGGAAAATTTATAAACTACAATATTCATATGATAAGGCATTCACCATATTCATTACATAACCATCTTATGAAATATTAGATCTGAATTGAGAATTCACACAAGTCTTACAATTGAACAATATTTTAATGTCAAATGATTTGAGTTTTCACTACCACTGTGCATATGCAACAAAAAAAAAAGGCTGAAAAACTTCAACTACATAATGACAAAATCTAAATAACTAGATCTAATGCTGCTACGCCTTTGCCTCAACTGTACCTAAATCAAAATTAAAGTCTGAATATGAGTCACTACCAATATAAGGAACTGCCTCATCGGATGGAACCCCACCTAATCTCTCTAGTGCATCCTCATCAATCTATGTGGCATCTTTGGGATCAACATCTCATTGTGTAGTTGGAGTTGATACTTATGAGCCTATCAATCTTGAAGTTGCAAGGCACTATGCATGACAACCAACTTTTTCATCCGTTGAGAGGTAAGCGTATTCTTGATTGATTGAATGAAGTTGTCTGTGGACCAATTCCTCCTTGTAGAGGAGTTGGCAACTTGTGAAAGGAAGTTAGTGGCAAGCATAGTTAACTCTTGCATCCTTGCCCTGTCATTTCCACCATCCAATAGGGTCAGATTGAGCTAATGTAGCTCTATTTGTCTTTAACTTTTGTTTGTTAAATGTTGGATTGCGAAGATTGACAAAGGAAATCCGTTGTGTGTCATGTCCCCGTCCTCGATTGAGGGCTAATTTCAAGTTGGAGGGAATAGTGTTTTTAAACACTAATTTGAATTTAAATTATTAAATAATAATATTTAAATTTAGATTTGTCTGGCCGACCCCTTTATGGTTGGCGCCCATGTTCCATATATATGCTGAATCAATTTTCTATGAATGGCATCACGGTTGGATATCAAGTTTACGATTTGGCCAGAGATGGAAACCTTTGCAAATTAGGGCATGGTAGGATGACACCCCTACCCTGTAGCATGATATTCTACCTGCACTTGCACGAATATACAATTTGCTAATTCTATCCACTCGTTACCAGATTTGGATTGACCTATTGAGGGGGCGGACAAGGTTCATAGCCATAAATCGTGTGAATTGTGGTAGATCCACAGGTTCGTGCCGATTCCAGAATTCTTCCGCTCCTGCGCAAGCCCATCACTAATTCTAGAATTTCATTGTACCACTCCCATGCGTGGGTGTTCATCGCATAGAGACATGGGCTTACACAAATTGAACCTACAACAATCAACTCCAGGCACATAGTACGGTCCATACAACATTCAATATCCTTGAGCATCGTTATCGACAATCTCATCATTTTGCAATAGTAATTTCTAGTCTGGGATTGACCTTCAAAGAAGACTCGGCATCATCTGTATTCGCCTGAACAGAGCTTCCCACCCATCGATAGAGTCTTAGAGATTCATGCCTATGTGATTCGCGGGTAATTTATATACTGTTGTGAACTCTGCTCTAAGCGGGTTCTCATTGAACACATGTATTTGCCATTTGGTGACTAAACTTGTAATATTGTTTATGAAAGGATCTGAGTCGGGTTTCAACGATATTTGTGGTGTCTACATTGCCTGCCCACTTGGGCTATTGCAGATTGAGTCTTATTTTGTAATGTCCCCCTCTCAACAGTGATCTTGGAGATGACAGTTAGCCTATTTCTCAGACTCGTAGGCTACTCGGATGTGGAAATTAGGGTTTCCTTCTCTGGCAGAGGTTGTTTAGCTTTTTCAGAAGTTTTCCCTTGGAATTTTGAAGTTTTGTTTGTGGATTCTTTCTGGGTTTTCTAAGAGCTTCGCAACGGTATAGTTGGCATGCTGTTCTAAGCAACTTCTTGAATTTACTATTTTTAGTAAATTCTTTTTCTAGCAGTGACCCTATTGGCATCAATACCCTTGGCTTTCTTCTTCAGGCAGTTCAGTTGGCAGAGTTTGTTTTGGCTTTGGGATGCTTCTTTGGGAGAGATAAGTCATTTTAATGATGTTATATTTTAATATATTATGCCCCTTGGCCTAGTCTAATGACTTTCAAGTTGTTTTAAAAAGGGGTCTTCATGGGTGGACGCCTCATCAGGGGGTTAAGTGAATTATTTCCTGAAATGATAAATTTACTAAGGAGAAATAAGGGACGCCAACTTGAGATGAGGAATTAATTTAAATGAATGAGATATTTCATTAAGTGAAAAGGGACGCCATCTTTGTGGGAAGGTGAGTCAACATGGAAATTCGAAAATAGGTTGACTCCTTGGTTTTGGCGTACTTTCTAGAAGTTTCTAGGATGCTCTTCACAAGTTATATAAGGAGTTGCTTCTCTTCATGTTTTTCATCTTATGTCTTTAGTATTGTTATGCTGCCGGAATGGTACCAGAGTTGCTTTGAGGGATGCACACCTCCTAGCTAGCTTGACTTCTTGCTTGAAAGATAGCAACTAGTTGATAATAGGTTACTTTAGAGTTGTCTTGCAATCTGCAGTTGAGTTTTGTATTTCAGTAGAATTTTACAGTTGCTGTATTGACTGTGGCTGATCTGGTTTTCTGCTCATATGTTTGTGAGTGATTTTATTTTGCTTGTGGGTAGTGGGGGGATGTTTTTGGTTGGTTGAGGTGACCCCTTCCACCAATTCTTAGATTTTATTTCCATGTCTTTGATTTTATAGAGCAAAATCGCCCCTTCTTGAGGGCCGTACCATTCTGGAAATGCATTGTTTTGCGTGCCAAATAAATACGGAGCATTTGAGTTGGTTTTGTGGTTCCATCTTGGGCGCCATCAGTTTTAGAACATGTTGCATTTTATCTCATGAAGTTTGAGTGATTTTTGAGGGAGTTATCAATATTCTAGTGAATTTTTGTGTTGCTGGTCATGCATTTTCAGTGTAGGTCTGTCATAATCAGATTGTCAAAATTGGGTTTGTAAGCTGGATTTGAGTTTGGTATTGGATCAAGATAGGTATAGGAGAGTCTCTCCGTTTTATTGCAACATTATATATTTGTTCTTGATGACAAGCAACTCTATCATATTGTAAGCTGAACAGTAGTACTGCCAGCATTCTTGGTTGTGTGCCATTTCCCATGATTGTGGAAGAGACTGGCATCCTTTTAGTCTTTATCTCAGGTTTAATTATTGCATTTCCCTGTTGAACAAGTGGAAGAGGCCGGCTTGCCGCCTATTTGCTTATTGTAATGCATTATCTCTTCATTTTGTTGATCGGCTGAGCCGTCAACATGCTCCCGTTGAATAAGTGGTCGAGTTGCATCTTACTTTCAGTAATGTACTTTCCATTTTAGTCCTCCTGCTGAATAAGTGGTTGAGTGATTGCATTTCCTTTCTATTACTCTTTTAGCAAGTTTCAGCAATGCTAACGATCCCCTTTCGAGTATGATCTCAGCCTTGCCCGCATTGGGATCTGGGTTGATTAGAGGAAAGGGTTCCCTTCAGTTGGATTGAGTTTTCATAACGTTAACGGGTGAATTGAATTGTGGAAAAATTGAAAAAATTGGCCCGGTATATTTCATATTTGCCAACGGTAAATTTATAAGTATTGACCTGATAATTCGATATAGCCTGCTGTTGTCGTAATTTCTAGATCTGTGCATTGGTACATTCTATTTTCATAATTGTGTTGTTGTATAAAAGAGAGTGTTAGTATTGGTGTTTTGTGCTATCAATATTAGTGCTTGTGTTTATTGTGTGAAGTAGGGATCAAGCATCTTACAGTGGCATCAGAGCTTGCCTTCTTGCCAGCTTGTGTGCTTGTTTCATGAGCGACAGGGACCTGAGATACCATCTTCGGGAAAGGAAGAAAGCTACCATGGGTGACAAAGAAGATGAACCAGAAGCCTCTGCTAAGTTTTTCAAGGCCAAATTCTTGGACCAAGAGGCAGAAAATGAACCAGAAGTACCACTCGAAGAAGAGGATGATATTGCCAAATTGCATAACGAATACCATGCTTTAAGTGCAACCATTCGTAGAGACATGACCTTCATTGAATTCCATGACATGAAAAACAAGAAGAGGGCATAGGAGGAGAAGGTATGAAGATAGGAAGGACATCCAACATCGTTTGGGTAAGATCACTATTCTAGTTTTTGATGGATCTAGGAGTTCATTAGAAAGGGCTTGGTTGCAGAAATTAGACACATATTTCTCTTTGAATCCCATTTATGAAGGAGAAGCCGTCAAATTTGCAACCTTACATCTTGAGGGGTTGGCCCGTGAATGGTGGTATCATGGTATGGTAACACAAGGCCACAACTCCATCAAAACATTGGAAGTATTCAGTCAGAGGTTGACTGAGAGATTTGATAGGAAGGATCCAAAAATTCATTTACGAGAATTAGCACAATTGAGGCAAGAAGATGAAGTGGAGAATTATGTTGTTGAGTTTGAGAGATTGGCAGTGATGGTTCCAGATGTGACAAAAAGAAGACTCATAGTCCTCTTTGTTGAAGGCTTATCCGAACCCCTAAGAGGTTTGGTGAAGGCATTGAATCCTATCTCACTTTAAGATGCCATTAAGAGAGCCTTGAACTTGGAAGATTCATCAACTAAAGGGGGATCATACTCCAACAAGGCACCTCCCATTGTGACCAAGAAGTTTCCTCACAAAATTACTCCTCAATCGACGATCCTACCACTAAGGAAGTTTTAGTGAAGAAGATGGAGAGTACGTGAGCAGGAGCTGAGACTTTCGAGCACCCTGAATCAAAGTTGCTTGAGGGCAAGCAACATTTGGGTGGGGAGGATTGTCATGTCCCCGTCCTCAATTGAGGGCTAATTTCAAGTCGGAGAGAATAGTGTTTTTAAACAGTAATCTTAATTTAAAAAATATTTAAAATAATAATAAATTAATAATAATATTTATAATTTTTAATTAATAATAAACAAATAAATTAAAATTATTAAATAATTATATTTAAAGTTAGATTTGTCTGGTTGACCCCTTTATGGTTGGTGCCCATGTTCCATATATATGCTGAATCAATTGTCTATGAATGGCATCACAGTTGGATATCAAGTTTACGATTTGGTCAGAGACTAAAACCTTTGCAAATCAGGGCATGGTAGGATGACACCCCTACCCTATAGCGTGATATTCTACTTGCACTTGCACGAATATACAGTTTGCTAATTGTATCCACTCGTTACCAGATTTGGATCAACCTATTGGGGGGCGGACAAGGTTCATAGCGATTAATCGTTTGAATTGTGGCAAAGCCACATGTTTGTGCCAATTCTAAAATTCTTCCGCTCTTGCGCAGGATCATCACTAATTCCAGAATTTCATTGTACCACCCTCATGCGTGGGTGTTCATTGCATAGAGACACGAGCATACACAAATTGAACCCACAACAATCAACTCCAGGCACGCAGTACGATCCATATGACATTTGATATCCTTGAGCATTGTTATCGACAATCTCATCATTCTACGATAGTAATTTCCAATCTGGGATTGACCTTCAAAGTAGGACATCATTTGTATTCGCTTGGACAAAGCTTCCCACCCATCGGTAGAGATTCATGCCTATGTGATTTGCGGATAATTTATATACTATTGTGAACTCTGCTGTAAGCGGGTTCTCATTGAACACATGTATTTGGTGACCAAACTTGTAATATCAATTATGAAAGGATCTGAGTCGGGTTTCAACAATATTTGTGGTGTCTACATTGCCTACCCACTCGGGCTATTGTGGACCGAGTCTTATTCGCCAACAGTAAATTCATAAGTATTGATCTGATAATTCTATATAGCCTGTAGTTGTTGTAATTTCTAGATCTGTGCATTGGTACTTTCTATTTTCATAATTGTGCTGTTGTGTAAAAGAGAGTGTCAGTATTGGTGTTTTGTGCTATCAATATTAGTGCTCTGTTTATTGTGTGAAGTAGGGATCGAGCATCTTACATTGTGTTCAGAGTAAAGTTACCTGCTTAATGCTATACATCTTTTCAAAGGCCTTTGTGAGCCCTTCTTTCACCTCATCATCATCGCAAGGAGGCACTCTCCCAACCTATTGTGCACACCATTTGGAATTTACTATAGGCTGTCATATCAAGTAGGGTGTTATTAGTAAATAGATTTGTCATGACAATACTTTGTTGAAATTAATTTGACTTGCCCAATGGATAGTAACAAATGTTGTAATAGTGTGACTGTGTTATGTGGGGGCTTTGCTATTGTGGCTTCCCTCCTCGTGTGCCCTTCGCTTGCATTTGGGTTGTTGATAGTTTCCTCTCTTAGTTGGTGGGAGGTCTCTTTGGCCTTCTATGTGTGCTTTGTCCCACTTTTGTTTGGGACTCTTGGTGCCGTTTGTGTGGGTCTCTAGTTCTTGCCAGAGGTGTTTTCCAAGGTTGTAGCCAGATTGGTCGTGCGGTTTGGTGGGTGTATGTTGTGGACCAACAACTATCTGTTGGTGTTGATGCCGTTGTACTGGCCTATTCTTGGGTCTTTGTGGTGTGTGGGTCTCTGGTTCTCTTCGGAGGTTTTCTTTGTTGTGCTTCCTCTGTTCCCTTGGCTGGAGCTTTGGTGCTTGTTCTGTATTCCTTGTGAGAGTTCTTCTTCGGTGCCTGGGTCTCTTGGTGCCTTTGCTGCTCTTGTTCCTTTGTTTTCTCGGGTTTGTCCTGGTTGTCCTTGGAATGTTGTGTTTGCTCCTTTGGGCATTTGGCTGGGTTTGAATCAGGTGGTGGTGTTGGCCAGTGGGCTCTCTTTTTCCCGCTGGATGGCTCTAGTTTTGGGTGAGGTTTCTGCCTCTCTCTGTTTTGGCATAGCTTCTGGTGTGCTATGGTGGTTAGGTGGAGCTTGCTCCCCGATTTGGTGCGGCCTCAAAGACTTTACTGTTGGAGTTTTCGTGGGCCTCTGCCAGTTTTGGTTGTTGTGGTTCTCTGCTCCTTGGTGTTCGATTGGGTTGTATTTCCTCATGACCTAGATGGTGTTTATGGGAGTGGTGGCTTTCTCCTTGATTCTACAACCTGTTCCTATCGAGGTGGATTCCTCTTCTATGGAGGTGAAGTTGGGTGCTGTGGTTTTGGTTGGAAGCTTCTTTTTCTAGTTTTCTCTGTTGCTGTACCTTTTGAGGTGGGATCTATTCCTATGGAGGTGGAGTATAGGGCTGTTGGAGATCTCTAGGTCCGGTGGAAAAGGTTTTCATGTGATCCTCTCCAATAGAGGGGAGTTCTCTCCTTTTGAGGTGGAGTATGAGTTGGCTTCTTGGTTCAACTGGTGTTTGAAGAAGGGCTTGGAGTTGCTACTCCTTAGCAGCAGGTTAATTGAAGCCTGTAGGGTTTGTGGTTGGTTTGGCTCATTTTTGTCTAATTTGAGTGAAAGGTTTGTTGCAGTCCAGCTACTGTAGGTGGTTTGTGGCCTGGTTGTTTCAGGCAGCCTTTTGGGGCCTACTGTTTGTGGGTCATTCTCTGGGCTCAAGGCCTTTGTTGTTTCCTGGATTAAGGACTGGTTTTTGTCCTAGTGTTCTATATCTCCTGGAGTGGTGCCAGGTTTGGGGTGTTGTCCTATTTGACTTAGGACTACTGTTGGTCCTAAGTGTGTTGTCTCTCCTAGTTTTTGCTAACCAGGTGCTGTTTGTGTTTCTGCTGTGCTTTTGCGGTGTCTCGGTTGGGTCTATTTATCTGTGTCTTTGGCAAAGTTTGAGACTTTGGTGTTTGGAAGTGTCCTCTTAGCTTTGTAAAAGGTTCTTGGTCCTTTCAAAACCTTGCTTACATTATCAAAAACAAATGTTGTAATAGTTGGAGAAATCGTTATTGTATTAACGATTTTATTTTGCATTTGAAAGGGCAACTTCCTTAGATGATTAGGGTTTTATGTGGTTTTAATAGAAAAATAAAAAGGATGGAATGTCTAAAAGAAACTCTAGATAGGCTTACTCAGGACATTGTTGTGGATTTCCAAAATTGGATGAAACAAAGTAGATTAAATGTATGGCAGCAAGAAAGACACAAAATACTTAAGTTTTACAACACATCTAATGGTTTAAATCATAGTTGCAAAACTTGCATAGTGCTTGCATAACTTGCAAATACTTGCGAGCTAGATTGCTAAGCAAGTTACTTGCGCAATAACTTGCCAGCGAGTTTTTGTAAAACTTGTGGTGATTTTTACTTGTAAAATTTGTGAGTCAAACAAAAAAAATGCGATTTTTGTGTTAATATCTCATCCAAATGCATATAAAAACCTTTTTCTTGCTTGAAATTAAAAAAAAAAGCGATTTTCACTTCATTTTGGCATGCTACTACGATTTAGGCATGCAGTGATTGGCAATTTGGGACACGATTTCAAACACGAACCATAGGTTTTCCCCATTATTTTGTTTCGCTATTTTTTTGTATTGACGGATGTTGTGATGCATATATTTTGAACTTCTTATTCATATTTCATGGAACAAAGTTAGTTTGCTAAAATCCTTTCTTTTTTTGCTGAATTATTCTTGTGTTGGACATATTGCATTCATTCTAGATGTGAATTATATAGAAGGATCAGCAAATGATCCATTATCCAAACTTCAATGGGAAGCGAATGTGGTAGCATATGAGGAGGCAAAAGACAAGGTTGGTCAGCCATCAGGGGTAGGTTCCTCACATACACATTTTAATTCTTTCACTATGGATGAGGCCCCTGTTGAGGCTTCTATTGAGAATATTGCAACTATACCATCCACTTCAGCAATGCCTAGACAATGACAACAAGCTTTTATAAGCTTTAGTCGTGGACAAAATTTATGATTAATAATTTTCATTGATACTGAAACTTGAAGTTCATATGTATTTAGAGGTTGAATTTGCTTTTTGGTCTGTGACTGTATTAAACTCAAATTTGATTTATATATGATGGAAATGAGTGATATGTTCTACAAATTTAGTATATATATGTGTTTTTCAAGAATATTTTAAATTTTTTATGTATTTTCAAATGTTCGATAAATTTGTTGAGTTATTGCCAAGTTATTCTCAAGAGTTTTTTCCGAGTCTTGAGTTTTTAATTTTTTTGGGTTTGTCAAGTTATTGCCAAGTCCAAGTTTTTCAACTATGGTTTAGATAACTGAAAGAAATAAACCAAACAACCGTTAACATACAAATATAGGCTATTTTACTAATTGTTCGTATTTTCTTGTAAAGAATGAAGATTTGCATGCAAATTATGTAAAGAAAATTCAAAGAATAATTGCAAGTGAGATATATGAATAGCATGCAATTGTTAAAGAGCTATATTAACACAAAGTTCAGCAATATCTTTTATTTCCTTTAATAGTGGAGTTCAAAATCTTACTATCTTTCTTGCAAGTTTTTCTACAAGGAGGAAAATGTCCTTTACCACCATAAATAACTTATATTTATAACATTGTAACTTATAACCACTTTATAACTAATCTTTAATAATAAACTTTTAAAAATAAAATTCACTTTTAAGTTATAAAAATTGACTTAAAATACAAAAAGTAAACTTTACTTTCAAGTCATAACAATTGATTTAAAATACAATAAAGTGTCACCAATAATTAAAGTAAAGTTCTGTTAAAGTAAATGAAAACTTCATCAAAGAGGAGAAGCCCATTAGAACTTTGACCTTTTGTAGTATCTCCCAAAATTTATTGCTATTGTGTTGACTTGTAGATCCTAAAGTGGAGCATAACTTGAGACATCAATTTGTTATTGGGAACAACATTTCCCAAATGAAATTTCAAGGTGCTTATTAGATTATTTGCTTCTATGCTCATCTTAAGAAATCTAGAAAGGTCTTTGTTGCATTTAATGAGTGAAGAAGTTATGGTGTTCAATTTTTACATGGTTTTGTGGTCAAAATTCTTTTTGCTAAATAATTCCATGATTATCTTTTGAAAATATTTCTTAATATCCATAATATTTTGAGGCCTAGTTTTATCCTCTTTTAAAAATTCAAAACTAATCATTACAAAATCTTGAAAATTGCGTCTTACCTCATCATCGTTTTCTCTATTTGTAGTTCTCTTCAAGTGCGGCTAATAAAAATGACAACTTCTACTACACACTTTTGATCTACAACTATGAAAGATTTTCGTCTACCTTCGAGAAGACTTCTTCAACAATTAGTAGGGTCCCATGAGTGGTTGACTTTTCTTGGAGGTCCTTTATCACACTGTGCCACAAGGATTCCTTTCTCTTGAAATATTGTATATTTTTTTTGGATAGAGGATTTTATATCATCTAGGTGTTTGTTTTGCTACTTGATATGGGAGCATAAGCCTATGCTGATACCCCTTTGGTTGATAGCCAAGGACTAAGGGGTACCATTCCACCAAAGACTCGTTTGGCATGATCTCAACCTCATCCCGTATACCATACTGTGGGGAGTTTGAACCATGGTGGATGGCGTAATGAACATACCATCACCCTCACCAATTGTGCTCAACTAGTTGAGCTTACAACCCTTTGGTGATAGATTATAAGATTATATTTCATTATCAACTATCGACCATTTTCTTATTAGTTTGATTGCTGAATAAATTTTCATTGCTTCAATAAATTTTATTCCATCCAAAACAATCTTTTCAACCCAAGCTTGAGTGACCTTTCCAACTGCTTGAAATTTTCTGATCTTAGCAATTGAGTCCTTGCTGATATTGCCAACAGGGGTAGTTGCCATGATTAATGTGATGGGGTCACAGATATGGGTTATTCATCAACAATTGATATTATACAAGAAGCTATAATTTGAAGCTATTATTTTGGCAGTTCTTTGGTTTGTTTTTCTTCTTCTATTCTTTGAAATAGCCTTGCAACCAATATTTGGAAGTTATGAATGTCTCCTTCATTAGTGGAATGGCCAAGATCAACCCTAATAATGTTGTAATCATTTACATCCATTTCTTCTTCATTCTAATTAACGTTAGGCCTAACAATTTTGACATATTGTGTATTGGATGTACTATCTATCATTAATCTTGAAGTAATCTTAGCCTTTTGTCTTTTTCGGAATTCGACACTTTTGAAGCAAACTATTCATAGCATTGAAACTAGGTGAAATTACCTTTGTAATTTTCCTCTTCCTGGCTACCAATTGGGGCTAAGGATCTATAATGGGATTCACAAGAGTCAAAATTGGGGCTTGTGGTGGTGGAGGAGATGTAGATGGAGATGGAGTAATGTGGTGTACACTAGAATCCAATGGTTGTTGTGGGGATGACAAAGGAGATACAATAAGAGCCAAATCAGGGGTGGTAGAATCTTGGGGCACATTATATTTATTATGTGAGAGGAGGGCTGATCGCTTCCATTGAAGTTTGAGGTTTCTTGACCTCCAATTTCTGCCTAGGGGCATTTTCACCACCACAAAGATCTACAAGGACATGTTTGGGCCCTCATCATCTCCACCACCTTCCAAATTACTCTTTGCATGATTCATGTAAACAAAAGTAAATTGAGGAACTAAATGTGTTTTTATCTATTTTGTGCTCTCTAAAAATTCTTTCTCCACCTGGATTTCTACCAATTATGTATTTAACTATCCTTTTGTTAATTTGAGATTTTGATCTCTGGAGTACATAATTAAATCTTTTCCTTAATATCAATCGTTTCTTTGTTTGCCCAATTAATTGGTGGTAAGGATAATGTTGAGATAGATTTTTCGTACACAGGGTCAATCAGTTCTGTCTCACCATCTATGATCCCTTGTGTAATCCATTTTATAGGGAATACCCATAGTTGATCAAGAGTCATTCAAATCCAATCCCTTTGCGTAAGTTCAAAGTCATTTTTGCAATCCTCCAAGTAATTTTCCATGTGAGGGATATGATGGTCCTGTGGGCCAAGTTTAAGATTCTCCCTGGCATAATTCTTGTTGCTAGACAGGAACCTTGTCACATAAAAATGCATTGTCGCCTCGGCAAGTCGCCTTTCAATATCTTTAGCATCAAATGAAGATTTACACAGGTAGTAGCTGAGGCCTATTGGAAATGAAATTGCAGCTATTGTCTTATCTTTTCAGCTTTTATTGACCTCAACAATTTTCCTACATACTTTAATAAAGACCATTTTAATCATTCACGAAATGTGGGAGATTGTAGGGAGCACCTTAAGCGACCAATGCAAATATAAGTAAATGTAGGAAACTGGATAAAATAACTCACATATTTCATTATCAAGGCTGTTGCTTCAGTTGAAATTCAGATTCCCACATCACTGTTCAATTATTTGATTGTAAGCATAGTGAATGCATCATTCACTCTTCTAAAGCTTTTGCTAGTTTCCTCCATGATCAATTGAGGATTATTATCATAGTTCTATGCCATTCCATCAAATACCCTTTGGGTCTTAATACCAGGCCATACTTTGGCGTTTTCTACTGCATGGAATAAGTAGGAAGTCATATAAAAGTGCTGGGTTCCTTGGTGTTATGTAGATTATCGCTTATGATATTTGCCCAACTGATATGTTGCTGCCTTGACATATAACATCAATAAAAAGACACATCCAAAAATGGAAAGTGTTTGTCTTGCTATGAGCCATAATATTGTTTAGAAGGGTAATTTTATTGGATAAATCTTTGTGAAGATCAAACCTATACAAGTTTTTGGGGAGCTTTGATGGTCCTTTATCTTTTCCTTGAGACACTTCTAAGCTACTACCTGTTGACGTGTGTTTTATGACAACACCAACACAGAATAAAATGTCCAACGGTCACTCTATTCTCTCTTGATCAAAGTATTCCGCATGCTAAGATTGTGTGAAAGTTCATGCGTTCAACTCCAAGGTTCCTTTTATTGCGAATAGACTCAGTTGGTTGATGTGAATATGCTGGGTATTCCAAGGGGACTTATGTAATTGTTTGATTTTTTTGTCAAGCAAATGAAGGGTTTTGAATATGATGCTCTTGATGTCTAGACTGACCGGGAAAATACTGAATTTAAAGGGAATAGGGATAGGAAGTCTATAATCTATTTCTAAGGGTGGAATGCTAGGACAAGCTTTGACAATCTTCAAACCAAACTTCATTTCGTCTCCCCTTCAGACAACTTTGACAAAGCTGGTGCAATCTTCAAAGGATGGATAAGATGTTCAGATTGTGATTCAACATGCGCACCCCTTCACAACGAAGCAAGTGGACACCCAAATTACAACCAAAGTTAGGTGCTGATATTCCAATTGACCATGCAGGGGCAGACTTACCGTCAGCAAGCCTGCTAGTGGTATGGATACATGAAGATTTGCTCAAACCAACGCCACATTCCACAATTAACAGTACTTGCATAAAACAAAGCCTACTTTACTCTACTCTACTTGAATTGGAAAGACGAAAAGATCTCGTCAACTACCCACAATGCAAGATAGAATCACCAATCAATGAAAATCCTTATATTATGAGTCTTACACAACAATCTTTTACAAAAACCTTCAAAGGGAAAGTTTTTCTTTCCTTTCCAAACTAAGCTAACTCCTAGCTCTACTCTTTAACTTCTGACTAGCTCAACTCTATCTCTGATTTCTATCTAACTCTGATATCTAATATTTACAAATGAGGGGGGATACCCCTTTTATATCTAGCTTAGTCCAGTGGACGGCTTAGATTCAAATACAACGAAAGGCTCATATTGAGTCACCTAAGCCCTCATTAGGGTTTTAGCCCTAAAAACCGCCACTGAGAGGAGTGGGGCAATGAATGCGTTGAATATTCTCCACTCCTCATCAATGAACCACTATCTGCCATCAATGCACATCATCCCCTTCCAGAAGATCATCATCCAGAAGGGCGTTTCCTTTCTCCTTTTCGTTGGCTGCAAATCTGATGAACCTGGCCAATACTGCCTCAACTTCTTGATCCGAAATGGGAGGAATGTGATCCAATTGAAATTCTAAAACTGTAACTATTTGCCCATGTCGAGCACAAGATTTCTTCCAGGCAACAAGGGCGTCCTAGGTGTTCTGTATGATACTGGAGAATGTAGAAGTGTTCTTGAAATCATCCTGTGTGAAAGTCTTCACCTCAGAAAAGAATGGCATTAATCTGTTCTTCAATCCATTTGCAATTACCTCTTCAGAAGTCAACCTCCTGGCAAAGATTGCCTCCAATGTGTTGAAGACTCCATCTAAGATATTCGTCATGGCCTTTCTGACCCTGACAGAATCCGTCTGTGATGCATCGTAGAATCCTCGGCCTGTGACCACTGAAGAGTACCACCCGACGAAGTCATATCTATCCCCCTGCTGAATCACACCTCCCTAAACCAAAGTCTGTAGAGGTATGCTCATCAAAGCCCCTAAACGGAGAACAACTCTCGTCTGATAGATACGAGCTTCACCCCAAGCATGGTTAACTGCATCCATCCTTGCCATAATATCAGAGGCTTGCCCATAGGCATGTGCAAGATCCTCCATAAACTTTCTTGTTTCAGCACGGACGCTGGAAACCCACTTGTCTGCCTGTTGTGTCATCCTTTTCAAATCCTCTAACCCACTGATTGACTCCTTGGAAAACTCAGTTGGAAGCTCCATTGCCGGATTCTCTTGCCCACAAGGACGGGACAAGTGCTACACGTAGCCAATCAATGTCTTGTGCTCTACCTTCAACTTTTTGTACTTGCCCTCAACATAGGACAATCTATCCTTGAGTGCTCGATATGAATTATCGCACTCCTTAACCACTTGTGCTCCAGTAGGGCGGCCAAGTTCCATAGCTGTAATCACGTAATCTTCTGGAACGGCCTCATCCCGATCACACTCTACTTGAGGCACTGCCATATGCAAAGTTCGGGATCCATCCTCATCTGTTGAGATCTTGAAGAACTTCCTGGCCTTCTTCTTCGTTGGAGGTGCATTGATCCTCTGTAACAACTCCTCCATCTCGGCCGCAGGATCAGTCTCATCTACAGGATCATGTCTCATCCTATCCCTTAGCCATTCTGGCACCTCCTGCCGCATGTCTGATATAACAAAAGGCTGCTCAACCTCGGCCTCTACCTCATGAACTTCTCCCTTGCCTTCATTCCGACGAGGCTCATCATCATCAATAGGCTCAGTGTCTCCTGAGCTCTGGGCATCTTGATCCGAAGTAGCATCATCCTCGAGAGCTGCCTCAATCTCCTACTGAAACTAAGTATCCGTGGCCGTCCCCTCATCTGTCTCTTGCTGATTTTCTTGTTGATTATCTTCTCGGGGCATGTTGATGCTCTGACCCACTGATTCTCTACGAGGTGGCGGACCTGCCACTTGCATTGTCTATTCTACCTGAAATCTCTCCCTCTGATCAGCAAACAATGATACCTCCTGTAAACTTGGAGAGTTTGCCCGAGATGGTGTATGCAAGGACTCCTCAACTACCAAAGGCTCAGGTTGAACTGGTTCCTTCCCTCTTGGCTCTGGAGTATGATCCACCGGCCTTCTCTGTCTAGCTGATGGCGATTTGTGATCTCCCATCAAATTATATGTAAGGGGAATTGATTTTCCCTTAAGTCGGCTGAGATGCCTCTCTACCCAACTCCGTGTAAATGTTAAGACGGGGATACAGAGCGTATCCAAGTCGGTAATCTCTGGTTCCGACCAATCTGGGAGTGGTAGAGGCGCATCTCTCACTGTTTCATAGTTAGCCTGTACAACGTTTATGTCCTTTTCAATTTGATCTGGAATTGGGACAATCTCGCATTTTTTGATCATTACCAACGGTATCCGAGAGAACATTCTCTTCCTGATCTCGATCTCATCCACTGCACTTGCCCAAAAGTCTTTGATCTATGCCTTGTGCCTGAACTCTTCTGACAATATCCATCTGATGTTCCTGTGGGGATCGTAATGGTGTCTGCTGGTGTGGTAGGAAAGGTGGAAGAATTGGAGCTCATTTTCTGCCTCCCTAGCTGCTTGTAGTGATGGGGAGATTTCATCTAAATTCCCCATGGTAATTGGGAATCCAAGTCCACCTTTCTTCTTCTTCTTTTGAATCTTATCATAGGCAATAAGTTGCCTAGATACTTCCAGCATCACTATTCTGTTGGTGGGATACCGGGGCAATCTATAAGGATAAGAAGAGAATCCTTGCAGCCTTATGTAGGTAAATTTCGGAAATTGGATAAACCAACATCCGAACTTCTCAATCAGCTCTTGTGCTTCCCTGGATATTTTGTGATGGGTCCTTTGCTGCAAGGTCCTCGTTATATGCATATTGAAGGCGTCGTTGACCCTTTTGTAGTTAGTGGTGCTTGTCAGATGCAATTGTGGACAAGCCTCATGTATCTTAAATTGATGGGAACCGCACCCTATTGGTTCCTTGTAGGAGATTCCCCTATACTTCGTCATGCGAGCCAACATGTAGACAATGTAAGAGCCCATGTAAAACATTTTTGTTCTCCTCACACCATGGAGCTGCTCATGTACGCTGTCACTGATCATCAGTGCCCAATCCACGTAATCCTTGCCCTCTAGCACCAAGTTGACGTAATAAAACATCCAAGGTTCAAAGATGAACGCTTGGGGGCATCCTCCAACTCTGCTCAGCATCATTATCAGATCACCAAACTCTTGTCTCAAATCCTCTGAGATTATCTGTTTGGGTAATTTTGTACGAGTTGGCTTGGGCTTGATCATCCACCTGATATTTATCAAATCAACACACCGGTCCGTTGTGGATGAATACATTCTTTCAGCCCTTTCCTTTGTTTTATAGATCATCTTCTCATGAACTGGAATCCCTAACGCTTCCCCGATTGCTTCAGGTGTCAGGTTGGCCAATATCTTGCCATCTAGCGAAGTGATCGTCCTCTGCTCTGTGTTGTAGTGGTGGGCGCATTCCATGATGAGTTCTGGACACTAGATGGTGGAAAACTGGCAGCTGCATACAGTCCGCTCCTAACAATATTGTGTGAAGTCACTGATGGGTGATGGCCTCCAGTCCCCATTATCCTTTTTCTGAATGCCTCCGGTTGAACCAGCCCAAGTTTGTGTCAGCCAGCCTGCCCAATTTTGATGAAAATTTTGATTCCGGCAAGAAGGACTTGCTCAACTTCTTGGTCACTGTTTGTCTTGATGTGTTTGCTTTTGCGGATTCAGTGTGGTTCCCTCTGCCTGCAGCTCTTTTGCTTGATTCAACCATTCTACAAAAAGGCAAGAGAGTTAGAAAACAAGATTTTAAAATAATAAAATAATCATCATTGAGGGTGCCAGCAGATTTTTAAATAAAAAGGCTGCAACACTTTGTCACTTTCGGCTGCAAACCTCAACACTTTCGTTTACTTCAACGTTTTTAGAAGTCTCTGTGAAATTTCTGTACTTGCGGCAGTTATGAAACTTCTCTCAAATTCGTATTTCTCCTCCAAAATGTACTTTCAGCAACTTGTTTGTTTCTCTTGAATTCGTATTTCAGCAAGCTTGAAAATTTGTACTGCAGCGATTTCCAAATGTCTAGTCTCAATTTTGTCCTTCAGCAGGCAAATGAAACCTCCTCACAAAGTCGTGCCTTCAGCAACTGCAGCCCCAAGACTCTAAATTCGAACTCTTCAGCAACCTCAAGACCTCTCAGCAACTTGGGATTTCTTCAAAAATTCGTACTTCAGCAGCTTTAGCAACTCCAAACTTGCTTAGCCACGCCCTAGTTAACTCAACCTCTTGCCAAGTCGCAATTCTTAGCCACCTCCAGCTTCCTTCACAATTTTGAATTCTTCAGCAACTTGAGGGTCTTCTACCTTTGCAAACTCGTACTTTTGCATTCAACAACTTGTGAAAAATATGGAGAGGACTTAGAATATTATAGCCAGGTTGAAATCTAGTAGAGGCTATACTTAGCACATTTTTGAATTCATTTTCCCTCTCTTTTCCAGTCGTAACACTTGTCATCCGAAGCACCGGAATCTTAAACTTCTAGAAGTATGAATTTCATCACCCCTGCACAGGCCTGCTTCATCATATTTACTTTTTTTTCAAATATTAAGTCACTCACTTTTTTGAACAATTTTAAATCATTTGGCTAAGTCATTTTTATCTCACTCTTGCCTTGGCAACATTATCCAGTTCAATCTTCCAGCGAACGTTTTAGTAGCCTCATTCATTTTATTTGCCTTAGAGGATTTCTTCAAATTTGCCTTAGGAAATTTATCAGAGCAAACACCGGGCAAAAATATCCACCAAAATGATGTGAGCAAGGCGTGGAATAAGTTCAAACCATCTCGCGATCGAAAACGTTTAATACCTAGAAGAAAATTCCTTTGAGAACTCATTGTTTTCATGTGTATCCGGATGAAGGGGTACTTTTAATTTTTATTATTTTAAAATAATAAAATGACTAAGGTTTATTTCTCTTCACTTCGGACGTCTTCCACACCTGCAATCTCCAATTTCTCTGCCTTGGCATTTTTCTCAATTTTCCTGAAGAATTTTCCCTCTGTCTGGCATATCTTATCTTGCCTCTGGAAATTTTTAGCATCACCTCCTAGGCGTATTTCTCATTTTCTCCCTAGAAAATTCCTTAGAAAATTTAAATTTAATCATCTCACCCTTGAAGGGCGCATTTGAGCATGTCAACTTTCATTTTATCCTTTTCTACGCCTTAGCAATTCTTTTCGCCTTAGGAAAGATTTCTAGGAAATTTATTTTAGATTACCCATGAGGGGCGTACTTCACCTTGTTCATCAAGCTTTGCCTTAGGCGCATATCACATGTGGAGGGGGAAAATTATCTAGCCTTAGCATTTTTCAAAATCATGCCACCCTTACCTTTACCTTTGCCTTAGGCGCATATAGCATGTGGAGGAGGAAAACACCTTGGGCGCAAATCACACATGACACTTCCACTCTAGGGCGCAAATAGCCTAGTCAACTTCCACTCTTGGGCGCAAATAAGGGTGTGAGGAGGAATTTCCCACGCCCTTGGTGACCCTACACCTTCCTTGGGCGCATATTGCATGGTGGGCTTCCACTTCCAAGTGCATTTCATGTGTCGAGAAGGAAACTCCCTTTACCTTAGCGCATCTCCTTTTACCTTTCAACGTTTTACCTCCTGTGGCCCCCTTGGGCACATTTACCATGGGTAAGAGTAACTTGTGGGCGCATATGAGGGGTGGTGAAGGAGTTTCCACGCCCTTGGTGACCCTTCACCTTCCTTGGGCGCATATTGCATGGTGAGCTTCTACCTTTGGGCGCATTTTGCCTAGGCAAAGGAAAGCGCCAACACTTAGTGACCTTTCACCTCCCTTGGGCGCATTTAGCCTAGTGTGCTTCCATTTTAAACCTTTGAGGGCGCATTTGAGGGTGTGTGAGGGATTTTATTGGCCTTAGTGAATTTTGCTATGCCTCTACCTCATGTGGGCGCATTTGACCCTTGCTCAAGGAAATTTTGGGCGCATTTTGCTTGTGCTGCTTCCATTTCACCCTCTGAGGGCGCATTTAGCCCAGTGTGAAGGAAATTCTACATTGAGAGATTTTTACACCTTTTTATTCCTTCTGGGCGTACTTCATGTATCTTCATGCCAGTTACCTCTTATAAATTTCCAACGCCCTAGCCATGCCTTGGCTTTCTATTTTTAGCAAACTCGGAGAAATTAGGGTTTCCTTGCATTTCATCCCGTTCTGAGCTGGAGCAGGCGTGGCTGTGCCTCCACTTGGCCTTGCTACCTCGTTTATATCCTCTGGCACAGTACATACTATTTTTAGCCATTTGCTATTTTTAGCAAACCCTAAAATTGATCAATTTCTTGTATTTCTGTTTGGCTTGAGATTCATTCCACTTGTTCTTGATGCTATAAGTGACCTGTTTGCACTTGTCTCTGGCAATGACGTGCTATTTTTAGCCATGAGATGACTTACTAAAAATAGTAAGTATTCAGATCGTGCTCAAATTTTGCCAGTAGGCAGTCTGAAAGATGCTGATCTTGGTGGCGTGCTTCGTTTTGACATCTCTGCATTTTGTTCCATCTATTTTTAGACATAGTAGGGGAAACCCTAATCTGACTTGCATGCGCTCCGGACTGCTCCCAATTCCCTTGATTTCTGCTGTTTGTCACTTTGCTTGCTGGATTGAAGTGTTGGGTAACTGTTGGGGTGAAACTGCTATTTATAGTAAGTGTCCGGAAAGTGGCCTATTTGATGTCGGATGAGTTTGCATGTCACAATGCTCGTGGGATCTCAAAAAACCCAGAAAAACCCAGAAACTGATCAACATGCTGGCACTAGCTAAAAATAGTAAGCCCTTGAAAATTGACTCATTCTGTTTGCATGTCATACCACTGCGAAGCTCTCGCAAAACCCATATGGAATATCCGGACATGTACTGAAAATCACTGCATGCAAACCCTAAAATTAGCCTCTGAAGGCTGAATAGCTGAAAGTCCTTGTCTCGGTTTGCATGTCATACCATCACGAAGGTCTTGAAAAACCCAGATCCATTATCCAGTCATGCATTGGAGAATCGCATGTTTAAATCTTGAAAATAGCCTCCGAAGGCTAAACTGCTAAAAATAGCTAGTTGTCTGAATCCGTTCAAATTTCTTGTGTAGGCGCTTTGAAGCTGCCTGGATGTGCTGAAGTAGTTAGAATCCCGAAATCCTGAGGAAAAGACCTCAAATTAGGTACTTACTAAAAATAGTAAGTTGTCGGATTTCAGTAAGATTTCAGTGGGATCCTGTATTGGGCCTTCCGATTGTACTGCTGCACTTAGATTTTTCCTTGATAACTCAATTTGACTTCAAACAAGCCTAAAGGATAGAAACCCTAATTTCGTAGACTTGGCAATCATTTCACTCCAGGTGAAAAGATGGGACATCCCCGGAAGGACAAAAGATCAGAGATAGAGAGAACCAAAGCCAAAAGACCAGAATGGAGCAAAAATTAGGGGGTCCCCATCTTGGATGGGGTGATGTGTGAAAAGGTCACAACACTACCAACCTACATTCATCCTTGTTGTTTTTATGATATTCTTTGGCTGTTTCCTTGGTAACTTCAGAATACTCTTCTCTCTAAGCCTTGAGGTAGTCTAAAAGTAGTTTTTAATGAATTTCAATCCAATTTGGCTATTATTTTGCCTTCAACTGATTTCACTTCCCTATATTTTGGGTCATATAATTTGGCATAGGCAAGGACTAAGTTGACACATTGCACTAATGTAGGGAAACTAGCCAGGCTGCTCCCATGTACCGCTTGAGTGATAGGAGTTATTTTATAGTCTTTCATTTTATTCCAGAATTTGTTCAAGTTGATATCCCCTAATGTTGAGTCACTTACCTTGGGCAAGTCATTTTCTAATGCTGACATTTGCTCATAGCCATGATATTATATACTTCATTTCTGCAAGATTTGAGTTTGGTGTTGTCTGTAACAGAAGAAATAGCTGAGCATGCAAGACATGTTAGTTTTTCATGATCAGATAAATCAAACTTAAAGTAAACAGAAAATGCAACACATAAGACAATGAACACCACAAGATACCCTGGGAAAACCCTCCAGCCTGAGGGAGAAAAACCCAGCCAATATATCTCTTATATATTGCTTGAATAAGAGCAGAAATCTGCTTACAACTCAGACCTAACACAAGGCCAAATTTAATACAATGAATAATAGCACCTCTCCTAGATGCAGAGATACAAATGACTATGATTCTCCTTAACTCGACCTGCTGCTACAGAATGGAGATATGTTGCTACAGGAAATTGATCTGCTGAAATAGTGCGAACTCCTCTAGATGCGAATGAACTTGATGATCAAATGAATAATACTCATCCTCTATTTGTATGCAAGGTTCGTGCCTCTTCAAGGAAGTCGGCCCAAAACAGAAAAGACGCGTCCTTTTAATTTCAAGTCGGCCTCCTTTAAAAAAACGTGTTTCTTCATAAGGTCAGCTCTAAATATTAAATAATAATTAATCATTAATTATATATATAATGATGAAGTCGGCCTCCTCATAAATCGAAATCTCATATATATAAAATTGAATAGCCATAAGGCTATATTCAATTTTATTCTCTTCTTGTAAATCGTGCGCTTGGAAGTAGACTCCTACGGCTGCTTGTTTATCATCAACAAGACCAAGTTGAAAGAAGGGTTGATTCCAGGTGACAAGCCGTTGGCTTTTCAAGTGTGTCATGAAGTAGTTATGACCCAAATCATAGGGTATATAAGTGGAAAGAATTTCATGTTTCATGAAGACACAATTTAGGGCAATGACTTAGCAAGGGTCTTGAGAGAACAAAGGAAACCATAGAAACCAACTATGAATAATAACCCCTAAATTATAAATACACCAACAAGTGCTAGGGGCTGAGAGGAACTGAAGTGTGTACGCCCTAGATAAGTTTGAGCTAGTGAAGATCCGGTTGTGAGTTGAGACGAATGTAGAACAATTTTCTGCTGTAATTTGCTCAAGTGCTTTTAGTGATCCAAATTTTAATTCCAGAAACAATACCTGGCGCAACCTGCGGTATCTGTTTTCAATAGAACAACAAACTCGAAAAGAGATGTATTCAGCTCCAAAACTGAATTATTTACATTCAAAACTGGAATATGTGCATTGCAAGAGGAATTCCAACAGTCATCACATTGTTGGGAATTCGAAAATGAGCAAATAAAACACAAACATAAAAATTTTAAAAAATGTATATTTTTCTACCCCAACTTGGGAGGGTCATAACTCCTAGCCCGGTGATTGAAATCTGAACTTCGCTACCTCGTTGGAAAGGTCTCAAAGAGATCTAATTTCAATCCCTTAAATCCAATGCCTACAACACATTCCATTTAAGGGACCGCCGACACTTTTGACCCCAAATTCCGCTCCGAAGACCTCCGAGAATGCGATTTACTAAAATGTAGAAAATACTGAAAAAATTGAATTTTCAGTATTTTCCATTTCTGCTTGAGCTAACACCTTTGGATCACCCTTGGACTGTTTTGGATCATTCCTCCCCCCTTGAGAGGCAATGGGCCCCATTGCATTCAGTTGCTGTAGCAGATGAGGAAATTGTACTTGAATTTGTTCCGTAGTTAACCACTTGCCTTGGTGATAAAGTTGACCAGCTCGAACCACACGGTAGAGAGGAATGCATTGATTTTTGAGTCTTCATAATGAATTCGGTGACATGATCACGCTGTAATGGAGTAGTGGTCTCTGGATTCAATTCTATACCATGAATGTGCTCAGTGGCTTGTGAAATGTCCAACAAAGGAGGAAAGTAAGGTTTCAATAGCTCCACATTCAAAATTGGATGCAGCCCCAAAAATGGTGGCAAATTAATCTCAAACGTGTTTTCTCCAACTTGCTTGATAATGGTATAAGGGCCACAACGAAGAGGACAAAGCTTTCTATTTGGTCCTTGAAGACGCTACTTCTAAAGATGCAACCACACCTTGTCACCAACATGAAATTGATGAGTTCTGTGTTGATCATGCCTATCCTTATAGTTCTTATTGTTGTGCTCCAAAATCTCATGAACTTGTTTCTGTAGGTGTCTGATCTTATCAATGAATTTTGCTGCTTTATCTATCTCCTCAACACTTGGTGGAATTTTAGGTTGTAGTATAGGTAGTGTTATATCCATAGGTGCCAATGGTTGATACCCAAGACAAACCTCAAATGGACCGCATCCTGTAGAATTATGGACTGCACGGTTGTAGCTGTGTTGGACGTAGGGTAGGCTCTCATCCCATGTGCGAGGATGCTTTGAATGATACATTCGTAAGATGTGAATGATCATTTGATTTGCCACCTCTGTCTGTCCATCTGTTTGAGGATGGAATGCTGTAGTCTTCATCAACTTCGCGTCCATCATAGCCCATAGTGAAGACCAAAAATTGCTGATGAATCTATTGTTCTGTCAGAAACAATGCTTTTTGGCAACCCAAAATGAATCGAAACATGTTCGAAAAATAGCTTGGCAATCACTTCTGCATAAATCATCTTCTTACATGCCACCATGATAGCCATTTTGGAAAACCTATCTACCACCACATATACACAATCGTGATCCCGTCTGGTAGTTGGAAGCCTAGACATAAAATCCATTGAAACTAACTGCCATGGTTTATCAAGAATAGGTAGTGGTAATTATAGGCCTAGTTCACGATTTGTAGGCTTTGCGATTGCATAGGCTGTATAAGATTGAATCTATGAAATGATATCATGTGTCATTTTTGGCTAATAGAAGTATTTTTGAAGGACAACAGTGGTCTTACCGATGCCAAAATGGCCCGCAACATGACTGTAGTGTGCCTCCCATATCATCCTTTTGCGTTCTTTAGTGGGAACACATATGTGACCAACGTGACAAAGCATCCCATCTTGCAAGTGAAAATCAGGGACAAACTTTCCTTCTACCAATTTGTTGTAAATGTCAGCAAAATCAATCATTACCATATAGTTAGGCCCAACTTGTTGTTTGGTGACCACACGAATCCAACACCATTGTCAAAGCTGCAATTGGTGGCCTACTCAAACAATATGCCACTTTGTTGTTGCTCCCTTTTTTATGACGAATGTTGAGGTGAAACTTTTGTAGATAAGCAAACCACCTTTGATGCCTATTGTTTTGCAACTTCCCTTGTGTTTGCAAAAATTGAAGGGGTTTATGATCTGTATGTATAACAGTTTCCTTTCCTAGAATGTAATGCTTCCACTATTTGCAGGCTTGAACGATGGCATATAGCTCCTTGTCATATGTGTGGTATCGATGTACTGTATCAGAAAAAGTTTAACTATGGTAGGCAATCGGATGTCCATGTTGCATGATTACAGTGCCAAGGGCATACTCAGATGCATCTGTTTCTATTTCAAATGATTGCTACAGGTTTGGAAGGACCAACATTGGTGTTGAGCATAGTCTTTGCTTCAATTCCTCAAATGCTCGTTGCTTTGCATCTGTCCAATGAAATTTTGCTTGTGCTTCCACCCCTTAGTGACTGATTTAGAGGCCACGATAAATGTGAAAAACCAAGAACAAACTTGCGATAGAAGTTTTCCAGACCCAAGAAACTGCGAAGCTCTATGAGATTTTTAGGAGATGGCCAATCCTTGATAATTTGAATCTTCGTAGGATCGACATGAACACCCTCATTGTCAATAATGTACCCCAAGTATTGGATGCTTCACATACCAAAAGAACACTTTTCTATGTTGGCATAGAGTTTGTGTTTTTGTAGAGTTGAAAGCACTTGTTCAACATGCTGCAAATGCTCAGTCCAAGTTTTGCTAAAGATGAGTATGCCATCCAAATAAACAACCACAAAAGAATGAATGAATGACTTGAGCACATCATTCATCATCCTCATGAAAGTGGCAGGAGCGTTTGTTAGCCCAAAAGGCATGACCAGCCATTCAAACAAACCTTCATTAGATTTAAATGCAGTCTTCCGTATATCTGATGGATCAATTGGCACTTGGTGATACCCAGACTTAAAGTTAATTTTGGTGAAGAACGTAGCCCCTCTAAGTTGGTGCAAGAGATCATCAATCCGAGGAATTGGATATTGATTTTTCATAGTGATTTTATTTAGTGCTCGATAATCAATACAGAGTCGCCATGCCCCATCTTTCTTCTTAGCAAGTACAATTGGGTTGCCACATGGTGAAGCACTTGGATGAATGTGTCCTTTCTGAATTAGCTCGTGAATTTGCCTCTTGATTTTATCATTTTCCAAGATTGATCTCCTATATATTGGCTCATTTGGTAATGGTGTCCTTGGCACTAAATCAATAAAATGTTTGACTTGACAATGCATTGGGACCCCTACTAGTGAATTAAACACATTTTGATATTGTTTCAAAATTTGATCCATTTGCTTTTGCTGGTTTGTTGTTATGGCCACTTTAGCATGTGTATTTAAAATGATTGATTTTGTTTCCTTAGAATGAACCGTAAGCAGTGCAAAAGCTCCAGTTAGAGCAATCAAATGTTTACATTGATTAGCACTAATCAAAGATGCAAATTGTTTAGGACATACCTCTAGTATATGATACTTTTGTTCGCCAAGCTTGATTGTGACGCTGCGTGGTTTGGACTCATATACACCATGGCGTTGATACATGTATGGTTGGCCCAATAAGACATCACATATGTCTAAAAGTGCTACATCACAAATTATTTCATCCTTGAATGGTTTTATTGCATATGACAAATGACACTATATATTTACTTGAATATGTCGTCCTTGGCTTACCTGTTTTGTTGTTTTCAGATTTAGTCTCTTGATTGTCTCCATAGAAATTAAATTCTTCTGGCTACCACTGTCAACAATAAAATGTAGAGCCTTTCCACCAACACACATTTGTGAATGGAACAACTGTTCTTCATCCTCACGAGGCAAGATTTTAGCAGTTGCAACCGTGGCATATGGATTTGCCTCTATGATCTGTTCGTTATCATTCTATTCAAAAGGGTCCGTTGGTAATGATTTAGGCTCAACTTCCTCTCATGTCTCTGTCATCAGATTCTTAATGGTTCGACCATCCTTGGTGTTATGAGATGCACTCTTATGTATTTCACACTACATGCCTGTGTCTTGCGTCTTCTTAGTACCCCATGTCTTCTTTGCTGTTGGTGAATTCGAGGGACATTCCTTGGCCACTTGCTTCCGTGCAGATTTATTGCTACCATTGCCCTTTGATTTATTATTTACAAAATAATCTTTCTTCCCTTTTTGTTTGAATTTCTCTTCAATCTCAGTTTGAATATACCTGTGAAGTCCACTGCGATACTTCAGCATGTGATGCTTCTCAGAATCCTTAATGCCAAGTTTTGCTGATAGTACATAGAAAGTATTGGTGCAATCTTGCACAGATTGATCTTTCTTTTGTCGGAGCAACTGTCACTGCATATATTTTTGTTCATAAGTATCCTCAGGGAAGTATGCTTCTTTGATGTACTCCACAAATTCTCCCCATGTAGGTTTGTTATCAAAGCTTAATTCCAATTCTGGTCCAATGGGTATTTCTCTATTTGCTACCTTGATTTCCCACGCTTGTTTCACATGGCTCTCGGCTTTAAGGAGGGCAAAAGTTATTTTCTTTGCATCTAAGAAATGATTCACAGAGAAATATCGTTCCAGTTTTAATAACCAATCGTCAACAGCGTTAGCATCAAATTTTCCTTCAAAAATTGGGATGTCGAAATTTACTTCCAACTTGAATGGGGTGTGTCCACGAAATGGCATTTTTGTCCCGTTTGGTTGCTGGTTACCTTGGTTCTGTCAGAATAGACGTGCAATTGATTCATCATTTCTTCTCGCTGCTTATTCAAAGCCTCTTCCATCATCATCTTGATAGGGTCTGACGTATCACCTCGTTCTTCTGCCATCTTCGGTCATGTGCATCTCAAAGGAGGATAATTTGACAAACTTTGTGTTTTCAATTCTAATCTTCAATAGCCAGACCTTGTATGAACTGACATTCAAGAGCGTTCCCACTCTGATACCACTGATCTGAATTTTAAATCTGGAAAAAATACCTGGCGCACAACCCGAGGTATTGTAAGAGTTTTCAATAGAACAACAAACTCAAAAAGAGATGCATGCAGCTCCAAAACTGAATTATTTACATTCAAAACTGGAATATGTAGATTGCAAGAGGAATTCCAATGGTCATCATATTGTTGGGAATTCAAAAATGAGAAAATAAAACACTAAAACACTAAAACATAAAAATTTCAAAAAAGCGTATATTTTTCTACCCCAACTTGGTGGGGTCATAACTTCTAGCCTGGTGATCGAAATTTGAACTTCTTTACCTCGTTGGAAAGGTCTCGAAGAGATCTAATTTCAGTCCCTTAAATCAAATGCCTATGGCACATTCCATTTAAAGGACTGACGACACTTTCAACCCCAAATTCTGCTTCGAAGGCCTCCGAAAACGTGATTTACTAAAATGTAGAAAATATCAAAAAAATAGAATTTTCAGTATTTTCCATTTCTGCTTGAGCTAACACCTCTGGATCACCCCTGGACTGTTTTGGATCATTTAGGCTGTAGAGATCTTTGTTGGTGATGGTTGAAAAAGACAAGTGAGGAGAAAGGTCATTTTATCCAATACATATATACTTTATAAATTCCCACGAAAGTCCATTTGCTTGTGATACTTTTTGGAATTTTCAAGCTTAGAGGAACTCAAAAATTGGGAAATGAGCTGAGTAACAAATATGAATCCAAATTTTTGGTTGCCTAATTTTTCTTTGGTTCGAGTTTCAAAACTATGGCGTGGATATCAGAACTATGAATGACACATAGTAAACAATATACAAAGTTATAGGTACAAATTATCATTATGTCCATTGCTTCCATTGTTTTAAAAGTGCTTGCAGTTATGCTATACATGATTTTTAAGTGAAGGGCTTGTTACATCTTGTGGTTTTAGCACCAGATGTTGGTTATTGGTAACTATTAACTTACATCTTGCTCATCCCATTCCTTTTGAGCTTTTAGGCACTTTTGCAAAATTTTGTGCAGCTTGTGTTGCATTCAGATTTATTTGATTGATACTGTAGGTTTTGTGCAGTGAACTTGTAGGATGCTTAGTCAACCGTGGAAAATTTATTTCTGCTTGTGTTGCATTTAGATTTTTTTTGACCATTATGAGTTTTGTTGCAGTGAACTCGGAGGAATTTGGCATTGATATTGAAGATTATCTCATTGGTGAGTTAGCATCATTTTTCTCCCATCATCTTAGTTACTTTGATATTATATCATGTTAATGTTATAATTGGTGCTTGCTGTAGCTATTATTAGCTGCAAATTCACAACTACTTATGGATTACTGAGACTCTATTTTATTGGCGTTACAGGTTTGTGCAACATGTCCAATGAGCTGGTAATTATACTCATAGAACTTTACTTGTTGTTAACAACTATCAGATTTTGTTGTGGGCCTTAGAATAGTTCTCCACAAATAATTTTTTCTTTTAATGCATGTAGTAAATTGCAAGGAAGACATCTGGAGTATTATGCAAATAGAGGCCACACATAGTTTGGGAAAAAGATTGGTTAAAGCATGTTGGAGTTGAATGATTATGCATACAAAGCCATTAGGTCACTGATTCTCAAACTTTTTTATAAGATTATTTGTTCCATCTCTTCATGTTATTCAACATGATTTGCCAATTTGTAAGTTTGTTAGAAATCTGAAATAGATTGAATAACCCAAGAACTTTATAAGAGAAAATCAAAGCTACATAAACTGGAAAAGCATAAAGAATGCACACCAGAACTCCGAGAGATTATGCAATGTCAATATGACAAAATTGCATTAAGAGCCTCCAAGCTGAAAAGATACAATACAAATATGCATGAATGAATGCAAGAGTATTGCAAGAATGAATGCAAATTCAAGCTAGGTAGTGAGTTTATATAGAACTTAGGAGAGGTGGTAGGTGGCAAATCCAACCAATAGGAATCAACCACAAAAAGTGAAGATGGACCACCAAAAGTGGAGATGCCCACCAAAAGTGGAAACTAGTTCCACCCTTTAAGGAAGGGAACAAATCACCACTTATCTCCTAGTTATTAAATAATAAACTCACTTTATTATCCTAAGCAAGCTTAACTAAGTGTAGGAAAAACTTAGGACTAAGGGAAAATAAATTAACCCACTACGAAAATAAAAACCTACACCAACAAAGTTCCTTTGGAAAGGATAATGTTCAATAAGTTTTGGAACTAAAACCAAATGTTGCAATATTATTGTGATTGTGCTTTTCTAAATGTAGTAGAATGCCAAGAATGTAATATGGTCCATAAAATTGAATTGTTGCAGTTCTTTTACGATCAGCAATTGAAACTTTGATTCCTCTACAATATTAAAGATTTAGGATAGACCTTAGCTTTTTCAGAACCGTCTCCTCCATTTACATTCTTTTTTGAAATTTGCTTGAATAATTTTCTAGTATGTTCTATATATATAAACTTGGAGCCATTGGCAAATTCAAAATTTATTGACTTATATAAGTCAAGAGTACAGTATTATCTAGCATGAATTTATGGTGACACACAAGTAGGAGTAGCCTTGCAAAACCATGTTTGAAGTGAAGAGAGTGATTCAAATTAGAGGTTGTTGAACACACAACAGTACTGAGAGGTGGGGGAGGAAGGGTGAATCAGTACTTAAACAAATTCATTCATTCAAACATGATAAGTAAAAGAACACACGAGCATGCAACCATAACACCAAATTTACATGGAAAACCCTACAAGGTAAAAACCATAGTGAGCAAACTGCTTGGATCTACTGTCCAAATCCAGCCTCAAATAAAACATCTTTTACAACAGGTATTTATGGTCTTTAACCAAAGGAAGCTCACTACTCCTTGCTCAATACAATTTTCACAACCTCAACATACAATTTGAATATTTTAGTACATCTGTTACCTTCGGCTCACTACCTTTGGTACATACATGTGCTTCAATAAGCTATGTTGCCTCTTTGCTCACTGCCTTCAACAAACTTTCTCATTTACTGGCTCACAATCTTCTTCACAATCTTCACATTCACTGTTGATCTATCAAAACTGATTTTTGGCACATTTCATGAGCAAAAGTTATCAGAAATCTATTCACACATTGTTTTCTCAAAACATTCACAACACACTCTCACACCTTCTCAAAAACTTTTATCTTCTATTTATACCATCTGCATCCTTCAAAAAGGTTCTCCAAGTTGGCTACAAAAATGCAATATAAGATATACAATATTTACAGTGAATTCGACTTCAAACACATTTGCAATAGAAAGAAAACTTATGCGGTTCAAGCAGAGAGACATCCGGGACCTATCCTTCATGAAACACATCTTCAAAATTGGCACACCCATCTAAACACTTGGCGCAAACAATTCAACATGACAAGCCAGTCCAACAAGCAAGCAAACTGTCAAAACATCTACTCCAGACCAAGGTGGTACCGAAGAGACCAAGAAACACTTTCTTGACCACTTCAACAAACCGATATAGCATGTAACAACACTTTTGTGCACTCCTTTTGTTATTCCAGATCAATTTATGCTGGTGCAAACACTTCATACTCAAAAAACAATGATTCCGGATATTGTTGTATAGGAGAAGATCGCATACGATTTTGCGGAGCAACCAGAGAGCCCAAAGAGATTTCATCAAGCATTACATAGCCTTTGTACATAGACGATCCAAAATATGCTGAAGCAAATTGATTAGACACTAACAGACCAACCTATCAGGTTGTTGGGACATAGACAACACATTGTCATCTACAAAACCGCCAGTGGTGAACCAAATCGTTTGAAACTTGGATTGAGCAGACATATCATCTTCATAAACTTAACTTCAAAACCGCAAGGTAAAGCAATGTGATGCGTTGAAATGCAGAGACATACAATTCACTCCTTATCATACATTCACTGGAACTTAGCAATTTCCTACTTTGACAACTCCAAAATACTTTGCGGTAGAACATATGCATGAATACATGGAATATGCATACCTTTCAATTGTGGAAAGCTACTCTTCAAACCGCAAGATCAAAGCTTCATCTATTGAGGAATGCGAAGCATTTGACAGAGCTCTTGTGTAGCCAATGCTGTGCCTTCGACAGATTTGAACCTTATCAACCAAGGCATTTTGACATCCAACTATGAACTGTGACTGATGGTGTACAATAGTGTACCAGTGATAGCATCCAATCATGAAATTCAACAGATAAGACAATCTTACATCTCTTTGACATCCAACCATGAACTGTCCTTCAATATAAATGCATATGGTATCTACAAAGGTTGACATCAATGACAACACTCTATCCGCACATTTGCCAACAGAGGTCAGGTCAGCAATCATCTTTTAAGCCAAGAGGTAAAAACCTATATATTGTGTAACATTTGAAACCATGAATGTGTTTTTTCCTTGGTGCTATGTGTAATTATATCTTCTAACAAAGTGTTTCTCCAAGATTTGGGGGTGGGGTATGGGCTAGAGGTCTTGGGGATGGATTTTCTTTCTAGATTTAGAGGAAGGCTATTACAATTATCTATGAAAAACAATATGTGAATTGTAAAATAGAAATAAATTAAAATTAAGTTATTAACTTAAATAAACTAATTGAAGTTGAAAATTTGAAAAGTAAGTTCAAATTGCTAGATTTGCAATTACAATCCAGTGATTTTGCATGTTGGCTCATTTATCTTTCATTCAATCAAACAAATGTAGATTTTAAAGATTTTCCTTCTCATTTGCATATATACATAATTACAAATCATGGAAGCGATATAAAGTGAGCATCATGAAGAAATAAAATGAAACAAATAGTTTATCTCTTGGACACCTATTATGAGATTTTTCACGTGTATTTGTGTATTTTGTACATTCATTTTTTGAATTTGTTTGTTCCTTGGAGTGTAATTTATGTCCTTGATGTTGGACATACCTATTTGAGAACATTTTTTTAAAATATTATGTTGGGGATCTACAAAAGGAGTCCCAACCCAAATGTAAAACTAAACCATACAAACATAGTTACAACATAACTACCATATAGGCATATCAGAGAAAATATAACCAACCTGTTACAAACAACACCAGTGAAACACCCAAAAAACAAGATACAAAAATGCCTTCCAGTACAAGGTAGAACATAACCAGCCCAAACCAGAAAAGTACAACAAACAAAAAGTACCCAGAAACCTAAAGACCCATAGCTACAGATTGGAAGAACGGGGATTACAGAGAAAAAAAACCTTTGGTGTAACTGTAACTGAGGTATATTTCCAAGGTTAGTATTAAATACAAAAGAGAAATAAAACCCTAGTATAACTATGAAGCACAAAGGAGGAAACAAAGAAAAACAAGGAACAATGTTACCAAAGCTCTTCAAAACCTCCATGATTCACCTCTATAGCCCTTCTCCTTTTGCTGCAAATATGTGGTTTGCCCTTAGGTTTTTGTGAGCAAATGTGCGTATGACATGTCTTAGCAAATATTGAAGGATTCCATATGACAATGCAAGTGAAAACTAAAGCCTACATGCAATAGAAAAACCTGCAAAATGACAATGTTAGTTTGAAATCATGAAGTGAAGAAGTGACAAAATGAGGTTGAAATTGCCATTTTATAGAAATGCCAATTTTGAATGGAGGGCCAAGATTAAAATTTGAGAGATGCCCTAAGATTAAAGGTTAAAATTAAATGTGACAATTAGCAATTAGGATTAGGACAGCATTAGGGTAAAATTTGAAATGAAGGATTGAGATTTGTTTTTAGAAAAATCAAATTTGGAGAATCAAATAATGATTTAAAATTATTTGATTTTAGAGAGTGAGTTGGCTTTTTGAATTAAAAATTAATTTAATTCAAAAGTGGTGGGGTCATGTGACGGTAAATAATTAATTTAAATTATTTACTTGGAAATAAATTAGAAAGTGGGTAAAATTAGAAAGAAAGTTGTAAATAATGATTTTAAATTATTTACTTGGTGGGAAAAATAGAAAGTGGGTAATTTTAAATAAATGATTTTATTTAAAATTAGAAAGAAAGTTGTAAATAATGATTTTAAATTATTTACTTGGTGGGAAAATAGAAAGGGTAATTTTAAATAAATGATTTTATTTAAAATTAGAAAGAAAGTTGATTATGGAAAGATTGTTGGAAAATAATAATTTAAAATTATTTGATTTAAGAGGCTGAGTTGGCCTTTTGAATTAAAAATCAATTTAATTCAAAAGTGGGACATGTGACAAGATGATTTTTGATTTAAATAATAATTTAATTCAAAATAGGAAGAAGATGACAAATTAATAGTGGAAGAAGAGGATAAATGAATAATTAAATAATTAAAATAACTATTTAATTATAGTGGCAAGATGATAAATAATTAAATAAATATAATTTATTTAATTATAGAAGATGAGGATATTAGATTTAATTAATTAAAGAGGAAATAAAAGATGATAATGAATTAATTAAATAATTAAACTTATTTAATCAATAAAAGACTTATGACATTAAAAAATGGTATTAGCAAGTCTAGGACATTTTTATGTGTCTACATTTTGCCCCTCTTTGATACAATGTGCTTTATCGCGTTGTGTCAAAGAAAATAAGTCAACAATATGCCCCAGTGTGAAAGTGAGGAGAGGAAGGATGACGAGGAGGTAGTGGTATGCCCCCTCGAGAGGACAGGCAGGTTCAAAGAACATGAGTGTGCTCTCGAAATGGACAAGGAGACTAGAAGATAAAGGGACAAAGATAAGGATGATGAAGATGCAGACCAGAGGAAATGTTAGAGGGGAAGAGAAGAAGGGTGGGAAGGGAAAGAAACCTTCAATATTTGTCAAAGAACTAATAGGTGTCGCTCGAATCATCATTGGGCGGATTATTGTAATGGCCAACAAACACTATGATATGACGTAGATCAATAGTGTGCAAGGTCGAACCATCACATAGGACAAGCAATCACAGACAAGGATGATAATAACTCATACGAGGAACTCAATTGCCCCTAGTCCTTTTGTCATAACCAATCGCAAACATACGAGACTAGTCATGAAACATCATTGTTCCTCTAAATCTGAATGTCAGGACATCCTCGAGGAACTAGCCACATGACAGCCATAAAAGACAAGACGATCATCGTACTACGTTGTTGCTCCTCTAAATCTTGATATCAGGACATCCTCGAGGAACTAGCAGTAGGATGATCAGAAAAAACAAAGACAATCATCATGATACGTCATGGCTCCTCTGACGTAAGGAACTAGTAGCATGATGAAAATCAAAAGACAGATAATGTTTGCCAAGTGTTTGCCAGGTGTTTTGCCAATGTTCAAAGGTCAAATGTTTTAATGTCGAGATGCCAAGTTTGATGAGTTTGAGGTTGCCGAATGTTAGGGGATGTCAAATTTAGGAAGGACACATCCTAAATGATGCCGATGTGTAGAGGATCGATTCTCGAATGTTAGGAGAATCTCTCAAAGTGCCAAATGATAATGACAAGAATTGTTCTTTAGGACACATCCAAAGAATAACCAAGAGTTTTCACAGGTTGATAGAGTTTGACTAGATGACTGAATTGACTGCATGCCAACATTGACATGCCAATTTGATGAAAATGTTGATTGAAGAGATTGTTACAGTTTGCTTGATTTGAAGATATTTGATGTGTGTGAAAGTGCAGTGTCATGAACTCGAATGGACTGACCTAGTGCGGCCTCGGGGGCTCATCGATTGATGGCCTTGCCTACGTCATGCACTCAGAAACCTTGTAGTTCGACATGACCAATGACTTTGTCTGAAGGACAAAAGATTGAGTCATGATTCTATTTTGCCAACCTAAAGGGACGAAACCAATGTCTCGGGGGCCCATTTAAGATGTGCTTTGCCTACGTAGAAAATGCACAGAGACAACGTAGTTCGACTATGACAAAGACTGATTGACATAACTGACATAAATGACGTGACGGACTTTGACTCTATTTTGAGATTTTTGACATTTTCTGAATGTTTTTGTGTTTTTTTCAAGACATTTTTTGGTTTATAGGTCTTTTATCAAGACATTTTTTGATTTTTAGGTCTTTTTTCAAGACATTTTCTGATTTTTTAGGATTTTTTGATGTTTTATGAGGATTGTGTCAAATGCATGTGAATGATGCCTATAAGCAAGCAAGCACGCATGCACAAGAATCCATGGACAACCATGATCTTGCCTCTAGTCAAGCTGAATACCAATTGACAGGTGATGATGATGATGATGACATTGTTTGATGTGGGAAGGACACATCCCGAAACAACGTGAAGATGACGATTATGTGACTAAAGGATCAAGGTTTGCAGCAGGGCTAGGAACAAAGCCAAGGAATGTTTTGGATGATGCACTAGGTTGCATAGCAAGATTGTATGGATTAGACTCGTTGCATTTGGAATGACTTCGTTAGGACTAGATGGGATGATAAAGGATATTTAGACTGTTGACAAGGGAAATCGAGATAGGCGATAGGTATAAAAGGAAGATGGATGGCTTTGGTAAAAGATGAGGATTATTGGCTAGACGAATTATCATATGGTCTCCAAGGACAATGTCACAAAGGGATAATGAGGTTATGAAGGTAATGGTATTTCATGAATAGGGTATGGTCAAAGGATACACATGTCAAAAGTTTTCCAAAAGCACAATTTATGTTTGTACCTTAGTCTTTATCAAGATCAAAATAGGTGTGAAAATGGATGGGAACGATAGGGCTTAGATGGATAGATGGAAATGTCATAAAATAAGGTCATGCGAAGGGTATGGGAGACGAGGCAACTTGCCCCCAAGTGTAAAGGTCCACATAGATAATTTATTTTACACAGGACGCCTATTTGCTAGGTTTTCATCATGGTACTTATCCAAAGTGCCATAAGAATGGTTTTCACTATTGGACAATTTTTCTTTTTACTATTTTTTTGGATTTTTGATTTTTGATTTTTTTTGGTGTCACCATGACATCTGTTTGCCAGGTTTTCATCAAGGTGACATTTTTTTTGATTCTTTTTTGTTGTTGTATTTTTCAATTTTTATATGGACAGGATGCCTTGGATGCTCACTGATTATTTTGAAGCTGTTGATGATGCCGATGTAGAGACGGGTGCCATGATATGCCAATAATGACCTTTTTGAAGTAGTTGCCTTGTCAAGATCATAGCACTTGCATAAAATTGATTGATGTAATTGTGATCCTTTTTGGTACTAGAGTTGGCCTTATCAGAATACACACATCGTGATAGAGTGCCATGAGAGTCCTTATGATAAAGAGTTGTTGCCAAGATGCGACGAATTTGTGACATGGTATTTTTGGACTTTAAGGAAGATGTAGGATTATGACGGATGATGGTAGATGTGGAAGGATTGTTTGAATGTTTGGATGTAACAATTTTTATTTTCCAAACTTGGGATGTTGGATGACGAGATTTGGAATTTTGATTGGGATGTTGTTTGGAACCAACACTTTTATATGTCTTGCTTGATGACCATTTTGAAGGAGGTGGACAGTTATTATATGTGAGAGTTCTCTTTTCTTGTGGCTCCACCTTTTGATTGACGTTTGGATTCGGAATATTTTCTTTGCTTGATCCATTTTTCTTTGGGATCCATTTTAAATTCAATTGTCCACTTGGATTTTTGATTGATTCAATGGCTTTTGACATTTGATTTTGAACTTTGGATTTGTAATACTTTTCTTTTTGTTGGTTCCAAATGGAAGGTTTATTCATGTTGGAATGACGGTTTATGGTGTGAATGGAAGGGGCCTTGGCAACAACCTTATGACAAGGACTACTCATGACACCCATTTTAATGTTTGTATCAGATAAAGTTGCCCCCAATATCGAGGAGGTGCCACTTTCATCATTTGATTTTCTGATTGAAGAATAGCCAAGACCTTGATATCTTAATTTGCCTGTAACTGTACTGGTTCTAGAATTCTTTGCTCATGTAGGCCTAGTCTTTTTCCTTGATAATGCATGTTTTGACAGATTCCGGTTGCGATGGGGTACTTGTTATTTTGGAAGCAAGATGCTAACCCATCATTATAGTCGAAAACCTTTACTTTGAATTTTCTCATCTGTAAGAAAGTTTGCTCTGACAAAGGTAGATGACCCTAGTTAATAAGATGTCGTAACTTCATTGACATGTTGGCTAGAGTCTTGATTAACATCCGTGGTCTGATTTTGTGACATATCGGATTCAAATGATTTTGCCGTGCTTCCAAGTCAATGTTGAAACCGTTTTCATGGTCATTGTCATAGAGTCCAGTAAATTCAGCTATAGCTTGATCATTTGCAAATATGTCTAGAATAGTAGCCTCTTGTTCTATAGGAAGATCATCTATGTGTCCCATGGAGGCAAGTGTCTCATTTTTGGAAGTGTCGGTAGTCGAAGCCTGAATAGGGTCATCAAGTGTTTGGTCTTGAATGGCATAAAGGTTGAGGAGTGGATCGTTTTGGACTTCTTGATCAAGAATAGTGTCTTGGTCAAAGATGGGGTTGTCTTGGACGACATGATTGGAAATAGGATCTTGACCAAGGATAGGTTTGTCTTGGATAACATGGTTGTGAATGGAATTTTGAGCAAGGATGGGTGTATTTTGTATGTCATGATTGTCTAGGAGGACTTCTTGAATGGACTTAAGGATGGGGTCATGGGATGGACAAATTTGATCTTGACATGAAGAGGGAGTTATGGTGTCATGCTTTGGGTTTTCTTCTTGACATATGTCCTCAGAGTTGGACAATGGAATGTGACTTTGGACAAGGATAGAATTTTCATGGCTAGATGTGTGTTGGGACGAAGTAGCTTGGAAAGGATTAGTGGATGAAAGACTAGGATAAGACGTGGAGACTTGGAAGGGATTAATGGATTGAGGACTAGGATAAGACATGGATGCTTGTAAGGTGTTAATGGATGGTTGACTTGGATTGGACATGGAGAGTTGGACTGGATTGATAAATAATGGACTAGAGTAGGATGTGGGGGCTTGGAAAGTGTTGGTGGATGAAGGACTAGTATAGGATGTGGAGACTTGGAAAGGACTAGTGGGTGGTTGATTTCCCTTGTCAAGGTTAGGATAAGGACAATAGGTGGATGTTTGTTGTGGACTAATGGCAAGATTTGTGTTAAAGGACTCTTGATAGTGAGGATAAATGGTTGAATGACTAGGATCTATGGATTGTTGATAAGGACATTGGTATTTGGATTGGATGAATTGTCTTTTGAAGTCCACGACTTGTTGGTATTGACCCTTACAAAGTAACTGGTATTCAACTTGACTAGGAAGCATATCAAGGTGAATTGAAGACATGATGGTTGATGGAATGATACTAAGACTATGTTTTTGCTCTTTTCTTGGAATAAGGAATGCAATGTTGTCTAAAGGGAATGTCAAATGCAAAGTGACAATGAAGACTAAAAATGTATGGTGGAAGACTAAAGTGTTTTAAGGTATGAGAATGCAAATGCAAGGTCTAAGGAGAATCTAAGGTGTGATCAATTTTGGTAGACTTAGGAAAGGTTTACTAACCATTCAAAGTTTGGTCAATGTCTCAATTTTGATTATCAAAGGATTGTTTGTATGACTAAATGAAATGGCAAGGTGACAAGGTGAGGTTTCCACACTAGACTTATGAGTTGGAAATGACTCACAAAAGGGAGAAACACTAAAGGATTGATTTTGATTAAGTCCAATGACAACCTACTTTTGAAGACAAATATGTGGCAAAGTATGGCAAGGGTTCCTATTCTAAAGTCTGCAAAATGAGGATTTATGTATGATAGTGAAACCTAAGGATGCAACTAAAGAAGTGCAATGGTAGACCTATGGCAAACTAAATGCAAACAAAAAATGCAAGGATGGAGGATTTGAGCAATTTTGTTTTTGGTTTTGGACAGAGACTAGAGAAAAAGCAGCTTTTCAGATAGCAAATGCGGCTTAATAGAGAGATTGCGGTTTTAAGAGGCTCAAATGCGGTGTAATATATCAAATGTGGGGCAAACAATGCGGTGCAAAGTGAAAAAGGCTGGTTTTGTTTGCAATTTTGGCAAATGTTTGGATTGTTTCTGTTTGAAGGTGTTGTTCTAGATCTGTGAAAAGTGTTTATTTGTTCATTGGTTTTGAAAAAACACTTGGCAAACACATTGTCTTTGAAATTTGTGAAAACAAGCACATAGAAGACAAGCACAATCCTAGGGTTGGCAAGGACTATATTTTTTGGATTCCACGCGGATTTTACTCCAACCACACTTATTCTTAGCGGGTGATTTAGAAGCTTGGCCACATAGGCTCCCGCTTACATTGCACTTACTTCTCGGGTCAACCAAGCTTCAAGCTCCCATAAATCTCCTATGGCAAGCTTTTCACCTCTACTAAGAACTGCGAGAATGTGGATGCCTTGGCAATGATCGTTGCTACACCAAAGAATAGATAGGGTTTTTGGCTTCTACACAAAGGTTTTTAGTTAGGGCACCCGTTCGAGTGGCCACACATGAGGCAAGATTAGCTCCGATAAGGAGGAATTCCAACTTGAAGAGGTTATGCTCAACAAGGTTTTGGGGAATTCACTTGTTTGTGTGACACATCCACACTCGTTATCCTAAGTTTACCATTAGGATTCACATTTGTATACCGGTTGGGAGTAGCTTGGCTAAAAAAAGTTCGTTGCTGGTTTGAGTCACCTTGGGGTGAGTACTTTTTCCCACCAAGGAAAGCCCAATTCCTAGAGTCAATAACAGTTTCTCTTGCACCCAAGATCGCACAAGTGCACAAGGGGAGAGGATACTTCTATTATTGAATCGGGTTACACAATGTTGAGACACTTGTTCATTTTAGTTATCAAAATTGTAAAGTGAGACAAACACCTCAAACACTTTGTTCTTTTTAAACTTTAAGCCAATGTGAGACCAACAATGTTCATTTTAACCCCATGTCATGAATATGCAAGTTCATTTTAAGCCCATATGAGTTGTAATGCAAAGTTGTGTTCATTTTAAACCCATGAATGTGCATGCATGTTCATTTTATCCTTATGAAATGTAAATGCAAGCTGTAGTTTGTAATGAGTTGTTTGTTTGATTAAGATTGTGAAAAAAATTAAAAATACAAACAAACAATGTTCATTTTAAACCCCATGTCATGAATATGCAAGTTCACTTTAAGCCCATACGAGTTGTAATGCAAAGTTGTGTTCATTTTAAGCCCATGAATGTGCATGCATGTTCATTTTATCCTTATAAAATGCAAATGCAAGTTGTGGTTTGTAATGAGTTGTTTGTTTGATTAAGATTAAAAATACAAACAAACAAGGGTTAGAATCCATGCCATATGTTGCAAACAAAATATTAGTAACCCAAAACCTCTAATTTACTAAAAAGAAAAAAAAAAAATCTGAAAATTCTATAAATCTTCATAAAACGTCGGGTTCACCAATGTAACTGATGGGTAATTTCCAAGGTTAGTATTAAATCCAAAAGAGAAATAAAACCCTAGTATAACTATGAAACACAAAGGAGGAAACAAAGCAAAACAAGGAACAATGTTACCAAAGCTCCTCAAAACCTCCATGATTCACCTCCATAGCCCTTTTCCATTTGCTGCAAATATTGAAGGATTCCATATGACAATGCAAGTGAAAACTAAAGCCTACATGCAATAGAAAAACCTGCAAAATGACAATGTTAGTCTGAAATCATGAAGTGAAGAAGTGACAAAATGAAGTTGAAATTGCCATTTTATAGAAATGTCAATTTTGAATGGAGGGCCAAGATTAAAATTTGAGAGATGCCCTAAAATCAAAGGTTAAAATTAAATGTGACAATTAGCAATTAGGGTTATGGCAGCATTAGGGTAAATTTTGAAATGAAGGACTGAGATTTGTTTTTAGAAAAATCAAATCTGGAGAATCAAATAATGATTTAAAATTATTTGATTTTAGAGACTGAGTTGGCCTTTTGAATCAAATAATGATTTAATGCAAAAGTGGTGGAGTTGTAAATAATTAATTTAAATTATTTACTTGGAGAGAAATTAGAAAGTGGGTAATTTTAAATAAATGATTTTATTTAAAATTAGAAAGAAAGTTGTAAATAATAATTTTAAATTATTTACTTGGTGGGAAAAATAGACAGTGGGTAATTTTAAATAAATTATTTTATTTAAAATTAGAAAGAAAGTTGTAAATAATGATTTTAAATTATTTACTTGGTGGGAAAATAGAAAGGGTAATTTTAAATAAATGATTTTATTTAAAATTAGAAAGAAAGTTGATTATGGAAAATAATAATTTGAAATTATTTGATTTAAGAGGCTGAGTTGGCCTTTTGAATTAAAAATCAATTTAATTCAAAAGTGGGACATGTGACAAACTGATTTTTGATTTAAATAATAATTTAATTCAAAATAGGAAGAAGATGACAAATTAATAGGCAATTAAATAAATAAAGAAGAAATAATTAAAATAACTATTTAATTATAGTGGCAAGATGATAAATAATTAAATAATTAAAATAACTATTTAATTATAGTGGCAAGATGATAAATAATTAAATAAATATAATTTATTTAATTATAGAAGACAAGGATATTAGAGACGTATTTATTTAATTAATCAAAAAGGAAATAAAAGATGGCAATGAATTAATTAAATAATTAAACTTATTTAATCAATAGAAGATTTATGACATTAGAAAATGGTATTAGCAAGTCTAGGACATTTTTATGTGTCTACAGTAGCTACCCACGATAGCCTTTTTTCAACACTGAGACTCATGACCATATTGTCATGCCCCCAAAATTGCAACACTAAAGTATAAAGCATTGAAATGCAAATAAATAAATAAAAATATTAACTTATATATATATAAATTAGAAAACAATAGCAATTATCAAAGGCAACAATTAGTAAACAAGAGCCATAATGTGAAGGATTTATCGAGTTATTTACAAAGGCTGCATTCTTAGTTAATAGGCAGCGATGATGATCTTGAGAAGACAGCGATTAATGGTAAGCCAGCAGCAGTAACGATTAATAAGTCAGCGATCAAGTTAATGGAAGACAGGTTTGTTAATAAAGGGATATGTCCTTTTAGAAGGATGTCTCTATTCAAAATGATGTCTCTCTTCAAAGAGACATAAAGATATAAGTGGAGGGAGAATGTTGAAAGAGAGGGGAATAATATTGAGACATATATCTGCAATCGGGGGATGAATTAGAAATAAATATCTGCACTGGGGATGAAACAGCAGATTGAGAATTAAGAAACCAGGAATCAGTGCATCAAATTATATTTGCATTCAAGGAAGCTAGAAAATACAGCAGATTGGAAGCAACAAAATAGGAATAGAAATGAATTAGAAATCTGAATAAAATCAGCAGATTTATTCAGGAAGAATGTGTGAGCAGATCGGGATAAGGAATGGAATATCATGTGGGAATTGGAGCAGATATCAAGAAGAAATATATGGGAGTAAGAAGACGGTTCAATGAGATAGACAGGAAGACAAATGATTAATCAATAATAAGGGAAGTAAGTTTAATATATTATACGATTATGCAATAATAATGCTCACAACAATTATTAATCTTTATTAGTAATTATTCATTGATTTAATCTAATTGTTTCTCTTTAAGTGATGTCTTTTGAATATTAAAAACAGATCTAACAACAAGGCGATTGGAGCAGATCAAACATAATTATCCACACTCAGCAGACAAGGGTAGAAGTCAGCATTGATTAATATATTTGCATCTTAGAATATAGCAGTCTTATATTTAGCAAGTATTGTGATATATTGTGAATGATGATGTTAATGCATAATCTCTATGAATATGGGTATATTGAGTGTTTGCAATTCTCATCAATGCAACCACGAGGGGAATGGGGGGAAATTCCAGTAGGGTGAGTAGATACTAGATTTCTTTCTAAGTACGCTACTCCAAGTTGGCCACTTGGGCCCAAGGGGGTGAGTATCTGCCCTTGGGCTTAGAAAGGGGAATCTACTGGCCTCCTATTGTAGCTTCTCCCCAATCTATACATGGATTGGTTATTGATTGTAAGAGGGATGGATAAGGCAGCAAGGGTAGGGAATGCAGATACAAGTTTGTCCACCAAGTACGCCACCCCATGTTGGATGATTGTGTGTGTACCACTTGAGGGCCAAGAGGGATGGTATATCCGCTCTTGGGCTTGGTATGGATAGCTTCGGGCAGACTTATCATGCTCCTTATCCAAGTACCATTATGATCCAACTTCCAATGTGCATTATGGATATTGTGCGGTTTATATTATTTGAGATAGTTATGTATTTACATGGTTTAAATAGATAAGACATTTATTATATATGTTTGATCACACTAGTTATATTCCAATATTATCTAACATGATTGCAAGACCTAAACCAAGATTTATCTTGCTTAAAGAATTTAATCAATAAGTTATAACCCTAACTACATTAAACTTGTGATTCTAGGGCAATCCCAAAAGGGGACATTACACATATATCCCATTCCCTGTGACAAGAACTGCCTTCGATAATGGTGTGAAAGCACCAAAAATATCCACTGCCTATGCAACCTTGATGCCTTTGATAATCTCTGTTTGCTGCACAACCCTTTTCACTAGGCCATTCTCCTATGAGGCATTGTGAACCCACTTGACAATTCCTCTCCTCCCTACACACTTTTTTCTATTTGTCCTTGAATGGGATATTTGAGAACAAATTTGATATTGATATAAATATGTTTTTTGTGTGTAGTCACTAAGACACTTAAAAATAAGTAAGCATATTTTCATAAAAAGTTGATATGTAGAGGCTAGAGCTATTTGCAATGGACAATGTGTTTGTTACTATGCAGCAGGATTTTCCTAATTTATTATATTACGAAACATATAGATAATTTCTCTCTACTTTATTTAGAAATTAAACAATCATGGATGCATTCTCATGTAACTCAATACATCCCATTCAATAATAGATGATTGTCTTCTTGTCTCATTAATTGCCCCCATATGTGACATAATTGTAATGTTATGTAATGATTTTTCTGTCCTGAAATATACGGATTTCTAAACAATATTAGTGGTTGCCTCTGGGTAGGGGACTTAGGTGGGCTGTCAAAAAATATAGGTCAAAAAGTATTTCAGTTGCTTTTTGGGCTGTCAAAGAAAATTAGGTCATAGGTAACATCTAGACATCTTGAAGATTGATAGGGGATGATGGGGATGCCAGGGCATCCCCTCTCTTTGTTTCCTGCTTTAGGGGATGTCCCCAAATGGGTGAGTAGGGGGCATCTCTCTGTTTCTACACTTTTTGGGGACTGGAGTGAATGTTTTACCCTTCTTCCTAAGTATATGGGAAGTCCTAGGCGTTCAGGATGGCCTAGCGCAAAGCACTTGGAATGTATTGCGGGGCTACATTGCTTTTAACTAAAGAGTACAATATCATATATTTTGACTTTATGGTGACATGTAAGTAGCCGTGGCCTTGCAAAGTCATGCCTGAACTAAAACAAATGAGATAAATTAGAGTTTAGGTCAACACCATTGTTTTGACCCTACAAAAAAATCTAGATGTTGTGGACATTCAAAGACATGAATTAGTTGTTACCTTGGTTCCATTAGTGGGTTCAAGAAATGTGAGTATGCTTGAACTGATGCTATGTTAGTGTTATTGTTTTGTCATGTCTGAGTATTGTGTTCACACTATAATTATGTAGAATGTCCCATTTGGAAGCAATGAAGGGCATCCATAAGGGTGGGAGGGCACGGAGAGGGCGAGGGAGTAGTATCATGAGAGTCAAATTATCAATGTATTATCATGAGTCCACTTAGAGAGCATTCACCTCTGCATCCTTTTTAACTTTAGAAGGATATTGAATTTTAGCAATGCAGAAACCTGAAACGCACATCATTCATGGATTCATGTCTGCCAGAATTCCAACAATAGCATGAAAGCTCTGCCCATTAAGACTATCTATGATAACCTAGTTGCTCAATGAAAAATGACAGACTAAAACATGCAATGAAAAAAATCTGGCTTTTCTATTCATCAAGTATAAAAGTCTACATCTTAACCGCCATCCACAAATGCAATGAAGTTGCATTTGTTAAAAACACAAGGGTGAGAAGATGATGACAACTCATTCTCAAAGAAATATAACTCCCGAGGAATGAGGCAACACCTCACTCTTCAAAATGGGAAAGTGCGAATCCAAACAAAGAGGATATCTTTAGAAGCTGTAAGATTTCACACAAAAGCATGATATCTCTACCCTTTAAGACTAATTATGACAACCTAGTTGCTTGATGAAAAATGACAGATACTCAAACATGCAATGAACAAAATCTGGCTATTCCAATCATCAAGTGTAAGAGTCTATCTCCTAGCCCCCATCTAGAAATGCAATGAAGTTGTATTTACAGAAAATACAAGAAGGAAAAGATAATGGCAACTCATTCTCCAAGAAATATAACTCCCAAGGAATGAGGCAACACCTCACTCTCCAAAATGGTAAAGTATAACTTTAAAGGAAGAGGATGAACCCCAAAGGAATAAATTGACACATTAATAAGGAATAAGCAGCTAAACCTAAGTAAAATACCTAACTAAGCTTAACCTAAGGTGTAATAATGCATGACTATGCCAACAGTGCCCTCTAAGGACGACATTCACTGTTGTTACAACCAATGTTACTAGGTACAATTTGTCTACGCTGTACCCATTGTAGGTACATATCAGCTATAGGTCCTTGTTTGCTTAGGGTCCAGCCTGTGTATGTTTGGGATGTACCTCTTTTAGGCCCATAGTTCGAAGCTGTACTCAGGTGTGCTTAGGCATACCAGTTCAAATCTGTGGTTAAAATAATTATAATAACTTAAAAATGGTTAAACCTAAACTAAAGAAGTGACTACTAACTACGTACTCATTACTCAAGACTGCAAACTTGATGTGTTCTTATGCCTTTGCAAGTGTTAGATAGCTGCCATGAAGAACTAGGAGCTTGCAACAAGGAGAATCTTCATTCAAGATAAGCTTTTTAATATATTTTAGAAATTTAATTTCCAAGCTCATTATTATTTTTGTTTTTTTTAAATGTTTTTTTGGCTTTTTTAATGTCTAATTTTTTTCAGTGAGTAATTTTAGACTAGGGTTAGGATATTGTTTTTGTTTGTTTGATATTGTGTTTATTTTAAAAACATATAGATACATGAATATTTTAGAATGGTAGGGAATTATAAGTTTATGAGCCAAGGGGGTCAGCTTGGGGTTTCAAAATCCATCATGTTTTGCTGCTTCAATGACACATCATGATGATTGAGTAGCTTCTTGGAGGTAGGGGTTATCTTTGGTGTTGTATGAATTTTTTGAGTGACTACAAGAGTTCCTCTAATCGAGGGAGAGCCCATTTTTGTGTGATTGCTGGAAAAGGAATTAGATGGCATGTTGGGCTAACCAAATATGTGTTGGCTAAAGGACAAATTCGTGTATATCAAATAGCAAGAGGAAACAAAAAGTGTGGCTGACAAACCTTGATGAAGTCTCAGTATTTGTCCAAGGAAGGATCATGCAAGCCACCTATAGGGCCATCATTTACTCCAATATGGTTACTATGCATAATGACACTACCTTTAGGAGAAGCTAATAGTACACCTTTCGTGCAAATTAAGTAAGGACATTTTAGAATGAGGCAAGGGACAAGTTGATGAGCTTCTTGCATGTTGTAGTTGTGCCAATGGGCTTTCTTCCCTTCAACCTTGTAAGATCGCCATATTGGCAAAATGGCCGATGTAAAGAAAACACTAAAAGTGTCCTTAGACATTCAAAATATGATCAATGGTTCTCTTGGGCCACTACACCAAGAGCTCTTTGTACAATTTTGTGAACTTGTGTTAACCTGGACCCATGCCACAATGCACAAAGCAAGTTCCCACACAACCTTGAAATCCTTTCAAAATACAAATCAACTTGGATGTCCCAATTTTTGAAGTTAAAAATGACACATTGGATAATTGGGTACAACAATTGGAAGTGTATTTCTTTGTCAATATTTTACATATGTGAACTGTTTCCATGTAAATTTTGGTCTACAAATCATGACTTGTTAACACCTAGTTTTACATTTTTTTCCGTGTATATTTCATGTAAACAATGGGTTTTTTAGTGGGGCTATTTGTCACCAATTTGTAATGTCTTTGGAACACATTAGACCTCTTATCTATGAGATATCTTATCTATGAGATATCAAAGGTCATTTAGGTCTTGCTACCTTTGTGCAACAAATCCTATTATAATGCACCATTATTACAAAAGTACAAAATGCATTAAAATTCTTGATCTCCTATATTATTGCAATAACACTTTGTTGGAAATATTGTTGTCATTGTTGTCAAAGACGATTGGTGATCAAGTGGTGTTATTAGTGGCCCTAGATAAAATCAGCTTGTTTGCCCCCTTTGAAGTATTGGAGATAATTAAATGAAAAATAACATCAAATAATTTTATGAGGCCGACCCCCCCTTGGAGCCGCTCCTAGGGGGACATTTAAATAAAATAATATAAATTAATTTTGTATTTTTTGAGGGCCTCTTAGAGTGGGATGACCCCCTAGAAGAGTGCACCCTCTTTGGGCAAAGCAAATAAAATAAATAAAATTTAATGCTGGCTGAACTAGGTGAAGGGGTGTCTATAAAAAAAAGGGTTGTCTCTTGGAAAATAACATGTCTTTTCTAAAAGTCGCCCTCCTTGGAAGAGATATAATAAGGGATTGTAAAGGTCATTTGAAGGCAAGCTTTTAATGAATATCTTTCTATATACCAGCAGATCTGAAAAATAGTTTTGTGGCAGATTTGTGAAGACATTATGGCAGATTTATGAAGACATTATTGTAGATTTTGTGAAGACATTATTGCAGATTTTGTCAAGACTACATTGCAGATTTGTGAAGACTATATTGCAGATCTATGAGAGGAAATTTGGCAGATCTGTGAGAAAGTGTTAGGGCAGTTGCAAATTAAATTATCATAATGTTCTTGTGGGGGTTGAAGCCTCCTACTTGTGAAGATCGTGAGGTTGGAGCCTCTTATTGAAGAGATCGGAGTCTCTTGCTGAGTTGGTGCTCAGTGGTGGGGATTGGAGCTCCAATGGGTTGGTGCCTACGAATGTTGTAAGAAGATTTATACAAGCAGGATTTTGCTGTGGTTTTTTCCCCTTGAGAAGAAGTAAAGTTTTGATCTATACTGATTCACCCCCCTCTTAGTATAAGTGTATGTTTCATCACTCTTGTCTTAAGAGTTGTAGAGGATGATACCTTGAGCATGATCTTTTGTTTGTCAATGCTCTTACAAATCCACATGAAACTTTTAAGAGATCTAATTGTTTCATTGATGAATGAACCTCCTTGTTTTGCCTTGAGCTATCAAGTTATAGCAGCATATTCTAGCACATATAGGATATCATTCCATATTAACATCTGCATCGTTGGCATGACCATATTAATCCTACTTCAAGTTTTCTAAATTGGAAAAGCACTACGATTTATTTATTTTGCAAAGATTTCTTAAAACTGCTTACAGTAAAAAATGACAATTATGGAGATAAATTGGTCATACAGATCCTTTTAAGGCACAATTTTGATAAAATTCTGTTGATGATAAATGTTCAATCTTTTAAGCTTATCCTAACAAGATTTAGAGATACTTTGATTTAGAATCTGAAAATAAAAATGATGTTCTGAAGACTTGAAGGGGAAGGAATCTATTGAAAATCCTTAATCTGAAAAGATGCAAGTAATTAATCTAAAAAGATAACATAGAGTATATATATATAATGTCCTAATGACTTCCTTTGAAAATGAACTTTAGTTTATGAAACAACTAAATCAAGATTTGAGATCATGAAATTCCATCGTTAAAGATTGTTAAAGATTGTTGGCTATATACAATCAATTATAATTCTAATAGTGGATATATAATGCACAGTTAGTTGCAAGAGGATTCACTCTATGACGAGTTGTTTGATTATAAAAGAATATCTCCACATGATGTTAGACAAAGCTCCCAAAGATTTGAAAACAAAGATCACAAGTTTCTCTCCAACCCATGATTTCTTCATGTATCATTTTGACAAATCAGATTACTACAATTATGTTATATGTGGATGACTTATTGTAGGTAGTCTTGATTTTTTAATCCACAAATGAAAGTAAATTGTTATGATATTTCTTAGAAATATTTGTAAAAAAATAGAAATATAGCAGACCACTTTGAGGGGATTACCTCCAATAATCATAAAATATGATGTTAATTGAATAATTGATGATATGATGATTTGGGAGGAATATTTCCCCTTTATTTATAGGCTTAACCATGTAGGGACATACCCCTTCATCCTAATAAAGAGTATTTAAGGTATTAACTAAAACTAATGTTAATGTTAAGCATGCCACAAGTGCTTAACTCATTATACTTAGGAATATATATTATATTCTTAGGATATATGATATCAGGGTAATAACATTAGATTGAATGTTAAGTACCTAACATAAATTGCGTCAATTATTTAGATTAGTTTGGAACTTCTTCATTATTGGAAAATGCTAGAAAGACCCTTAAAGTTATATCAAAGGTACAATCAATTATGGTCTTAGTTAGCCTTGCACCAAGCATTATTTTTTTATATTTTTGTGGTTATTATGATATTGATTATGTTGATGGTCCTATTGATACAAAATCTATCTCAAAGTTATGTCTTAAAAAATGGTGTAGGTGCTATCACTTGAGTAATAAAAGTAATTGACTCTTTGATCTATAAACGTTTAGTATCCAAGTGCAATAGAAAAAACAAAGGAATCAATGTGATTGAAGAGATTATTGGATGAACTTCATTTGGTTACCAATAAGAGTACCGCCTTATTTTGTCATTGCCAAAGTTGTTTTTCTCTTTGAAAGAATCTAAATCTACATCAAAGAACAAAACCCATTGAAGTCCATGTGCATTTCATTTCAAAGCAAGTTACCAATGATGAAGTTACTCATCAAGTTTGTCTAACCAACCAATGATCGCGTGCTTTTATGTTTATAAGATCGTCTTTGTGGTGCCAAAATTTGTAAATTTAATGCAATACTATTCCTGAAGGAGTTGCTATTGAGGGCCCAGACTATGCTTGACAATGACACCTCATGGCTAACTTTGTATATATATGACCTAGACCTAAAGGCAAGGCATTTTGTGTAACTCCTAGACCTAAAAAGAGAGGCATTCTATAAAAGTTTGGAGAGACATTTGATAATACCCTAATTGATAGTTTGGGCACTTATAAGACCTACCTACTATGTATTATTATATCTCCCCTCTATATTCCTCTCCCATTTGTAAAAGCATTGCATGTAAAGACCTTAGGTCACTTGTAAGACCTCTAGGCCATTGGATTGTTGGAAATTGTAGTTTGTGTACAATGTCCATTATTATGCTTTGGTACTATTAGTTATCAGACTATTTATTAATTGCTTGTCGGCTTTGGGTACTTATAAGCATTAGTTGGTTGACGGTTGTGTTCTTCTTGGCAATCGTCGAGTCCTTTAAATACATTGTGTATTGTCAACGAGAGTAGTATGATCTAGTTGGATCAACTTTGATCCTTGGTTGACCAACTTTGGTCTTCTTCTGTAATAATTTCATGAGCAAATAAAGATATATTTTATGCATGTATTTGGTATGCATTGTCATCTCCATTATTAATTCATGTATTTAATCTATCAAATAGAGCAGCAAACAAAAATTGTTGTCATTTATGTCAAAGGTATTCGTGGAGTTGAGGGATTCACTAATTGCAAATTGGAGGTGCATGAAAATAAAATAAAACTACATTGTTGCTAAGGGCCAAACCTTAGACTCGTGGCACCCTCCTCCATTAATAAATAAAAATTACAAATTAATTTTTGTTAAGAAGCCAACTCCCTTAAGTGGTGTGCCCCATTTTTGGATTTATTTTTGAAAATTAAAAATTATTTAAATAAATATAGGGGCCGACCCCTATTGGAGCGCCCAAAATAGAAGTGAAAGGGTGCATATAAAAGAAGAGGTTGCATTCAATTTGAATAGACATGTTGATTGATGAATCACCCCCCCTTGGTTAAGATATTTAAAGAGATTATGGAGTCCATTTGAAAGCAAGCAATTCATTGAATATCATTCATATAAGGAGCAGCCATAAAAGGCATATAAGTGCAGAATTTTGAAGACATATGAGCAGAATTATGAGAGACATATGAGCAGATCCATGAGAGCTTTATGGCAGAATTTATGAAGGATCTTTGAAAATTCTAAAGGCAGATTTTGATGAAGTATTGAGCAGATTTATGAAGGTGAATTAGGGCAGATCTAAGAAGTTTCAAATAAATTATTGTATTGTTCATTAGGAGGTTGGTGTCTCTTGCTGAGTTGGTGCTCAATGGTGGGGATTTGGTGTCTCCAGTGGGTTGGTGCCTACAATTACATCGTGGTTTTTTCCTCGCAAGGGTTTCCACGTAAATCGTGTGTTCATCTTGTGTTCTTAATTGCTAGATTTTGCAAGTGTGCTATTGCTATGTTTAATTAAGTTTTGAAAAGTAAAATATTGTTGTTATACTTGCTGGATTATTGTTGTTATTGATGTCAAGAAGGAATGTCACATATTGTCATTAATGTCAAGGTGAGAAGAGCATAATAGCAACATAATGTTGGTCCAAGAAGATACTCCTTGCTATTGCTGGCCAACCTCCCTCATATTGGCCTTCATCATATACAAGACACTATCTATGCTGGACGACTCTCTTGGTAATATGAAAACTAAACATTAAATTAATATTTCATTGTAGCCAACCTTACTTTGGCACCTAAGTCTAAATGCATATATATATGAATCAGCCAAGTAAAGAGAAGATGAATAGCGATTATGTGGAATAATGAAAAGTGATTAAGGAGCTTCATGATTAAAGGAAGCTATTAAGGCATCGATGATACAAAAAAAGGCAGCAACTATGTAATGAAGAGGTGGCAATTAGAAAGGCCGATATGAGGGGTTATTAGCAGCAGCGATTGAAGTTTTGCAATATGCAGCGATTGGAGTTTATTAAGGCAACAATTACATTTGAAAAGGAAGCATTTAAGACAATTATTAAGATCATAAAATAAGCAGTGATTAAGATCATGGAAAGGCAGCAATCATGTGTACAAAGGCTGCAATTAAAAATATAATATGCAGCGCTTATGTTTATGAAGGAAGTAATTAAGTTTAAAGACAACAATAGAAATTAAAAAGGTGGAAATAATTCTTATAAACAAAGGGCAACAATCTATAATGGAAGGGTGCCTCTTGGAAAGAATGCATCCATTATGAAAATGTATGTCTTTTCATTTAGAGATAAAGATATAGAAAAAGAAGGAAATCAGATTGTGTGGAATAGGTGTGTGGAGTGTAAAGAAAAAGATGTATCATTAATACACCAGCAGTCTTGTGAGTAGAAATGTGAGATATGTGAAGAACAAGAAGAGGACTAGCAGAGATTAAGGTGAAGTGGAGATAAAAGATATATGTCTTTTCATTTAGAGATAAAGATATAGAAAAAGAAGGAAATCAGATTGTGTGGAATAGGTGTGTGGAGTGTAAAGAAAAAGATGTATCATTAATACACCAGTAGTCTTGTGAGTAGAAATGTGAGATATGTGAAGAACAAGAAGAGGACTAGCAGAGATTAAGGTGAAGTGGAGATAAAAGATATATCAAACACACATCAGCAGATTTATCTATGAAGAGTGTATGAGCAGATTCGACATGGGATATATGCAGATTTAGGAAGGAAGATATATGAGAATAATTGCATCGAATTTGTGAAGAGGATATCATCAACAAGATCTTAATGAAGGCATAGAAAGAGTTTTGTCATCCATTGAAGAAGACATAGTTTGTGAAGGAGAATAAATGCAGATTTGAGATTGAGAAGAAGAATATATGTGGAGAAATGTTATAAGCAGATTTCTGAAGGGAAGTGTAATTGTTGAAGAGATTGAATTGTCCATCATTTATTTTAGAAGCAACATTCATAAGGTGGAATTTTGTTTTGAAGTTGGTGCTTCCTAAAGGAGAGATTGGCGTCTCTTGCTAAGTTGGTGTTTAGCAATGGGGGTTGGTGCCTACAAACTGTGGGGATTGGTGTCTCCAGTGGGTTGGTGCTCACAAATTGTATAAGAGGGGATTGGTGTCTCCTGTAGGTTGGTGCCTACAAAGATTGTAAAAGAGATTTATATAAAAGCAATATTTTGCCATGGTTTTCTCTTGTAAGGGTTTCCACATAAATCATGTGTTCTTGTTATTGATATTGTGCAATTGATGTTATTCTGATTGTTAAGTTGAAAAAGTAAAAGATTGGAAGATTGGGTTTGTGTAATTCGTGTACATAAAAACATATAAAAATCAGAAATATATACATATTTGCAGCAGTAATTAAGTTCGAAATACCACATAGCATTATATCATAAAAAATAATAATTACAAAGTCAATTTGTTAAACTTGAATGTCATGATATATATTAAAATTAGAAAATAATAATGTCAAGTTTCAACAATCAGCCATCACTAGTCAAGCATCAATGTCATATGGGTCTTCAAAAATATTATCATCAGCATCCATATTAGATGATGTAGGTACTGGTTTACTAAATGAACCACAAACAGTGCCATTGGCACTCTCATGCTCGCTGATTGGTTTGTCTTCAACTTCAAGTGCAGCAAAGTGGGAAGTGGAAACATCCAAGTTAGTATTCTTTGGCTTGATATCTCACTTCCTTGTGTCCCCTTCCTTGTAGCCACTTTGTTTGCATGGAAAGAGATGCAAGTTGGAATGCACATACAGTAAGTCCTTTGCCTTTTTTGGATGTAGTTGATTGCACTTTATTGAGTCGATGAAGGAGTATGTGCTCAATTCCTCTTAGATGTAGATGATCTAGCAACCTATTAAGACACAATTAGAGAGTTAAGAGTTATAAAAAAATTAAATTTAAATTTTAAATGAAACTTAAAATATATATATTTTTATAAAATTTACAAGAGGTTGTAGGTGTGTGAATGATTGGTCATGGAAATACCACCAATTGTGAGCAACGACCTTAAACTTGTCATGAAGAGCATCAATTCTAAAATTATTGGAGTGAACAATATTCATGAACTCAATCCGAACTACATCCCTCATGTCAGGATCAAAGTGCTGACTTGTACCTTTGGCTAACTACATCTCTATATGGGGCAATACTTGTTGAAACAAAAAGGATCTATAATATTTGGGATTCAATGCAAGGCAAGAAGATGTAGCAAGGCAGCCATTTTGTTCCATCTCTCTTCAATAATTTTGTGTAGTTGTTTGAAGAAAGTTTCTTTATGATCTCGCTCTTTCTCATTTATGATTCTCTTCATATTCACAATCATTGAGTCGATGCCATGTATATCTCTCCCAAACAAGGCCTATCCATGTTGGTATAACATATCATTCTCAATATGGGCTTGATGAAATTGTGGAGATATTTAACATGAACCCACCTAATGTCATTTAGGATCATCTACTTAATATTTTCTGCCCTTGTAGCGGTAGATTGCCTCCATATGGACCAATTTTGGTTGATGACCACATTAGAAAGTGGCGTTCAAACCTTCACAAGTCATCTCAAGATAACTTGTTGGAGGCAAAACGACACTTGGCAACCTATTTGAAAACCAAAATTAAAAATTAAAAATAAAAATAAAAATAAAATATATTTCTTTAACGAAAGTGAAAAATATTTATTATTGATTAAAATAAATCTTCTTGTTTCACTTACCTTGAACAACTCCAATTTCGAGAATATTCAAAACATGCCTTGTGACATGGTGGTTGGCGATGAACATTTGAATCTCTTCAGCCTCAAAATATACTTATTTGATCCAATCAATTTGGGTGTCAATTTTTTGTAGCATAAGATTGAGGGAGTGGACAACACAAGGTGTCCAAAAGATGTGTGAATAATGTTCCTCAAAACCAATGAACTAGTTGTCTACATTTTTTGGCATTGTCTGCTTTGACTTGAATAATGTTTCAAGGCCCTACTTCCTCAATGGATGTCATTAAATTGCTAGCAATAAATGCACCGTTTCACCTCCCGTTCACAATCAACTACTCACAAAAACATTGCCCTTTTAGGGGACATTGAAATAACATTGATCAATGGCTGATTTCTTGCATTCAACCATCTATTGGAAATGATGGACACTTTTGTCTCGACCCATGAATCCCTTATGGGCTTCAATGAATCCTCTACAAACTTCACCTCTTTTTCCATGAAGGCGCTACACAATTTCTCAAAACTCGGGCCCTTGTACCCTTTTGGAATCTCATTAATTGTTTTCTCCATTTTTGCCAATATGGTGAACAAACAACATTCAAAGCCAATCTATTTGCATAGAGACATCTTGCTATGTGTTGATCGACAATCTTTCAAGACTTGTTTTGATATGCAATTTTCAATGGTCCCTTTGATCTCTTATGTGTAAAGCTTGCATGTTGTTCTTCAGGTGTGGCCAAAAATGGGTGGCTCTCTACAGGTTGAAGATCAAAAGGTGGTGGAGGGGGCTTTATTCCTCAAGATATTTTGTAACAAAGGATGATTTAATTTGTGAACTTTTTCTTGCTCTTCAACTATGATTTGCTCTTGTGGAATGGGTACATTATTTTTCCTTGGGCGGCAAGCTTTAATGCCTAATCTAGGGATGTAGCACAAATGGGCTTTTACTCAAGTGTATGAGCTTAAATACTTGACACACATCCATTGCAAATCCAAATATAACCTCAACCACTTGGAGTTGTTGTACCATATCAACTTATTTCCAATGGGGAGAACTTTTGTCTATTTTGAAGTGGGGTAGGCCCATGGAGCTAGAATTGGTTGCCATTGTAATATTTATGACAACAAGTTCAATCAACAATATATTCAAAACAAAAGAGAACAAAAAAACTATATATACAACTTATTAAGAAAAAGCATGTGCAATAGATTCATAGAAGAATGAAAACAAAAGAAGAATTTCAAAACAAAACAAAATAATTCATTTGTAAAAAAAGAAATGTCGAAAAAAATACCAAAAACTTGAAAAAACCCACCTCTTTTGCTTTTGCAAAAATCTTTCTCTACGATCTCCTTGGCAAAAAATGGGCTCTTACAAATCCGTAAGAATAGCAAACCAACCACTTTGGAACCTTCATCAATCAATCTTCAACTCTATTTGTGCAAGGAAAATAGTAATGAAAGCTCAACAATGATGAACGATGTTTTTGTTTTGCATTCACAATAAGGGAAATCACTTTGTTTTTGTCCTCAAAATATCTTGGAATACACGTTTTTTTTGATTGGGGAGGCATTTTTAGGCATGTGTTCAAAGTCAAATGCCAAATTAGAATTTTTTTTTGAAAAACATAAAAAAATTGATGGGTTTGCTGCTGATTCGTTGGGTTTGAAATTTACCCTAGGTTTGCCTAGGTTTGTCTTGGATGGACCTATAGGATAGGAATCGAAACTTGGATGGCTCCCTCTACTGAACAAATCTGGACCCATATTCGGGCTGAATTGGACCCAAACCATTAACATAAGTTTTACGATTTGGGTAAAATATTAATCAATAGATTTATCAAATATCTTAATGAAAAGGTATAACCATAGTTTGCAAACTCGGACTCGCCGCGGACTCGGCAGCCCAAAAATATGACTCGGACTTGGGACTCGGGATGGACTCGGGAAAAGACTCGGCAAGGACTTGACAAAAAACAAAACCGTAGTTTTACAAAAAAACAAGAACAAATTAATGCATTTAGAAAACATAAGAGCTTAATTTGATTATCAAACACTCATAATTCAAAGATTACACATGTCATATGATCATCAAACACTCAATAATTGAAATTTAATCATTCATAGTCATCAAATACTCTTAGTTTCAATGTATAGCAGCATCATAAGTTTATAAATGTTTACATATAATCATATCAAAAAGAGGAAAACATTAACAACCACATGTAATCTACATCTTCCTCTTTCCCCTCCCAATGGTACTCAATTTTGGAGGCCTACAACTAGAAGGTGCCCGTGCTGTCGTATCCAAACGAGGACTAGGAGATCGAGCAGGGGAAAAATGATATTCAAATGTGTCTTCGTTGTCCTCCATGGCATCCAATCTTGCTGCTTCTTCTTCTTCTTCTTCTGCTGCTGCTCTCTCTAATTCAGCAAGATCCTCATCAGTAAGTAAGACATTAGCCTCATCATTTTGTTCATCAATAGTCCATTCACCATATGGATCAATGCCATCCAAGTCGATGGACTCGTGTGAAACACCCTCCACCTTTCTAGTTCGAAGGCGAAGGTTGTATCGAACAAAAACTAAATCATTTAGGTGCTGTTGAGTCAACCTGTTTCTTTTCTTTGTGTGAATGTTTTCAAATAAACTCGAATTGCGTTCACACCCAGAAGCATTGCATGGCTGTGACAAGACACGTATGGCTAGCTTTTGAAGATTTGGTGTGCTAGCACCGTAGTTCTCCCACCATAGATCTACAAAAACATGTTTAAAAAATATAAGTATTAAGAAATAAGAATAAAGTAAAATATCTATATGTAAGAATCAAGTTTCTAATTTCATTTTTTACCTGGTTGTTGTTTTCCTCTCCTTTCAATTGCTTTTTGGGAGGAAAAGAGTCTCCCCTCTACACCCTTGTAGACCTTGAATAGATAAAAGAAAAAGTAAATCAAATATAGAAAATTCATAGATAGTCAAGGCTCAACATTGCAAATTCATAAATAAGATGTAACAAATCTCACCTCCAACTCATCAAGCACCTTATCTCTTAGCTCACTATTAGGCACCATCCTATCAATGTAAGTGACAAGACCTTCCATGACCTCCTCATCCACCTTAAATGTGTTCGAGAAGTAGAACTTCGGATTCAAGAAGTAGGCAAAGGTATGAATCGGCTAGTGGAGTTGGTTTGTCCATCTCCGATCAATGATGTGCCATATGATTTCATATTTCTTTTTGTTGCCGCCATAGTAACGTGATATAGCCTCTTTGGCCCTACCATGGCCTCATAGATGAAACCCATTGGCATGCCATCTCCATCCACCATACGAAGGACCCTCACCAAAGGTTCTGTCACCTAAAAAAATGAAAACAAATGTTAAATTATAACAAAATTAACCCCTCAAAAAATAGAAAACACCAAATAGATTATCATGTATAATTTTTTTTTTGTGATTTCTACTTACCCCCATCAACTTCTCTCCATTTTTGATGAATGTCTCATCAAAAACTATGGCAACAATCGTCTCCCCTTCAGCTCTATTGGAAAATGAGGACTCCTTCCAAGCATCGAACATAAACATTTGCTTGAGATGACCAATGGCACCAAGAATGCTTTGCAATGTGAGGAAGTGGCTAGCAAATTGTGTCACTCTAGGTCGCACAAGGTCCTTGCCATTTGTGAATTTCCTCATCAAAGCAAGCACCCAAGTATAGTTGTAGATAAATTTTGTAACACTTTTTGCATCTTCAACCACTCATTTGACCCATGAAATCTTCCCAATGTCCTCTAGCAATAGGTCCAAGCAATGTGCAGCACACGGAGACCATGCAATTGTGGGATACCTCTCCATAAGTAGCCTACCTGCAGCTACATATCCAGGTGTGTTGTCCGTGATAATTTGGACAACATTATCAACTCCAACCTCCTGGACCACCCCATCTAATAGATTGCATAAAGTCTCAACATTTTTAACTTCATGGGAGGCATCTATTGATTTTAGGAACACCAATCCACCATTTGAGGCCACTAAAAAGTTTAGGAGAGTTCTATTTCGTCCATATGTCCACCCATCAGTTAAAATGCTGCAACCTTTTCTTTGCCAAAATTTCTTTTGCTCATCAACCACAAGTCGTGTATTCTTTACGGATTCCTCTAGCAATGGCCCACTCAAATCTCTAGCTGATGGGGTCTTAAACCCCTTTCCTGCAACTGTAAGGGCGTTCACTAAACCTTCCCAATATGGGCTGTTTGCAACATTGAAAGGTAGATTATTGTAGTACCAAAAGTTTGCAGCAGCCATCCTAGCTTCATGATGCTTTTCCTTATTCCAACCGGTACCTTAAAGTGAAGGTTGTGCTCCTAGAACATTACGTGGAATAAAATAATTTGGTCCCGATGAAAGACCCTGGCTAGCATTAGCAGTAGAATAGGAACCCTCAGGACTCTCACCAAAAGATGAATGTGGACCACGAACACTTGGACTTGCAACACCATGGGGCATAGTTGGTGTAGAATGGGATCCACTCATCACTGTTGCTAGGGCATCCTTTGTTTTTTGTCTTTCATCTTTTTTTAGCTCATACTTAGCAAGAAGGGCCTTTATCTCTCTAATAATCTTAGGAGTTGTTTTAGTGCATCCCTCCACATTTTGCCCAAGTATTCTTGCAAGGTGGTATTTTAATCTGTTTATTCCTCTTGTCATCCATTTCTGGCATTTAGTGAAGAGCACAAAGATTTACTGAGAGGGGGGGGTGAATCAGTAAATCAATCACAAACTTTTATTTTTTAATCTTTTCAAACTTTTTACAATCAATTTTTGATATGAACCAATTTCCCCAAATTGATACAACTTTATTGAAATACTATTTTTAAAGTAGGCACCAACCTACAGATTTACACCAAGATGATTTAGTAGAATGTAGCCTACAAGGAACACCTAGACCTTTACAAATTTAGTAGACACCTGCCTACAAGGAGCACCAACCCCTAATGCAAGGCACCAATCCTTGACTTGATGGAAGTGAGACTGCCTTCAATCTGATCTGCACAAACCCAACTCTCCAATCTGCTCTATGTGATAAATAATAGCACCTTCAGCCCACACAAGGAGATGGAAATCTGACTGAACTGCTCTCTTACTCACACAACCACTCTTCCAACCTTAATTTGGATGTTATTTATGTATGTCACTCAAACATTGCAACCTTTAGATGAAAGAACATAACTATACTTGCATCCATTCAAAACTGTCCCTTCATAAAGTAAATCTGAGTTAGTTTGATATTAATCGAATCTCTTTGTTTTGCTTACCTCCCCTTTTACCATATGTTTAATTATTAAATCTGTTCTTTTCCTTTGGAATTTAGACACATCTCTTAGTGATGAAACACGTCCTTTTTGTGAAGTCTTTTTAATGATAAGTCACTTCTTCATAGAAGCACGCCTTTTCAAGGAGAGATTCGAAAATGTTTAAGTGGACAAAAAACACGTCTCTCACAAAACTTCTTTTAGTGATTAAACACGTCTTTTGATGAGATCGCACCATTTAGTGTTGAAGCGCTTCTTTTCTGAAGTCGCATCCTTCATACTTAACAAAAAAATGTATTTTTTCAATAATCGCACCTTTATCATGGGTACTCTTTAATGAATAAAAATTGTTCTTTCAAAAAAAAATCATCTCTTCAGTATTGTGCCTTTTTCTTAATCATACTTTACAATGTAACTTTGAATAAGACTAAACTTGTATTATATCTGAGCGCTGGAATGAATATATCTGTTGCTTCCTTTAGTTAAGACTTGTTGCTCTCTAAAACAAATAATAACATTGCAATTAATTCTGATTGCTTCGTCCATTATGAGCGACTCCATAAATTCTCAGGCTCCATGATTTGTCCTTGAATATTCAGCCACTAAATATATTCGATAATAATTTCATATGAGAGTAATATCCCCTCACAAGTGAAAGCACGGATCCAGGATATCAACGGTGGCAGTCAACCTACAAGTTCGACAAAGACTCTTTTCATAAATACGTTGCTTTTATTAACTACGTCCCACCTTTATGTTGAACTCATCATAAGTTTGTTCCATGATTTCCTATGATCGACCAACATGAGTTTCTGAATCATAGTCTTGACTTATTAATGTCATTATCACATCCTTTACTGATGTTTTGATTTCATGTTGCTTGACACTTCTGTTCTTTGTATTTGCCAATATCATTGTATGTAACATCTGGCCAATGACTTCATTCTTTTACTTTGACATCAATAACAATATTTCCAACATTCAGTTTATGTCGCTTCACCTTTTTTGTTTCCTGGTATTCCATACTTCCATGCACAGTCTTTTCTCATTCCCTTTGGATTTGAAGATGACATTGTTTCAAGTTCAACATGGAAAAAAAAATCAGCAAGGGTTTGCTAAAAATCAGCAAATAAATGTGATTTAAAGTTTCATTTATTTGCCAAAAAAAAAAAGAATGCAAAACCAAGCTAGAAATAGTAGGAATTAGGCTATTAAGGAAAATAGAAAAAAAATTGGCAGCATTTCCCCTTATTTTTCTTGATTTTTTTGATTTTGAATGCAAGAAAACAAAAAAACAGAATTGTTAGATCACTTACCTGGCTCTATTTTGGTCTTTTTAGCTTGTTCTCCTGGTTTCTTTCAACCTGAAATCAAATTGCAGACCTGAAAAACACACACACTCAAGTTAAAATGAAGTCAAAAGCAAAAAAAAACACGGGTTTTAACCGATTTTGACGCCCAGCCGCGTAGGAGAGTCCTAGGTCAGGACTCTCCTGGGCTCGACTCCCAAGTTTGTGGCGAGTCGACTTGGCTCAGCCACGGACTCCCGAGTCCACCGAGTCCGCGGCGAGTCTGCAAACTATGGGTATAACCACTTGAAATAGAATTGGATGGTTTCATCCTATATTTAAGGATTCTTGGGTGTGGAATATAAAATAATATGTGGTGAAATATGAAATATATTTTGGCATTATAAAAGTTTGCTGGAGGTATTGAGGCTATGTGTTGAAGAGGGGAGAGGGTGAAAAAACTAGGTTCCATTATTGTATGTTTTTTCAAATATAAATGATGCTTGTTTGTGTGGATTTTACTAGCAATTGTTTTCCTCATGTAAATTATTGTGATATTGAAGTATGCCAAAATTAAATCTGCTCTACAAGCACAATTTGTGCAATTGTATTCATTTTATTTTATTATCACTTTGTTTTAATTGTAGTTTGAAGTACCAAACTGTGAATTTTACAGATTTGCATTCAATACACATTGATTGTTGATATGCCCAATTAGTTATGTCATGTTATATTTTCATTCAATTTAAGTCTATTGATATTAGGTAAATTCTATAGATATTAGGTTTTTTCTTTGTTTCTTGTGTCCCCCCCCTTGCTTTTGTTTATGTTATGTGTCCTTTTCCAATGAGTCTTTTTGATGTCTATTCTTCTAAGTTTGTGTTAGTTGTTGAAGTTCCCCTTCCGAGTATTTCTTTCCTTCCAACTCCGTTTTCATGCCTTCCATCCTTTCCTTGTCTTTCCTTTGTATTTGTTGGACTTTTGGACCTGTCTTTACTACCATGACCATTGCTCAATTCTTGATGCTTTGACCTATGGTATGAGTCTTGTGGTATTTCCAACTTTCAAACTTCGATATTTCTTTCTTTTGTTATATTCTCTTTCTAACTCTACAACATGTGTCATAATGTCATTAATGGTCATGTTTTGGTGCTATAACTTTCCTAGGTAGGATTTTCTCACCCAACTTCATTGTTCAAATTTGGAGATGTGGCTTCACATTGTGGTTGACTTGTTATTGTTGTGGTCGATATAAAAAGAGGAACGCGTCTGTTGGTTGACCCTTGATGCTTCGACCTATGGTCTGAGTCATGTGTTATTTCCAACCTTCGAACTCCGATATTTCCACCTTTTGTTATATTCTCTTTTAAATTTCTAGCACGTGTCGTAATGTCATTATTGGTCATGTTTTGGTGCCATAACTTTCCTAGGTAGGGTTTTTTTGCCCAAGATCATTGTTCAAATTTGGAGATGCGGATTCGCATTCTGGTTGACTTGTTATTGTTGTGGCAGATATAAAAGGAGGAACACATCCATTCATGGATCATCATCTATTACTTCACACAAATCCCTATCCAAAAACTGATTGAGCACTTGTGTTTGAGTGTGAAGATCAGAGAACAAAATTTGATTATGAAGAGCAATCTCACTTAGAGGTTGCATTGGGGGTTCATTGATTGTGGATTATAGCCGTGTTGTATTGGTTTGATTCACTACTGCCGTGGGAATTGTTGATGTTGTAAACTATTTGAATGTGAATTAGTCATTATTTGTATTAAGAGAAAGATCAGGAGTTATATCTATCACTTGTAGACTGTTAATTAGAATGTGATGATAATGATAATGTGTAATCAGTGAATTAAATCTTAGTTATTTAAGATCTGATTTAAATATTAGAATTTGATATCAATGTTCCAAATAATAAGTATTTGTAGAAGGTTACATGCAATATTTGCATGTTGAGTATCTGGGAATAATCTATGCTGCATCCTAAAATCAGAATAGTGTACTAAAATGCGAATAACTATAATTCATAGCTTTGCTTTCAATGAGGTTTTTGTTTGGACAATGCTTTTAATGTTGATATGCCCAATTTGAAGGGTTACAACTTACATGTGAATAATCTAGTATGCATCCCAAAGTTCAAATAAGTTGAACTTTTTTGATTGTAAATAATATTCTTTTCTTTTGGCAGCCCAGGTATGTGGTGAATCAGGTAACTATGGGGGATTATGAGTGCCCAGGAAAAGTTTCCAGGTTTCTGAGTGAATTGTATGCAGCCTTTCGTATTCTGAACCTTCGAAATGATCTCCTGCGTAAAAGATTTGATGGTAGGTTCTTTACTTTTTTGTACTGAAAATGCTTGATGGTTTCTAGAGTGGTATCTGCCTTTTCTATTCAACAAAATGTGCTTTATATTTAATAGTTCCACAAAGTATCTAGTATGCAAAAAGTTCTTAGATTCAAATTCGTCAATAAATGGATATAATTATAAGAGATATATGTTTCATATGGCTGCTTCCAAACTATATGTTTCTATGGGATTAACAGGTTTATCTCTTTACATACATGGGAAATGAGGTTCCATGAATTTACCTTTTCTAATGCAATGGAGACTGCCTAGGCTGATCCTACTACCAATATAAAGCTATAGAGACAATTGTATGACTTAATTAAAGGTTATGCTAACCATCATTCAACGACACTTATCTCAATGCATGCTCTTGATTAAGGGCATAGCATGCCTCTCCCCTTAAATCTAGCATTGTCCTCAATGTTGATGATCTTAGGATGCTTCATCCTTCCATGTTGCATCTTTATTGGGAAGATTCTTCTACTTGATCAGATACTTTGTAAATGTCCTTGTTTGCAACCTCTTAGTGTGTTTTAAAATGATTTTCTCAAGGTCCAAAATGGTTCTACTTGTTAGTGTTTCTTAGATCAGATTAGATAATAAATAGTTCAATAGAAATGCAACACATAAGATAATGAACACAACAAGATACCCTGGGAAAACCCTCCTCTTGAGGGAGAAAAACCCAGCAAATGATTTCTCTTATATATATGATAACACAGTGACAGAATTCTGCTTACAACTCAGCCCAACAATGGCTAATACAAGATAATATATTCGCCCTCCTTCAAGGTATAAATGACTGTCTTCTTTCTGAAAATCGGACTGCTGCTACTAAGGTGCGAATTCTGCTCTTGAGTATAAAGTGCGAACTTGCTTGAATGAATGTATCAATACCAAAGAAACGACCTTGTATATATACAACATAGGAGCCTCTTCATTTAGGTCGGCCTTTACATAATAAACATTAAACATGTCTTAAGGTTGGCTCAAGGTTAAGACAAGAGTGACGAACTTATAAGGGTCGGCCCTTTAGCAAATCAAATGTTTGATATAAATCAAATCTTGGGAAGTGCAGACCGAAGCTGCATACATCAACACTACTCTCTTCATCAAGCTCTAATAAGTCTATATGGGTTGAAACTCTTTGTTTGATGCCCTTCAATTAGGAACCATGGAAGGCCAAATGTATTTTCATTGATTGAGTTTACAATTTCTATGTTACACCTCCCATCTTTTGTAAAACTTGATAAGGGCTGTATTAGTTGGGTGAAAGATTGCTATTCTTCTTCTATTGTTTTAGTGATATTTTCTTATACGGTTGTAATTGCACAAAAACCTAATCTCCTTCTTGAAAATTTCTTTCATTGTGGTGTTGATCAACTTGCTGCTTAATTTGGTATGGTGCCTTTGTTAAATTTTCTCTGAGACTGGAGAGTATCTCTTGCTAGTGTTGAATGTGTTCTTCAATTGCTCTAACCTTTGGCTATGCGCTCAAAGTATAGGTGATGGATGGTGGGTGGTACCCATATAGTGTCAAAAATGGAGACATTTTGGACAAAGTGTGGAAATAAGTGTTATACCACCATTCTTCTATTGGTAGCCATTGCATTGATCTCTTTTGTTTATCTAAAGCAAAACCATGGAGATAACCCTCCAAGCACATGTTGACCACCTTATTTGTACATCTTATTGGGAATGATATGATGAGCTACAAGAATGTTGAGTGGCAAAACACAAAAATGAACTATTTAAAAAATTATTGATAAATATAAGATCATGATCACTTACTATGATTTTTAGGGTCCCATGTAGCTTCTAAATGGTATTCATAAAAGCTACTGCTACAATACTTGCTACAAATGGATGTGTAAAAACACACAAAATTGCATACTTGGTCAATCTATCAACAGCCACCATAATGACAATTTTTATTTCAGATTTGGGCAAACTAGTCATGAAGTCCATGGGTACCTCCTCCCATCTCTAGCTTGGAATAGATAATGGTTGTAAAAGCCTTGGAGTCTTAATTGTCCCTCCCTTGTTTTGTTCAAACACTATGCATTCCACCACAAATTTATGGACATCCCCTTTGAGCCCTTCCATTAAAATTCTTGCTTGATTCTATGATAAGTCTTCGAGAAGCCTGAATGCCCACCTATTGGAGAAGCATGGGGCTCTTCTTCTCGTGCTTGATGTATCCATTTTTCCTACAATATGGAAATGATGCAAAATAGTGACTTCGTGGATTTATCCCTCCTAGATAGAGCATAAATCACAATATCATTCTTAACTTTCTTATATATGATCTCAAAGCCATAATCTAACATGCTTGCAATCCTCTTTTGTTCTTTTGATGACAACCTCTGCCCCAATAAGTATTTGATACTATCATGATGTCCTCAATGTCTCTTCCCATTAGATTTAGTCTCCATTGTTTGACTGCATGAAGGATAACCATCATTTCTTTCTCATGAACAAGCTTCCACAAATTCTTATCTTCGAGTTAGTGACTCTCAAATGCAAGGGGTTTTCCCTCTTGCAGACAAGTACAACTTCTATGCCATGACTTGAAGCATCACATTTTACAATGAAAGTTCTAGAAAAAATTGGGTTAGCTAGAGCTAGAGTGGTGCACATTGTTTCTTTTAGCTTCTCAAATGCCTTGGTGGCTACCTCATTCCACTGGAAGGAGTTCTTTAATAAAGCTGTGAGCGATGTTGCTACGCTGTCATAATGTATTACAAATCGATGATAGTAATTGGTAAACCCTAATAAACCTCATAGGTTCTTGATTGTCTTGGGCACTTTCCATTTTACCACGGCCTTGATCTTATGAGGGTTCACCTTGCTATCCTTGTGAAACAATACAACTTAGGTACTCCACATCTTTGACTCCAAAAACACACTTGGATGGCTTAGCATAAAGTTGATGTTGTTCGAGAGTATCTAAAACCTGAGACACATGCTGCAAGAGTTCCTCCCAGTTTTGCTATTCATTAAGGTGTCATAAAAAATTACCAAATTTGTTTTCTCAGAAATGACCTAAAATAGTTCCATCAAACTCTGAAATGTAGAGGGCACATTTATAATTCATAGTGGTCCTCATGGGTTTTGAAAGTTGTCTAGTGTAAATCCTCATCTCTAATTCTAATTTGATGATAACTAGGACAAAGACTAAGTTTGGTAAAATGTAAAACACCATGTAGGTCATCTAACAAATTATTAACTAATGGGATTGAAACCTTATCTTTGATAGTGTAATTGTTGAGCTCCTTGTAATTTGGACACATACACCAAGTGTCATCTTTCTTGTGCACCATCACCATTGGAGAGTAATAACCACTTTATCTATGTTTGATAAGACCTACCTCTAGGATTTCTTGTACCATCTTGTCAGTCTCACTTTTCTGTACATATGGGTGCTTGTAGGGTCTCATTTTGGGTAGTTGGCTCCTTGTTACTAGTTGAATGGCATGTTCATGATCTTTTTTGGGAGGTGATTATTTTGGCATATCCCCAGAAACAATTGAGTGCTTGTTAGGAATTACCATTAGATTTTGACAATGAAGGGATTGTTGATTGTTGTGCTTCTAATGAAAACAATTGGGCCATAAACATTTTTGCACCCTTTTTAAGTATCTTTTGCCTTTGGTGTGAGCTTACCATCTGTAGAGGCTTTGCACATAACCCTCTCAGTTCAAATATCCTATCTTTTGAATGGAAATGCATGAACAACTCCTTGAACTTCATTTCAATCATTTCCAAGCCAGTAAGCCATTGCACTCTCAAAATAATGTATTATGCTCCACCCTTGGGAATACCAAACATAGTGCAATCTAGCTGATATTTTCCCATAGAAAGTTCAATACGATAGCTTTTCCTTGAACAATTGATTGTACCCCCATCCACAATTATGACCTAAAATTTTGGAGTTAGATCAATAAAATTGTTTAGATGAGCAACCAACTACCTTGTGAGTGCTTTCTGAATCTATTAAAACTATTACTATTTTTTTTTTTAAGAAACCCACTACCTTAGGGTTTGTGAGTGCTAATTCTATAAAGTGCATGGCAAGAAATAGTTGTTTCGGTTTCTCTTGATTCGTCATCTATAGCATCAAAAACCTCTAATACTTCTTCATTCTCTTCTAAACAACTATACTTTAGAGTCCCATTGACATTAATATAGTTTCTTTCTTTCTTTTTCGGTCATCTCCACTAACACCGTCAATGTTAAAAAGCTTCTTTTTTTGCTATTACAGTTAAAAACTTAAAACATAATTCTTTTGCCCTTTTTCCTTCAATTTGTTGAGTTGTCAATTTAGTAGGCTGAGGGAATAACTGTGCCGAGGAGCTCCTTTAAATTAAGCTAATGAATCTCTGCCTTCTGTTGGCCAAAATCCTTTCGTCTGTCCCACCTGCCATGATAAAATAATTGGATATAGTAAGCAGACTAAACATCTGTACCTCATGTTGGATGATATCCTTAAGCTTGCCAAGAAACAAGTCGTTCAAGTTCTCTTTTGTAATTGTCTCACAAGGATAGGATTTGAAATTTCTATAATCCTTGACTGATTTTGTTTGTTGTACTTTGGCTAATTGGCTGAAGTAATTTTTCAAGGCACTTGTTTTATTGTGTCTGCAATTCCTCTGTAAAAATTGATAAAGAGACATTGAGAGTTGTCTTTTTCATTTGAGCACACAACCATCTATACCAAGTGAATTTCTTGGGTTCTATATATAAGGATGCCATTGTAACCTTCTATCCACATATATTTGATGGAAATAAAAAAATCTCCATTTGGTCAATATAGGTGATTGGATCCTTTCCATTGATTTTTCACATTTCCATGTTTGGTAACATGTTTTGAGTCATAGAATGAGTGCCAGCCACAAGTTGAGGTTGTGTAACATTTGTATTAGGATTGGGTTGCCACAATGATCCACCCTAATAGATTGGGACATTGGTGATAGGTGGTGTATGGGGTTGCAAATCTGGTTGTGAGGCTGATAGCTTATGGATGGAATTTGTGAGAGACAACAATAGTGCCTTCATACTAGCCATTTCTCCTTGTATGTTGTGCATATCCTCTTCTAGATGGCACACTTTGTCATCTAATGAAGACATCATATTATAAGTCCCACCTGATCCTAACTTTGAATTTGTATCTTTGTTAGGAGTTTTCCTCGGTGTGCAGGAATTTTTGCCTTGACCTCTAGTTTGCAGCCTTGTCACATTGAGGCTTGATAGTGCAGAATTTGATTTTCACCGTTGACCAAACTTTGACCAGACAATTTTAGAATGAGGTTCTTCCCAAATCCAAAAAGTTAACAGATCTCTAAATAATTTTATGAGCTTTCCAAAAATGTAAAGAAAACAGAAGATATCCAAAAATTTATGAAAATCCCTAAACTTGCAATAGCTCACTCGATATTGATCACAAAATGCTGAAAATTGGACTTGTTGGTGTGTGTTTTGAATACGCCACCATACACAGAATAAAATGCCCAAGGACACTTTATCCTCTCTTGAAAAGTAATTGCAAATACCTAGAAGATAATACAATGACTCCAATGTTTCTTTTGGCCAGGTTATGACATATGGACAAGGTCAGTGGGTGTTGTGATTTGCTGGTAATCACAAGGGGACTTACAGAAAATTCATTTCGCGAGTCAAGGACTTGGACAATTTTATCATTGAGGCTCTTTCGATGGGTGTTTCAGATATTCCAAAAAAAAGGCAAAAGGATAAGGGTTTAGAAATCTAAACTACGCCTAAGAACTCGAGACGGCAGTGACGAGATAAAATAGGGTAACCACACTTTGTTTCGCCTCCTTCGGACAACTACGCAAAGTGGGTGCAATCTTCAAAGGAAGTGATAATAATTTTCATGTTTGAATTGAAAACAAACAGAAGTTAAGCATCCACAAATCAACGGCTCAGACTAACTTTACACATCAAATGCAAATCATCCATTTGACAAAAGTATGAGCTAAATTTTATCTACCACTGCTATCAAATCCATCATCCACTTAACAAACATATAAATGAAATACTAATCTAATTCTACTCTAAGTGTTGAAGGAGAAATATTAAACCTTGCACACTATTTGAAAACAAAAGTGATTCTAAGCAAATCATGCACTAGAGCTTTTATTGACGGAAATAGTCTTGTCGCAACAATATTATACTACTCACTTCACAAATTGTAAATGAGAGTAATCACGTTTATATAGAGTTCATGAATTTGAATAAACGGCTCAGATTAAAATTGAGCCAACGGCCAAGATCAAAACAAATAAACCCTAATTAGGGTTTCCCAAAATGACTTTAGTAAACAGAGAGTTGACAGGGTGATGTGGTGCTTCGAGCTATTTTCAAGGAATTACATCTCGATCCTCCCGCGTTGCCATGTGTTCGATGAATCTGGACACGATCAAGGCAACTTCATCCATTGTGACCTGAGGAAGCGTTCCGATCCTGAATTCCAGTCCGTCCACACTCTCGGCGCATCTGGCAAAGGTATCCTCCCACTCTGGCTTGGTCTTCTCAAAAGACTCTCGGATGCTTAAGAAGTTCGCCAATTTGGCCTAGTCCTGCTTCAAAATAGGTCCTGTGATGGCAAAGATGCCTTCTTGGACCTTCCCTTTCAAAACCTCTAACTGCAGGTCATTCTCTCGTAGAACCTCCTTATCCAGGATATCGGCGATCATGTTGAGAAGTTTGGCCTGAACTTCTTTGACTTGTTCTTCCAATCTGATACCGTCAACCTTCACCCTCTCCAAGACTTCGCCTCGTGCCGTCAAGGCCCAATACCAGGTGTGGAAGTCATCGGCTGCTCTTGCTGCAATAACATCTCCGTCTATCAGCTCCTGTTGAGGAACTCGTTTTAGAATCCTAAGGCAAGGGATTATCCTATCTTGCACATCCGGAAGGTTATCCCACACTTTTGCCAAAGCGGCCAGCCTAGAAAGTAGGGCGGTGGCCTGACCATAAACCAAAGTCAACCTCTCTACGAATGCCTCAGCTTCAGTCCCCTTCGCTGCTATCCATTCTCTGGCTTCCTGAACTGTGACCATGTTTTCTTCTATCTCTTTAACGGCCCCCTGTGAAGAATTCGGAAGTAGAGGAGTTGCCGTGTTGTCTTGATCAAGTGGCTTGATCAAGTGCTGGATATACTCCTTTAGGCGCTCAATTTCTAACTGGCACTCCTTCCTCTTGGCTACCTCCTTTGCCAACCTTGACTTGATAGTGGACATAGAACTATCCAAGTCTTCAATTTCTTGGCCCTTCGTGGTTGGACCCAAGTCAATGGTTGTGATGGCATAATCTTGTGGAGCCATGTCCTCCTGTGGCCTGTCCATTGTAGGCACTGCGATCTGCACGGTCCTGTTGCTAGCTCCATCTCTCTGTATGCTCGAGAATTTCTTTGCTGGCTTCTTAACTGCAGTCTGCATAAGTCTGGCCAAGAAGTCAGTAGTGTCATCCTCTTTTGGCTCCTCCACTAGCGCCTGTACTTTCAGCCTCTCCCTTAGCCAATCTGGGATCGTCGGCTGCTCTATGCCTTCATCCTCCGGCCTATCTTCTCTGTCAGGAACGTCCAGAATTCCCCTAAGGGTTGAAATCATTCCTTCCTGGAAATCCTCGTTTTGGGTGTCCACATTTTCATCATCGGACTCCAATATTTCTGTGCCCGTGGGAGATGGTGGCGCATCTTCATCCGGCTGAGGCTCCATATTGTTTTCCGGAATCGGGGAAGGATCCCTAATGTCAGCCAGTGAAGCATCTATAGTAGCCAACATCTCCTCAATATTCCTAGATGCGGCCGAGTGTGAAGGATTTACCTTAGCATGCTTCTGGACTGGCTCCTTGCCTGCAGCTATCTCCTTCCTTTTCCTGGAAGTGGTGGCCTCTATCATCTCTACGCCCTGGGATGCGTCCGCATTGGAAGAATAGGATTCCGCCTCACTCAACATATCATAAGTTAAGGTTATCCTTTTTCGCCTGAGTTCCTGAATCTGTTGATCAACCCACCACTGCGTATACTTGATGACAAGTCTCATCAAAGTATTTAAATCGGCGTGCTCGGATTCTGACCACCTGACCACTGGCAAAGGCAAGCTCTCATCAAGGTGCGGTTGTACCTGCTGTCCATCTTCCTCCAACTGATCCGGCACTCGACAAAGTTCTGTTGCTCTGATCAAACTGACAGGCAATCTGGACCACATCTTTCGCCTAACTTCAAACTCGTCCGCAACATTTGCCCAGAAATCTTCCAGTTCGACCCTATGCTTGTACCTCCTTCCATCCACCGTCTTGATGTGGTGATGCGGGTCGAAGTGGCTCCTTGATGGGTAGGTAGCAAAAGGATAATGCTGAATCTCGAGCCTGGCACTATTTGCTGCCTGTGATGATGGACAAGACTCTAGCATGTTCCCTATAAAGAAGGGAAAGGTTATTGCTGCCTTTTGTTTTGTCCGTTGGAGGCCTTGAAATTCTTCTAGCTGCCTTAGTACTTCCAACAGGACCATCTTGTTAGTTGGGAAAATGGGCAAACAATATGGGCTCCCAGTAAATCCTTGGATTCTGATGTACATATATCGGGGATACTGGATAAACCATGACCCATATTTGCCAATCAGCTTCTTGGCCTCAGGAGTCAGCCATTGATGCGTCCCTCCCTGGAGTATTCTGGTGATATACATAAGGAAGGCGTCATGAGCTCGCCGGAAGTGCGCCTTTTCTTTCAACTGCAATTGTGGATAGCAGTCGTATGCCTTCAGCTCATTTGATCCACTACCGACCGTGCCCTTGCATATCAAGCTTGCATACTTGTAAGTCCTAGCCAACATGTAGATGACATAAGAACTCATATAAAACGTTTTCGTTTTCTCTAGGTTGACAAGTTGCTCGTGGAGGTTGTTGCTAATCATTCGTGACCAGTTAAACATCTTTACGCCCTCTGTGATGTCCTCAATAAAATAGTACATCCATGGCTCAAATGGCGCCCCCAAAGGACTGCCTGCTATTCTGTTCAGCAAGATAATGATGTCTCCGTAGTCCTCCTTGAAGTCCGTACACATCAACTTCTTGGGCATTTTCTTGACCGACGGCCTAGGCTTGTCTAGCCATGACTTGTTGATGTTGGCGGCACAAAGGTCAGGTTGCTCATCATACAATCTCTGGGCGTCTTCCTTAGTTTTATAAGTGGTCTTAGGATACGAAGGAATGCCAAAGGCCTCTTGTATGGCCAACTCTCCCATATGTGCTCATCATACAATCTCTGGGCGTCTTCCTTAGTTTTATAAGTGGTCTTAGGATACGAAGGAATGCCAAAGGCCTCTTGTATGGCCAACTCTCCCATATGTGCCAATATTCTCCCGTCAAGCGCCACAATTTGTCTCAACTCAGCATTATAATGAAGCGCACACTCCACCATCAATTCAGCACATTCAAGCGCAGGCGGAAATCCGGCAGCTTGAAAGATTCCATTTCTTACCATTCTCCTGGCTGCAGGCGTGGGTAAAGGCCCATTGTGCCCATATACTCTTCTTTTGAATTCATCGAGGTCTATATGACCAAGATTGGTGTTCGAGATGTTCTTCCATTTTGATTTTATTTTAGTCTCTGGCTGCGATCCTTTGTTCGCGAACTTCATTTGTGCTTGCTTGAGTGTCTCTTCTTGATTGACCGTCAACCTGCAAGTACAAAATGCTTAACATTAATATAAGAACTTTTAAAATCAAATTACTCTGGGGTGTAGTTTGGACAAAATCGCACTTTCAATTTATTAATTTAAAATTTCTGTCAAAAAGCAAGCTGAAAGTAATCAAATTCGCCCATCAGTGAATGAAACTCGTGCCGGAAAGAAAGTAGAAGATAGAAACGAGGCACAAACACATTGTCGATTAATTTCCAAACCTCAAAGATCGTGTTCTAGCTGCAAATGAATTTAAAAATTCTGAAAATCTGCCAGAGGAAGTGCGCCAATATGCTGGGAAGTACGATTTTCAGCAAAGAAATAAATTATTTCTCTCTAAAAATCATGCCTGTCAACAATAAATTACTTCTTTGATTCTCACAACAACGTTACTTGCACCGAATTTTCCTTCGCAAACGATTCCCAGAAGATTCGAGAAAGATAGCTTCTTCTCAGCCGAAATTGTGAAAAAATGAGTTGCTGAAACTCATTTTATGGCTGAGAAGTGTGATTTTCCTCAAGGAATTGTTTTCTTTTCTCTGATTTTCTTCCAATTTTTAGAAATGTTTTTCTTCTCAGATCGGCAAGTTTCTAATTTCACTTTCAATTGTCGAGGCAAGTTTCTAATTTTCATCTCTGTGCCACCTCTGTTTGAGATTTTCGAATTTCTTCAAAATTGCTTAAGTGTTGGAGAAAATATCAAAAGATATTAAATTAATTGTTTAAAATTAATTTTCCAACATACTTTAAATTTTTGAATCATGGCAATTTTAAATTTACCTAAGGCAGAATAATTTAATCTTCCAAATAATCTTCAGACTTTGAATTTTTTAATTAAAATTCCCTAAGTGTTGGGAAATAATTAAAAATATTAAAATATTTAATTCCAACCCGTTTAAAATTGATACATGGCTAAGTTTGTTTGTCCGAGGCAAAATATCTCTTTTCAAATTGTCTGTCTAGCCAAAATGTGCTCAATAGTTCATCTGCCAAATTTCAACTCTCTAGGCGGAGTTCTGACCCTTCTGGACATTTTTATTTAGCCAAATGATTCATCTTTTGGGTTGGGCGAACTTGGAGATCTCTGCCACTTTGCCATTTTTTATTAGTGCCTTAGGAATTTTTCCAAGCTGAGAGGGGCGGACTTCATGGTTGCTCTGCCAAACACTCTTCATTTTATGCCAAAGAATTTCATTCCATTGTGTTGAGGAGTGATTTTCGTGCCGGCCAAACCTCTTCTTCCTCTGGACATTTCTCCGTTTTTCATGCCTTAGAAAAATTTACCTTTCAAAGTTGGACGAATTTCTTATAATTCCTTGCCAATGGCGTATTTTATTCTCCATTTGTCTTAGGCGAACTTCATACTTTTCTTGCCATGGCGAATTTTATTCGTGCCTTGTCCAATGGCAAACTTCACTTGTATTGGCCATTTAATTCCACATAAGGCGAGTTTTCCTTGCAATTTCACCCCTTCCAAACATCTTGGAGTGAACCCCTTCATATTTTACCCTTCTCCAAACTTCTTGGGGTGGACTTCATAGACTTCTTGCCATTTTAGCATATGGCAGACTTCATAGACCTCTTGCCATTTTCCTTAGGCTGGGCGGACTTTGACTATTTTGTGCCATGGGCGGACTTCATAGACTTCTTTGCCATGGGCGGACTTGCCTTGCCTTGCGCCATCCACCTCTCTCCAAACATCTTGGGCGGACTTTATCTTCCTCATGCCAAGGGCGGACTTGGCTTCCTTCTTGCCATGGCAGACATGGAGACCTCCATGCCATGGGCGGACTTCAGCCTTGGCTTGCCAATGGCTACCTTTGGCATGCCAAAGGTAGGGCAGACTTCTTAGACTTCATGCCATTCCTTCCTTGAGGGCGCCATCTTCATGACTTAGCCATTTTTCAAAACTTTTGCCATTTTACCTTGATTCTTTTGACATCTGGAGGCGTGTTGATTTCTTGCCTGATGGAATCCAAAAATAAAAACTTTCCAAAAATAGAAACTTTATAAAAATAGAAAAAGTAAAAAGCATCCCTAAAAAATAGGAACTCCAAAATGGCCTAAAAATGCCGAAAATCAAAAAAGCAAAAAGCAAAAAAGCAGAATCCCTAAAAAATAGGAAGTGTCACAATTGACCGAAAGCAATGGCGTTCCTCGTCTACTGGGTCTTCTGAGCATTTCCATGGCGTTTAAGCTTTCAAATGGGTTCAAAATTTCAACTTGGCCGAACTGACTCGCAAAACCTTATTCAAATTTAGGACTCTAAACTGGCGATTCAGAGGGCGACATCAAAACTTGGGGGTCCCCATTTGCAATGGAGCGATGTGTGAAATAGGTCACAACAACACTCTAGCTTTATTGTATGACCTTCCAACTTTAGCTTAATTGTATGACCCTCCAACTTAGGAAAATAATTTGCAATGGTTTGTGAGATATAGACAATTCTTCAAATTTAGGGTTTCATCCACACTTTTGTCCAAATTGTAGTTCTAAAATATCACCTGTAATGAAATTACTTGCACACAAGAAGAATATAAAAGAAATTACTTGATAATATAATAGGAATAACTTGCCAATATTTGATAATAGTAGGCCACTTTGAGGGGACAAACTCCAAAAGTCTTCAATAAGAACAAAATTGGCAATATGATAATAATATACTAAGCATTATCTCCTATATATACGCTACTTATGCCATACAGACTGTCTAGGCTGACCCTACTATCAATATAAAACTAGAGAAATGATCATATGACTTAATTAAAGATTATACTAGTCACAAGCTGGCAAACATATCCTAATGCGCACCTTAGCTTAAGGGCATAGTGAGCTCTTTGTTTCCCAAATTGAATGCTGAAGTGTGGTAGGTTCCTCCAAATGTCTTGGAGTAGGGGATGGTGTAATGGGGAGACAAGTTTTTGGTATGTATAGACCCCACTCTCCATAGCTTATTTCTATAAAAATGCATAGCAATTCACCTTGTAATAGCAATATAGCAATACAAAATATGTCTAAATGAGCAACGCTATAAATATTCAATAATTCATCTAAATACATAGATATTTTTGTAGCTGTTAAGCAAAATATTTTAACCATCACAATTTAGTGCATTCATAAATGAAGATCATAACTTATAGTAGGTATTCTAGCAATCATTTTCTTTTATTTGATTTGTTGGAGACCTTTCGAGATTAAAGATGGTTGTTCACATGCTCTTAATAGCTGAGTTAGCAGGTTCATCTAAGTAGGTCCCCATACCTGGCCTGAATGAGTCCAGGTCTTGGTCTAGGATCCGAGAGGGTCTGCCTGGATGGACCAAGGTATGCTGTATATGTACCATATGATATGCGGCACCTCCACAACTTTATTTCTCTTAATTCCCACTGCAACTGCTATATCTTCTTCTCCTTCATTGCTATTTAAAGCAAATAAAGCATGATAGGAGCGTTGGTTGTGCTGCAGCTGAAATAACAATGGGACATGAAGAACCCTAGAGAGCAGCACACAGAACAACAGAAGGCATCAATAAATCATAAAAACTTATCTAGCAGTGTTTCATAAATAATCTCTTAGTACTTCCACAATTATTCTCTTCCTTTGCAGGTGTTTTGACTACACTGACCACTTTGGCCATGCATATCCCCACACAAAGTTACATCCTAATCTATGGGGATATCATTAATTGCCAACACACAACATTTGCATTTTCAGTCTGTTAACATTGAGGGAGATTAATCTAAGATTTTATGTAATTGGTTTTAAATTTATGTGGACTTATGATTATGCCACTGTCCACTTAAGCATGTGGCCAGTTGTTTTCACATGGTTGGCAGTGGCATGAAGCTGAAGGCTGATGGAAACTAGGAAGGACCTGGACATTAGCATGTAGGGTGTCTTGAACAAAAACTATTTTGCAAAAGAGAGTTGGAATTCAGTGTATGTAAAGCTTTTTGTATAATATCATTCAATTGACTATTCAAGAGTCTATTTAGTTTTTTGCAAATTATGGGTGAATAGATATATATCCAGTCATACCAAACCTTGATTCTTTTTTTTGGGCCATATCGGTGAACCCAAATCTTGAACCTGTACCCGAAGCAGAATCATAGCTAAATAGCATTATCTGGGAACCTATAAAAACACAAAAAGGGTTTTGACTAGAGTAAGCAATGCATCTATATTAAAATGAATCTGAAAGATCAAAATATTTTTACCAAGGGTTTGATATGGTACCAAGTCAAATAACTAAGGGGCATTGGCACCTTTTAGAATTGTTGTATTTATGCTTCTGAGGGGCAATGAATATAATATATCATTCAACAACTCGATTGATTGAGCCCAACCATATGGTAGATGTACGTAAAATTTATCATATCAATTGGTTAGACTGTATCCTTTTGTTGATTTATTTATCTCATTTTATCCTTTAGCTGTTGTCTTAGAGGTGCATATTTTATCAGAGAATCATAACTTGTTATTTAGGCTTTTAATCAGGATCTAAATTACCAGAAATAGGGAACAGCTGTGTTTTAGAGTAGGAAGTCGGGTATTCATACATATGCATGTATATATAATATATTTTTTATTTGTTTAGAAAGCTAGAACATGCAAAAATAGTATACCAAAAAAAATTGTATGCATCACATATCTCAAGTGATAGTACTAATTGGACAACTGAAGTTTGATTTTTTTGATAAAAATTAAAACACTGAATTATATTGGTAAAAGAGGCTTCTTTTATAAAATGCCACAAGCCATTGAGGCTTTAGAGGTTGAGGAAGTAAAATCTTGAACCAAAATGGTGAGAATGTCAAAAATAAAAGAAGACGACATTGCATAATGATAAAAGAAAACACCTACAACTGTTAGAAGTCTAAGTTGCTAGTATTGGTATGGGGATGGGTATGGGCTCGGTTACATTGATATGACATTATTTTTTCCTTGGGTACGAGTATGGGTTTGCATGTGTATATATTAAAATTATAAAAGTGGTGATACTCATAATTGCCAATAAACAAAATATTTAAATATCCCATAATTTGCAAAAAAGAAAATACTCATAAATTCACAATTCAGTGATTTGTCAAATGTCAATAGACAATGAGAATTACAATCAATACTCTATAGTCTTCACATTGCTCCTCATCAAGAGCATTATAGTCAACACATGGTTCAATTTCACTTGAAACCTACAATGCCACTTCCACTAGCCATGTCATATGTAGAAGTTATCTCATATATAGAGACTTTGGCAAGCCATGCAATAATAGTATCTAAGTCAGCACACTTGTGAGTTAGATCCCAATTTTTCTTCACCCCATCATTGTAATCAGGTTTCTTATGCGACAAGAGATGCAAGTTGGAGTAGACAAAGACATAATCCTTAGTTTCTTTTTTAACCAATTGATTACACTTAACTGAGTGGTTAAAGGAGTATATACACCAATTCCTCTCAGTTGAAGAACTCACAACCTATAGAAATGTTTAACTTTGGATAAAATAAGCTATATATGATAGGGTCTCAAGATTAAGGGACTAGAGCATGTGGGGATGGGTCTTGTGGATGGCGGGACCAAAAGCTTAGATTAGGGGATTGTGGCTAGTGGGGGTCTTGAAATGGAGACTCTAGTGGGGTTGGGGGTCAATGCTCCCAATGGTGTTGAGGGGTAGCACCCCTCTTGGGGGTCTAGGGGGTAGCGCCCCTGGTGGAGGTCTAGGGGTAGTGCCACTTGTGTGTTTCTTATTGTGATCCAAGGAAGAACACAGGCACATGAGGTTGGAGGACTAGTAGTGTCCTCTAGTTAGTCACTAGTGATGAAGCCGCAAAACTGTATTAGTGGCAAAACTATTTGTGCCAAAATGACTAAAGCAAAGATCAGTTCGAAGGTTGCAGCAATAACCATCTCATATTGTTTGTGATTAAGTGATAGTGATCCATAATGATAGTTGCATATGCAACAAGAAGGATTTAGTTCTCAAGAATTTGTATTTGTGATTGGATGCATATGTCCCCAATCACAATTGTTGGTTGTCTGTGATTGGATGTGTGTATTCCTAATCACATTTGTTGAGCGGTAGTGATTCGATGTCTTTGTACCCAATCACATTTGTTGGGTAATTATGACTGGATGTCTTTGTCCCTAATCCTAGATCTGATCCAGAAAGTTGGTTTAAAATTGATTGTTTCCCTTACATGTTCAAGAAAAAGTTTTTATGTATGTTTATATTGAGAAGGATTTTTCAGATTATTGGCTAAAAAGTCATGGTGGATTGGATTCTTTTTCCTTATCCTAGATCTGATCTAGAAAGTTGGCTGAAAATGTTGGGCGGATTTTTTCTGGACTCCACATCTGATTCAGAATGGCTCCAAAGTCTGCAAATGTACCCTTTTTATCTGCCAGTACTACTAGTCTTGAACAGTTCCTTTTCTGTCTGATAGAGAACTGGATTTAATTCATAAATGCACTACTAGTCTTGAACAGATCCTTTTCTGTCTGGTAGAGAACTGGATTTAATTCATAAAAGAAACGAATGGAGCATTCCAAATGATGACAACGATTGGTGGATTTTCTTTCCTAATGCTATATCTGATGTAGAAAGTTGGCTGAAGAACCTTGGCAGCAGATGCTTTTTCTGGATCTTGCATCTGATTTAGAATGGCTTCATAAGCTACCAAGGGATCCTCACCGGAATATGCCAACAGATCTATGTCAGTCAGGTGATGAACTAGATCAAATCATATAAGAAATGACCAGAGCATTCCAAATGATGACAAACACAAAATTAACCGTAGGAACAACTATATGACTTCTCCATCTATACAGCCTAATTTGTGGTCTTATTTTTGATGGTGTTAAAAGGAATGCAATTAAGTCCAAAGGCATCATGCATAACTATGATGGTAACCCATGGTCAAGATGATGTTTTTGGTATAACAACTCTTCTATAGTATGTTCCACTCATGTGTGTTTCTCTTGACCACTAACGTACCGTCCCTGCTACATTACTATGGTTACATCCATAGGGTATCAACACCATGTTAAGCTTTTTAATCTATCAAGCTACAGTCTTCTCTTCTTTCTCAGGCCAATCAGAAATTAAATAAACTGACAATATAACTTAATGTTGCTGTAGCCCTTCCTCTGTTGGCAGTAGATCTTGAATTTAAGCGAGCTTCCTCACAACTTCAAGATGAAATCTTCAAAACCTTAGTGTTGGCACATTCTACTAGTGCTTAACTTTCAATATATTGTGACAATTTGTAATTGTTCATACCATGATGAAATCTTTAAGCATTAGATGCCATATGTAATATTAGATCCTAGGGAGGTGCAATTCCCTCATTTTAAGGAGCGTGTTGTGGTCTATGTTTGTTTCTTCAAATACCTTGACAAGAAATACCCTGCTTTGTTCCATAAAGCAATGATTACTTTTAGATGACATCTTTCTTGGTGCTAGAAACGAATATTTCTTGCTTTCTTTCTTAAATAGATGGTTACTTGTTGGTAAAAACTGATGTTGTTAGCCATAGGCCAAAGAAGCACTACTGACCTAAAGTATCTTGACAATCCACTCGCATCAGTTCCTGTTTCTTTTTCTTGTTCCCATTTACAAGTTGGCCACACCATTTTAATTCTTTGGATTCATGCACTCCACTTTTGTAGCAAAGCATAGGAATTTCCAAATTTCTTTTCTTAATTTTTGCATTTGACAAACTAGTGGATTGAGAAGCCTAATATTACTTATCAAATTGTTTTGTTTGCTTTGAATCTGAAGGTGATTCATCATTGTTTTAACCATTGAAACTCAAAGTTAAACCCAACAATTAATGACTCTACTACACATAAACCCATATTTTCAACTTTGAAATGAACTATGATTTATCAAATCAAACTATATGCAAACATATATTTATTTTTATTCAAACACTACAAGCAAAATGTTCAAGAGATGCATCAATGATGATTGTTCAAAATGTATGTGATATTTTTCCACATCGTCTCTATCCAATTGTATGAGGATCATATTTTTCATTTTCCTTTCAAGATAATCTTGCCGTGCAAGACTATAATGTTCAGCAATCTATATTGATTGTAATCATGCTTTGCAAGATTATAGTGGCATCTGATTTATTTTTGTTCGTAATCATGTTGTGCTAAACTATAATGGCATACTATTTATATTTGTTTTCTATTGTATTAGATTTCTATTAAATTCATATCATATGTGGAGGTACACTTTTTGCTAGTCAAATATCATTATATGCTCTGTTTCTTTTCTTTTTCAGTTTTCTTATGCATTGCCTTATTTGAAATAATTGATTTGGTACATATTGGTTTAACAGGGATGAAGTACGATCTCAGGAAAGTCGAAGAGGTTCTTTATGATGTGAAGATAAGAAGACTTGATTCATCAGACTCAACAATAGATGCAAAACCAGATACCTCATGATATCAATTAGTTGCTTGTTGACAAGGCAAAGTGCCAGGCAGCGGTAAAGATGCTCAGATTCTCACAGTATACAAATCTAAAAGTGTGTTTTGAATTTTTTACCAAATTGGAGTGGCTTCGAATGATTAAATAGTTATAGGGGAAAGGAAATCAACTTTTTTGGGTAAGTCATGCTTGTCATTTTTCATAACTTAAGATAGTTTCTTATGAGACCTTTTGTATTTACTACTTAAATCTTTGTTTTTAAAATGATAGATCCATCAATTGAGCAGTTTGTGTAGCACAATTGCATTTTGTACGTTGCAAGACATAAACCAGGGATCTTATTTGAAAGAGGTCCATTTCTAATGCAGCTAGGTGTTTTAATATACATACAGCTAAATTTAAGAAAATGGATATATAACAATTAATATGTAAATGTATTTCTATATCACAAATAACATATTTAATTTTTGGATGCCTCCCTAAAAATGTGAGGGAGGTTGTGCCTTTGCTTTTTGCATGATGCAAGACTCAAAACAGTAAATCTTGCTCGAATGAGCGAGGCCCATTTCAAACACAATTAGATCCTTTAACGTACATCAAGTTAGTTTAAGAAAATGATTATGTAAACCTTAAATAGGTAAGGATATTTCTATATCACCAAAAACATATTTAATTTGTTATATTTTTGAAATAATATATTATTTAAAAATAATAAATATCCACTATAAAACTAAAGAAATAGCCATGAGTATTAACTCATCTCTTTGATGACTAATTTTTATGAAAAGTTTGTTTGTTTTATGCTCTTTGTTCATTTATATTACTAACAATCACAAAGGAACACTTAAAGCACAAAGGGCACCTTTATGTATCAAAGCTTTTCTAAAATCTTTTGGCCATGGATATCTTTATTTATAAGCTTTGCTGCCTCATTTAATGACTTGTAGATCCATTATACCTTGTAAATTAACAAAATGAGGTACTTGATATGATACAATACTATAGAAGATATTTAGGTGCATTTGGTCACATGTACTTGCTACACTCACAAATATATCTTTTGGGTAAGTGCAAGAAGTTGGGTCCACTTTTAGGGGAAGTGTCATTTTTCAGTTTTAAAATAGGCACCCATTCATTTTTTAAAGAAAGGTATCCATTTTAAAGTGGGTAATTGTTCTCAAAGGCTTGAAACTCAATTCATATTTAAAGGTACCCATTTTAAAGTGGGTAATTGTTCTAAAAGGTTTGAAACTCAATTCATATTTTTAATTTGGATTTAGGTTTAGAGAGGGCATGGTAACCCAACCTTTAGCCTTAGACCTACAAGTACAAGGTCATGGCAATGTTAAGAGGAAAAACCAACTTTGGTAATATGGTTGAGGGGTTTTTTAAAGAATTGATTTGTGAAATTAAAAGCCATTATAAATGAATATGTTTAATTTTCAAATATGTAAATTTTTTTATGATTGAATTATTATTATTATTATTAATTAGTTTATGAGGAAATTAGTCCATAAGCTTGAAATGCTAGGTTTTTGTATTTTTTTAATCTTTTAATTTGATAATTTTATTGTAAAAAAATTGTATGACATCAATCTAAAAACAATTCTTTATACAATGAAAATAAATAAATTCAGAAAATGATTAGTTTTGGTTAAATTATGGTGTTTGTATACGAAGGTTTTCAAAAATAGCAATTAGGACCAATAAAACATTAATTAAAATATATATATTTAGAAAAAAATTATAAAAAATATTTTCATGAATCTTTAGTATAATACACATTTTTTTCCAAAAAGAATTAGAAAAATACTTTAATTTAGGGAAAATTATGATGGTTTGTACATGTGCATGGTATGGTCCTAAAAAAATGATTTTTAAGTTTTTATACATGACTATTAAAATTATTGTATCATCTGGGTATTAGAATAAAATAAGCATTTTGAAATTAAATTCAAAATAATAATTTTTATATTATTGGTTTTTTGAACATTTTGTGGACCCAACTTTTTGCACTTGTTTATCTCTCTTGTTTTTCTTGGATTCTTCAAGCCTTTGCAAGTAATATTATTCTTGTTTCTCATTTTTATCACAAATTTCTTTTATTGTGCTCCCAACCACCTTATGAACATTATATCAATCTCATTTTATTTGTTGCCCTTATTTCTAATTGCTCTTAGATTAAGAACGCACTATTTTTTTTATCTATCTATTTATTGGTTGTCATGGAGGTAGAAATACCAAAGCAAGAATTTGATTAAGGAAAATCCCCTAACATTTTCATTTTTTTGTGCTTGTAGGTAATTTGAGACCACTCAATTGCATGAAGTTTTGCAAGTGGTTTTTGTTTATTTATTTTATTAAAACTTATATAATTATTATTTTGTTTATTTGTTTATATATTAATTGTATAGTATTTGTTGGTACTTTTTTGTTTCTAGTTTTACAAAATAGGTGCATATAACTATTATATTTTTATAACTTTTGGACATATTTCTACATTTTATTATTATAGATGACAACATTGTGCGGACATCGACATGACGTGTTGTCTCATACTAGGTAGTAACTTCCTCATTTTGGTGCTAGGTTCTTTGCATGTTATTTTCAACTCTGTAATTCACCTTTGTAAATAACTATTTTATTTTTTTTAAAAAGTCTTTTAGTAGCTTTCTTTTATAATTTTGGCTAAATAAAACTCTTTTATAGAAACTAGTTTAGTTTTGTTAAATATAGTAAACTAGTCTAAATCTTAATGTAAAAGTAGAGAAAATAATTTCGCTAATACATTTTAACTAAATTGCCATTTTTCCTCTTCTATAGAAAGGTTATTAAAGGTATCAAGAAAAGGGGCTCAATCTAAATACCTAAGAAAGTTTGAGAAAGGAAGAAGAAAATTCAAAATCGAAATAAGTTGCTAAGGAGCAAGAGTCAAAGAAAATGTTCTTCAATGAGAAAATTTCCCTTAACACAAGAAAAGAAGATGATACAATACATGAGGTTAAAAGAAATAAAAATTTCTTCTCATGCAAAGGATTTAAGCCACAAATTTCAAGGTAAAAATGAAATTATGTCTTAAGAAGAGTTAGAGAAATTGATAAAGAGCCAAAAAATAGATTAGGGAATGAGAAAAAATGACGAGTAGACTAGAGCTACAGCTTCAAAAAAGGATAAGGAAGAAATTGTAGAGCATGAACCAATGGGAAAACAATCAAAGCTACAAGAAAGTGAGAAGAAATAGACCATAGAGGAATCCAACAAGTAGATTGAGGTATGGATACATTCATTTTGGAAATGATACCTTATTGATTACCAAAGTTGAATTTCAAAGAGATTGATCTTGATGAAGTTAGAGAGGAGAAAATATCATTTTTTTAATGCATGAATGGATGTGATGTGCCTTTTCAAGAAAAATCCAATTATCTTCCACATATTTAGTTAGTTTCATATGGGGTTGATTCACATAATAATCACACTGATGGGATTGCAAGTACAAAGAAGGACCTAGTTGGTGCACACTAATTTTAAAATTTTAGGTCACAAGAAGAGTAGTTATGTTTTGAATCTCTTAGTAATTTCTAAATTAGCTAAACAATTTGACTTCCCTTGTAACTTTAGCTTAAGAAATAATAGTTGGGGAAAATATTTATTACACTAGCTTCATACCATATTATTTCAAAACTCCTTCGTTATGAGAAGCATTATAATAGTGACCAAAGGATGAATGGTACAAAATGGAAATAGGATCCATTCTCTCAATTTTAGGATTGCTTAGGCATGATGAGAGATATAAGTGTTAAACACAAATATCCATATAGAAGAAATGGTGTGGCACTTGAAGGTTGAAGTATTTGATGGGTTCAATATCCTCATTCCTAATTGATCTATCATACCATGCACTTGAATAAGTTGGCCACTCAATGTAGCTCTGGGTGAGCATAAGGTATGTGATGCATTATATATTATGGGAATTGACATGTGTATAGGTTTACATTAGGTGCATTCCATTTGCGAGTTTCTATAGACTCGTCAAAATAGGGAGCTAAAATTTGCATTTGAAGGAAAAGATGTACTTGTTGTCTCTAGTAGATCTTTGGGATGAGTCATAGAAAGGAGTAATTAATGCAAGGGACAAGTTGCTTGGACAAAAAGAACGGGGATGGAGGACATACATTTGATCTCATGTTATGGTAAGAAAAATAGTACATATCAACACAATATGGTGCTTCATAATATGTCCATAGGATCACTATCAGATAGAGGATTCCTGTAGGCCATAGAGTTACTTGAGATCAAGTTACCATCATACTATTGTTTGCAAAGATAATATGTGAAAAATTTATATACCTTGTTGGAAATATTGAGTTCTTGATCATACCATTCAATGTGATTAATGTACAAGCTACTTTCTAATTCATGGTGAATTATGTATTCAATGATTAAATGAGACAATTTGTTTTAGAATATTTTGATGATATTTTTATATGTTGCAATATATGGAGGGAGCATCTAAGATACCAAGATTTGATCTTTGATATTCTAGAGTAGCAAATTATATTTGAATTTTTTCTTAAGTGTGAATTTGGGAACAAAGATTTTAAACTTGGGTCATGTCATTATTTCTCAAGGCATATAGGTGGATCAAAAGAGGATTTTATTTTTCTAGCTTGGGCATCCCCTGCCATACTAATTTTTTAGTTTATGTGTCAATGATAAAAGGTTTGTTAAGGTATTTTCACATTCAACAACACTCTTAACCAATATGAAAAATAAAGGATCTTTGACATGGATGAATAAAAAGCAAGAAGATTTTGGTAAGCCTAATAAGGTAATAATCTCATGGTATGAGTGCTTTTGGTTTTTAACTGTGTATATCTTTTTTGAATCGATGTTTCAAATCACACTCAGTGATCCATCGTATAGTGTGATTTGAAACATCAATTCAAAAAAGACACACACAGTTAAAAACCACAGGCACTCATACTATTATTCATGGATCGTGGAAAAAGTATACCTACTAATAACCACATGTCATATTTTTTAATTCATATTTATCATATTCATTTATGGTAGAATATGGTGTCTCGGAGAAGGTATTGATGCTATTTTAATGCAAAATAACTCCATAAAAATTAAGATTGTGGATTCAAAAGATTTAGAGAATGATTTTTCTATTTATGATAGGGATATTCTTATTATCAAGCACGTTTTTTGTAAAAATTAGCATCATTTAGTTTGTGGTAGATGTGTGGTTGAGATAGATTGTGATGACTTGAAGTTATTCTCGCATCAACTTGAATTGAATTGTGAGAAATAAAAAAATTGGTAAGGAAAATCTAACATTATGATTTGATATCAAGGGGGAGAAGCATGTAGTTGGTGATGTCTTTTCTAGAATTCCCATTCCTTAATTATTTATGGTGATTGGAAGATCTTAGTTATGGTATATTATGCCAAGAATATAGTTATTGTTAACATTTTAGAAGGAAATGTGAAGGTGACAAGTATGTGCTAGCAAATGATCTCATTTTATATAAGGGTAGGATTTTCCTAGTGCTCAAATCTAAAATGAAGATTTTTTTTTAAGGTTTTGCATGATGCACTCATTGTGGGAGAATCTAGAACCTATAATATTTGTATATATAAAAAAAATAAAAATCATGGAGAATATTTAGGGAGGATGATCTCAAACACATTAGGGAGAACTAATGAGCACATGGTGATATTGAGAGGAGGGGGGGTGAATCAGTGTCTAACAATCTTTTATTTTTCAAATTTTAATTAATTACATCAACTAGACATGCAAGATCTAGCAATCGAGTACACAATGAGAACACACGATTTATGTGGAAACCCTTTCGGGAGAAAACCACAACATGATATTGCATATATAAGACATTCTTTTTTCTTCTTGTAGGCTTCAACCTACCAGAGAATCCAATCTCCACTTGACAGATTTGTAGGCTCAAACCTATTGAATGCTTCAACCCCCACACAAACTGAGCTCCAACCCAACAAGAGGCTCCAACCTCTATTTGATAGGCTCAAAACTATTTATCCTACAATAGTTGATATAGTATACTTCTTCACAAAATCTTCCTCTCTCAAATTTGATTACAACTCATAGAATAACCTTCTTCCAAATTTTATCACAATCCACATAATAACCTTCTTCCAAATTGTATCTCAATCCACACATCCTTTTCTCAAAAATCCGATCTTTGTTTATGATTCTATATAATGTAGGTCTTTTCCTTTCAAATCAGGTTCACACACATAAATACTTTCTTCTCTCACAATTTTGATCACACTTTCATTGCTCACAAAAAATGATCTAACTCATGCACAACTTCTTTACATAAAATTGATCATAAAATATCTTTCTCATATCCTTCATATAATTACGCATTTGTACTTTGTAATTTGCTCATATTCTCTCTGTTTAGTCACACATTCTTTCTCTTAGAACAAATTAGAATTACACTTCATTTTTTGTCCCTTTCTCTTTTCTCAAATCTTCTTTACTACTCAAAAATATATCTTTCTATTGTTGTATTCTTCACTTCTACTTGCAAATCTTATTCTTTTTATATCCTCATGTTTCTATAAAGTCATGTTTCTATAAATAAATGCATCCCTTATGAAGGATGATGCCCTTCGAAGTGGACATGAACTTTCATAAGCCTTGATCGTTGAATTTTTTATTTATCAATACCCTTTCAAAGACTCTTAATTGCTTCTCTTTATAATAATTGCTCTTAAACTTGTTAATCATTGCCTTAATCATAACTTCAATCGTTGCATATTACAAATTCCAATTATTGCTATTAGTTGTTGTCTTTCCTTAACAATAATCACTACCCTTTCATCATATTAATTATGATTGCTGCTCATTATTGATGATTGCATTATTCTCATTATTTACTACATTTGATCTCTTTCTTTATTACTCCCTTAGGGACTTATTTAATCACTTCATCCTTTTTAATCACAATTCTCAATAATGATGGGTGATTTATATGTAAATACCTTTATGGTTATAAGATAGGGTCGTCCACTTTTGAAGACATTAAATTTATTTCTCATGGCCATCAAGGAATTCAACCAACATTAGCAAAGGAATAGACCTATGAATCTCTGCCTTATACATATCAATTGCTTCATTAAAAAAATCTTGATCACTGCCCTTTCTCTTAGTCTTTATTTATTAGAATTGCTTCATTCTTCATTTACAAAATTAACTTGGGCGATTAATACTAATCTATATATGTCTTTGTCTTGGTCGGTCATGAGCAATCATTTAATTTAGATCATAATATAGATATGTTTAAAATGTAACAAGGTGAAGGGAAGTGGTTCAAGTTGTTAGTGTTGGTGTAAATAGGTATTTTATGTATCTAGTTCACTTATAGGTCCTATTTACATGTTAAGTTTACTCAGGTCCTAGGGAATATTTCTAGAAGTCATAGGTGTCATGTGATCTTATCTTATCTTATCATGGCATTTAGTACTGGTTTCCTAGGTCATTTAATAATGTTGAGGTAGTTGTCTCATTGTACATGATCAAGACACATGTCAAGATCTTGTGTAATCTTATTTCATAACTTTTCTTTTATAAGCAAGGCATCATATGTACATTTCATTCCATCTAATGACATTACAATCTTGAGCATTGCATATTGGCCATATTATCTTGCATCCATTATTGCAAACATATGCTCTTGTTTTTCTCTCTTGTAGAAGGTTGGTTTTTGGTTTTGTAGGTGATACCAAAGGATTGAGTCTTTGAGTGACTTTAACATGATATCAAAGCTTCATATTTGCAAAACCCCTTTTCAGATCTGAGGATGATTCAGGCTTGAGTTTTTGTTGGGTGCATATTGGGACAAAACATACCTCACCATTAAGTCTAAAATGCCCAAAAACTCCTATTTTCATATAAAACACATGATACTTTGGCAAAAAATATTTCAAACCATTTTTTAGGGTTTGAGATTTTTTTGTTGAAAATTTATTTATGTACAGTTGTACGAAATCTATACTATACTTGTTTGTATGGTTTGTACACATTGTTCAGTCATTATAGTCTACAACAATATAGTTGGAAACCATATTTGGCGATATATTCTAGGTTGTGTACAATCCAACGCTAAATTTTGCATCATTTGTTGCATTAATGACATACATCTCCTGCATCATGTAGGTGTCAAAATTTTGCAAACAAAATATCAATCAAAATTTGGTTCTAAGCACTTCATAGTGGTGCAAACCATTTTTTTAGATTTTGCCTCAAATTATCCAATTTTCTTGATTTTCGCAGTGTTGGAAAGGTATTGAGGAGATCTACACTTCTATTCATGCATTTTTTCCAAATTCAACCCCATGTATATTTTATTCAAATTTGAACAAATTTGCATTCTGGTTGATTACTTGGACATATTGACACGTAGACAAGATTTGTCCTTTTGGGAAGGCTTCATTTTCAGTCTAGGTCATATTGGAAAAATGTACTTTCAATTTGAGGATCTCGTAATGAGATAGTGTTGTATTTTCCATCATTGTAAATAGCTTAACCTCTTGCCCTACTTCTATGAAGTGGTTTCTAAACCACCAAATGATTGGAAGAACAAAGATAGTATCTTAAGACTAGTTATATTCTTGAAACTATAAGTTTTAATTTTGATATCAACACAAGGGAGATCCTCTCACATTTTAAGTCTCCTATTTCTTCTTGGATAAAAATTTAGTTCATGTATGGAGATCCAAGTAATGATCCACTCCCAAATAGTCTTTTTTTGGATATATCAACTCTCCTAGATGATTGTGATAATATTTCATATGTTGAAGATATATTAAAAATACTCAACTATTGGAAAAGTAATGAACATCAAAAGGCCATCGTATCTTCTACTTCTCCCTCAGAGACTTCATGTACTCCAACATTAGCTAATACAAATGTTCACACTCACTAATTTTGCAGACACATAATTTGGGGATGAAAAATGTATTCCTATGACATGCATTGAGATTTCATCTCCTCCATCTTCTATTGCACTTGATGATGCTTGTGTTGTCCCAAATTTGTCCTCTTGTGATTTCGTGTAGTAGGATCTACATTTTATTTTAGTGATGGTTGATTGGGATGAGCACTTGACATACATTGTTGGGTTTTTTAAAGTACCACATTTCAAATTTAGGAGACACCATTGATTGCACACATCTTCTCTTTAATGGAGATGATCCTTCTTCAATTGTTATGAGGGAACACTCTAACCCTCTTGTTCATTCTCTACAAGATCATTTTTCACAGTTTGGTGTGAGTGTGGATTTTTTTGGACAACATTTGGAAGAGGCTTCTTTGTCTTTAGTGGAGGTATCTTTGCCTTTGGATTGTGTTTTACATTCATCTCTACTACTTTATAGGTTGTCATCTTTCGCAGTGTGGCCTAAAACACCTGTTTGGAGTGTGTTAGATTTTGGCATCGACATGGAGACACTTGAGCATCCTTCAAAGACATCACACCTCATACTTCTTCCTGCCTCTTCCTTTCGGGAATGGGAATAAATCTTGCATACCATCTTGGTTTTTTTTCTTCCTAAGGTGAGGAATGTTGTTCAATGAGATTGGACCGTCTTCAACATTCAATGTTGAACTTCTACCATCATTGTAAGAGAACATTGTGGGGGGTTGCATGGTCTCTCTTTTTCTCTCTTATGTGGGATTTTTCCCCTTTATGGGGTTTTGTCCTCATTCTTTGGTGAGAGAATTTTGTTTTTATCTTTTGGGGAGGAGTTTTGTCCCACTAGGTTTTTCTCCTTTTCTTTGTTTGTGAGATATTGCATTTGTACATGGGTACCTAACATAACCTAATAGCCAGGACCCATCCTTGCATCATTTGCATAATACTCTACTCTCTAAGTTTCACTTAAGGGGGGTGTTTGTGTAAATAGGTATTTTACTTATCTAGTCCACTTATATGTCCTATTTACATGTTAAGTTTACTTAGGTCCTAGGGAGTTTTTCTAGAACTCTTAGGTGTCATGTGATTTTATCTTATCATATCATATCATTTAATAACAGTTTTGTAGGTTATTAATAATGTTGAGGTATTTGTCTCATTAAGACACATGTCAAGATCTTGTCTAATCCTATCTCACAACCTTTCCTTTATAAGAAAAACATCGCATATACATTTCATTCCATTCAATACCATTGCAATCTTGAGTATTGCATATTGGCCATATAATCTTGCATTCATTGTTGCAAACATACTATCTTGCTTTTCTCTCTTGTAGAAGGTTGTTTTTTGGTTTTGTAGGTGATCCTAGAGGCTTAAGTCCTTGAGTGACTAACAATTAGACAATTATGTTTTTTTTCTAATTTGATGAGTTTTAAAACTCTTTGAAAGTGTGAAAAGGCTAAGGGAAAAGGTTCAAGAAACTAACAAGTTTTGATTTTTGCTAAGTTAGTAGATTTTTGAACTCATTGAAATTGTGACAAGGTTGTAAGTTCACCAATTTTTTGAAAGTGTGGCAAGTTTGCAAGTTCACCAAAAGTGACTTTTTTTGTAGGTTCACCAATTCACTGAAACTGTAAAAGTGGGATAGGGTTTGCAAGTTTTCCATCTCAGCTAAATTGTGAAAATGTGACAAGGTTCATAAGTTTTCCAATTCACCATAAGTGCAAAAGTACAAAAAAGGTCCATAGGTTCACTAGTTCATAGAAATGCTGACAAAGTTCACAAATGGTTGAATACTCTAAAGAAGGAGAAGATTTTAGTGAGTTCATAAGTTTTCAATCTCACTGAAAGTGGAACAAAGTTAGAAAAAGGGAAAAATCCTTGACCTATGTGGTAAAGATAAATTTAAACTTAAAATTTAAGTGCGAAAATGAGTGCCAATTAATGGGGTTGGTGCATGCATAATGTATGCCACCCATTTGGGTAGGATTTATTAGAAGACACATTTTAATGATTTAAAGGGGTTAATGCATTCATTTCAGGGGCTTTCATTCTACACCAAAACACTCTTACTAAAATTGTTTTGAACACTTGTGTTCAAGCAATGAAATCTAAGGATGAAATCCCTATTGGGTTTTTTGGAGATCAAAGGAAGAAAAATACTTTGGCTTCAAGGATTGGAGAATGAAACCCAATTGATTTTCTATGACAATCTCACTTATAGTTTATAAACGAGCTTTCATGTGTTGTAGGTTTTAATTATTTTAAGTTCATGTATTTTATAATTGTTTGTTGTGGGTTTAAGTATAGTAATTTTAGTTGTTGTTTTTGCTGTTTATGTTATTATGGTAGCATATTTTGATGTATTTTAGATCTGACTAAAATAAGAAAATAAAATTTGGATTTTATCTTTGTTGGATTCATTTGATAATTCTAGATTATTAATATGATGAAAATTGTTAAAAATCAAGGTTTTTACAAGATATAGTAATAATAATAATCAAATCTTAAATTTATTAGTAAAATATTTTCATTGGGGTTATTATAAAATATTAATAATATTTCCACATAATGCCATTTCAATTTTCAAAATCATAAAATTTATTTTTCCATTCAAACAATCCACCACACCTCGTGAGGTATTAGGAAACACAAAATTCACCCAATACTAACACAACAACTTTGCATGCACTCAAGGAATTACAAAAAAAATAAATTAATGAATTTATAGAATTGACTAAACATAATTTATCCTTTAAAATTATGCAGCTAGCTTAATTACAATATACTATATTTAACATGAGCTCACACAAATAATTAAATCCCTTTGGTCCCTACTAACCAAAATGCATAATAAAGTTCAAATAAATTATTAAATTGTTCTAAAAACTGTAGTAAATAAACTTACATTACATGGAAACATAGTGCACAAGGAAAGAAAATAATTTTGCAGGTTTCACATGGTAGGGATCTTGAGTTACAATAAATTAGATAAGTGGAAAACTTGATAAACATAAGGGGAAACACTTTTATTCTCAATCAAATAGGATGGGCTAAACAACCTATTAATGGGTGCTTTGACACACTCACAAAATAAATGCAAATTAAAATGAATCTACATCTCTCTTGAAATGGAATTGAATATTTAGAATCTTAAAATTGAGTTTCTTTGATCGTAGAAACATCGAACAAATAATCTCCAATGTATTGCTGATATTTTATCTTAATTCTAAATAATTTGTAAAATAAATATTAAAAGAGATAAGGATAGAAAAAGATCCTAATTTTGAAATTATGCTAGAATAGTGACATGTATGGTAGAATCAATCTGAAAATAAACTAAAATTTTCTTAACTAGATACCATCACAACATAAAAAATTTAATGCAATCTTCTATGGAAATTGAGTTACTTGAAATTTCAAACATTCATTAGAGAACTCAATTTTGGTGCAAATTCAACAAACATTCACCATGAAAGCACAAAAATTGTAGATCAACAAACATGTAAGAACATAACATAAATTCCACTACATGAAAAGAAATCATGAAATTTGGAAAAAATATTGTAGAAGTTCCATAAATAAAACAAATAGTTTCTACACCCTTTGGCAAAGCATAATGAATTTCCTTTTATAGGGAAATTCATTTTATAGGGAAAGGCATCAATGTTTCAACAAAAAACAATGGCTAGGATTAATTTTGCCTGTATAGTTTAGATTGACAAGAATTTTATTTCTAATCTATATCCGTATCTTTCAATTATAGCATTCAAATAACTAAAAATTTAAAATTAAAGCTCTAGTTGCATGTTTGTCTCTATTGGAGCTAATTGCTCACAACTCCGATCAAAGTGGGTCATTTTAATTTATATTCAATATTCCTTTTGCACGATGTAGACAATCACACTTCTCCACGAGGTCACCAAGTGTTGCCATCTTAGGTTTTCATCATATTTCACATAAACAATAAATTCTCGATGATCTTACAAATTTATCTTTGAGTTTTCAATAAGTTTCATATCCAAATATTTACTCTTATCCTACATTATTTTGCAAATTTCAACTACCTCAATTAAACGTCCATTGAAACCATTCCAGAATGTCAGGCCCATAAGAACTAGAAATAATGATCCACTTGACATTGATTTTCCCTTTAAACCTGAAAGTATATGAAAATCACAACAATCAATAATTAATTTATTTATCTAAATTTCATGAAAAATATAAATATTTCAATATTTTGAGCTTCAAAAGAGATGAGGAATTATCAAACAATTTTGAAGACTGGCAATTTTAAACCATAATAAATTAGTTCTTTATTTCATGGGCTAAATAGTTGGAGTTGAAATCCAAATGTAAAGCAAAAATTTCAACCTTATCATGATCAATATATATTGAAATGGACTTGTACTATAGATTATTGTTTTGCATATTCATATTCTTTACAAGTTGCTATGCTTAAGAAATTCCTTACAATAAAACCATTAATGCACTAAGAAAATATCAACAAACCACACCAACCCCTATATAAACACTAGTCAAAAGAGCATTATGGGTTGAATGATAAATACAAACAATTTTTGATCTTTGTGCAATCCTTAGTCCCTCTTGACCTTTATATGAAGCTTTGTACTCCTAGAGAATGTAATTTTTCTAAAGACTGGAAATGGTTGTAAATCAGTCCATTTAATTTTTTTCCTTTGAAAAAAGGTTTATAATTATATCCTTCCTAAATGGCCTCTTATTCCCCGTCTTAATCAAAAGTGGAAATGCAGATTCAGTCAAATTTTGGATCAAAATGAGCACTCAAATATGGAATTCAAAAGCATATTTTGACACGCAAGTGCTGGCTTGGAAATTCTTACATGGCATGCTACCTGTTGGAGAGAGATTGAAACGTATGATGGTTCAACCAGCCAATTGCCCTTGCTACTTATACATTAAAAATATGAATCATATATTTTGGGATTGCACTTATGTTAAGAAACAATGGACAATTGCTTTTAAAAAATTTCTTGCTATTTTCTATCATGAGTTGAATTGGAAAGAAGCTATCCTTGGTTTTGGTGTGCATGACAATGTTATTGTTGATTCCATTAGACAAGTTATAGTAAAACTCATATGGAAAAATAGATGTTCAACAACATTTTCTAATAACTTTCATCAAGCAAATGAAAATTTAAGGCTTTACTCTAACATCTTTCTATGGTGGCTTTTTTTGTTTTCGTAGCTTAAAGTCTTGTACTAGAAGAATTCAAAGAGCATGGTTCAACTTCAACAAATTAGAGATCAATTATTACAATTTCAATATGATAACAAGCTTTGTCAAACTAAAATTGTAAAATTTATGAGATGAATGTTTTTTTGTAGCCTTCCTATGGTTGTGTTGTTCTTATGATCTGTATGATTTTGTATCCTTAAGATACCTGTTGGTAGCTCTTATTCTTTGTAATCTACTTTGATTCAATATAAAAAAGATGTTCAACCCAAAGATATCAACCATATTAATTGTAGGCAACATCATTTTAAGATTGAGTCGTCATTGTCTTGTCTGAGGAGCCCTTGTTGGTTCGTTCTGCTGATGCTGACGTTGTCCTGACTGAGCCTGCTCAAACCATGTTGGTTGCCATTGCTGATCCTTTGTCTGATCTTGTCTACTCTCCTGCACAATCGTCTCCCCTGTGCGATGGCTCCTTGCCCTTGGTGGAGTCTGTGGATCCGCTTCTCTCTCCTCGCTCGATAGAAATTTGGTTTGTTGTGCTGCGAAGGAAGAAGGGACTCCCTTTTTATGTTTCAAGGCCTAGGGTCTTGAGTTCCAATGTTGCCCCCTTTGTTCTTGGGGTTTCTAGTGTTATTTGACAAATGTATGTCAACTGTTTCTATTGGTTCTTCTAGTTCAAGTTTTGTTTGTACTATGCTTTCTTTTGATCTTGGAGGCTCTCTGTGTAAAGGGTACATCACCTTGTAAACGCTACTTATCTTTTCGAAAACATCATTTTAAGATTTTGTTGTCAAAATTTCAATATCTATAAGTTTCTATGGTTGTGTCGTTCTTATGATCTGTAAGATTTTGTATCCTTAAGATACCCGTTGATAGCTCTTATTCTTTGTAATCTGCTTTGATTAAATATAAAAAAAATATGTTCAACCCAAAGATATCAACCATATTAATTGTAGGCAACATCGTTTTAAGATTTTGTTGTCAAAATTTTAATATCTTTTAAGTTTCTACGGTTGTGTTGTTCTTATGATCTGTATGATTTTGTATCCTTAAGATACTTTTTGGTAGCTTTTATTCTTTGTAATCTGCTTTGATTCAATATAAAAAAGACGTTCAACCCAAAGATATCAACCATATTAATTGCATGCAACATCGCTTTAAGATTTTGTTGTCAAAATTTTAACATCTATAAGTTTCTATCGATGTGTTCTTATGATTTGTATGATTTTGTATCTTTAAGATACCTATTAATAGCTCTTATTCTTTGTAATCTACTTTGATTCAATATAAAAAAATATTCAACCTAAAGATATTAACCATATTAATGGTATGCAACATCGTTTTAAGATTTTATTGTCAAAATTTTAATATCTATAAGTTTCTTGAGTGTAGAGGTCAGAAAGGAAACAAAATCTAGGATGTTAATATCCCAAGTGCATTCTTAGATAGGATCCTTGCTAGTTAATATCCCAAGTGCATTCTTAGATAGGAGGCAAGAAAACTGAGAAACAAAAAAAAGTTCCAAGTGTCGGTTCATTCCTGATCCTCGCGTTCATGGTCCTTCCATTGTTTCTTGTTTAGTGCTTTTTCTCCTTTTTCATCTTAAATTATGTGGATCTTATGTATTATGTGAGAGCGTAGGCATATGCCTATTCTTGCATTGTCACACAATAGAAAGCAACCATAGTTTGTTAAATGATTCTGGTGAGAAAAGGGGGAGAGGTTGCATGGAAGAATACTATGAAATCTTAGCAGAACATTTTAAAATAGAACCCAAATCATTTTATCGACAATCACTACTTAATTTTTAGCTACTAGATTGTTCAGTTTGAAGGAAGCCTTTTGCATCCTTTCAAATAGGGATATTGATTGCATGTTAACATTTTTTTTTTTCAGAAGTGAGTGAGGCATGTTACACATTCTTCTCTATTAGGTTACAAGTGTTTTGACGAACCTGAGACCATTGAGTTCTCACGCGGGGGTTATAATCGACCTAGGACCTTTTAGTATCAAGCTTTTTAGTTCCTCTGAACCTCTCAATTTTGGTCTTATTTTTTCATTGTGGATCTCGTGGTTCAAGTCAAATTGAGGACCTAGAACTTAGGTTCTAGGTTATAATTAGGACTTGTAACCTGACAAGAACTTAGAAGCTCATTTTTTAATTTAATGGTGTGTTTTGGGAGTCAAGTGGAACTTGGAACCTAGGTTCTAGGTTCTTGTCGGGATCCGACTCTCACAAAGAACTTTTGTTTTTGTGGCAGGTCACAAGAACCAAACAAAGCTTGAGACTTGGAACCTAGGTTACAATTCCAAAGTAGGGTCTGGCTTTCAACCAAAAAATTATTCTAATTTATTAATTTATTAATTTTTTTATTTTTTTTATTTTTTTAAGTTTTTAATTTCTTTGATTTTTTTGGTTCATTGAGTTATGGGTGGTGGGCAAAAATCAAGACCTAGAACCTAGGTCTAGGTTTCATTTAGGGCATGACTCCCACAAAGAACCTAAGGAAATTTGTTTTACTTGTCGAGTTGTGGGTGGCAAACAAAACTCGAGACTTGGAACCTAGGTTCTAGGTTTCATTCAGGACTCGATGCTCAGCCTAAAACTCTAAGGAGAGTTTATTATTTTTTAGCCTTCCAAAAGACAAAATTGAGGGGAACGTTAGAACTTTCTGGGTTTTATTGCGAATCCAATATAAAGACACTCTACAACCTAAAAGATCATAAAAGCTAAGGATTAAAACTCAAACATTAAAAATTTAAAACTGACTATCTAAAATGACAATCGAAGAACATAAATAATCAAAGGGCTATGATATTACATAAAATCTCAGAATGACTAAGGGAACCAAAACATGGCTGACTTGAAAACCAAGATGGGTGCTAGGGTTTGTTGAGAACTTGAAACCTATTAACATGACAAAAGCTTACTAAAACACATAGAACCAACTAAGAAGAGGAAAATGAAGGAAACCCTAACCACAACTAGGAACCAAAAAAAAATGAAAGAAAGAAAGAATGATGGTGAATAGAGGGGGTGCCTAACTTTGTCTAGCAAAAATGGTGGGGTTTGTATGCAGGGCATAAAAATGGCATCTCGACTAGCAAAATTATTCAAGAAATTTAAAACATGCAACCATCCAAATACCCAAAATATTTGGTTTACATTTATTCAAGACAATATGAGACATACATACATAATCAAGATAGGGGGCTTACAAAGATCTAAGTTGAATTTGAATTATGTTAGTGTGTGAAAATGGCTTATTACCTTCCATACAATGTTGTTATGATCAAAATGAAGTAGAACTTATTGAATCTTTGTGGGTAAAGTTATATTTTAAAGTGTGGTGATGTATTGGGAATAGCTTTACTGCTAGCTAGGTGTCTATATCCTTGACAGATTTACCTTTGATTCTCTCTAAGCATAGCTCTATTTCCAACTAGATTTCTATAACCTCGACAGAGTTACTCAAATCAACCAAAGAAAATTGAGGATGTTATGATATTTCTTTTTGTCTCTTTATTTAGATACCGATTTTCTTGAAAGTGATTTTTTCAAATCTCTCAATTCTCAAGTAGTGAAGCTTGACTATTGGGTTGGAAACCATAGTGGACATCATGGAAGAAATATGACTTTGGATGTTTCACTTAGAGTAAAGCTACTACACCTAGTGTAAACTTATGGATTTATTATGATTTGAGAAATGTGCTAGATTATCAACAACACCCCAAGAAACTGTATAGTGCACCAAGTACTAATACATGTTGACATCCATAGGTCTAAAATGGATGAAGGTAAATCAAAGTTTCTCAATAAACTGACTAATCGTGTATTTGAAGCTATGAACATCAAATTCCTAATGTAATCACCTTCAATATAACTTGCATACAAAACCCAATTTTCACTTTTCAAAGAGAGAATGCAAAAACTGAGGAGAAGGAAAAGGTGAAACAACACAAACAAAAAAGATGAAAACAATCTACAAGAAGGGGACCAAATGAAGGTTTGAAACAAAAAATTCCAAGACCATAAAACATAGAAAAACACCCAAGAAAAACAATCACACAAATGGAGAAAACATGAAATAATAAAAACAAAGAAAAACTAACACACACCCAACTAACTCTAAGCCATTTCAAGACATCACTTAAAAAAATCAAGACAATGAGTATATTGTCTCCCTCTTGATTGAGTTTTTAGTATGTGTAGGAGTAATAACCTATTGGGTAATGTCCTAAGCCTAGTATGTTTATCTTTGTACTCAAAAAAGTAAGGATTAGGCATGATAGGATCATTTTTGAAGTACAAATGTTGGAAAATCAAAAGTTGAGGGTTTTCTCCATGATCGTTCTTAGTTCATACACATGTTTTAATTTCCCCAATTTTGTATTCAAATTGAAAATAATTAAAATACAAATGAGAATGAAAATATGCCACCTGATTCAATAAATTTCTAGCTTAAAAAATAGGTTCATGTAGGGTGATTTCACCTTCTCAAGGTCTCAGCTCATGGTAAACCATTCCATTTTTCCCAAGAGCATGCATGCCAAGAGAAAAAACCTCCATTAGTGATGTATTATGACACTTAATGATATCATAACAAGGTTCAAATTTTTTATGTACTTCCTCCTTGTTACCATCAACACTAGCCCTAAGTAAGAAATCAACATGTTCAACCTCATTATGAATGTTTAATTCAATATTGTCTTTTGAAGCATAATAAATTCACACAACATCAATTGAATTATTATCTTTCTCAATCTTCAAAGAAACAATTTTAAAATGTTTTACCCACCATAGTGATCTCCCAAGCTAGCAAGAACTTGGGACAACTTACTTCATGATGAAAATCAAAAGGGTGAACCCTACATGAATCAAATAACAAAAGATCTGATAGGTTATTAGAGTACTCATGAGTTAGCATCACTTTACTCAACTCAGATACTAAGTCAAGCATCTTATCAGTCTCATTGAATAAAGGAGGTTATAGACGGTCATGTTTTTTGATCTTTGAATCTTCTACCTTATTAGATAAAGTAATATTTCTATTGAGCTCTTGCATATCATCACAAGAAACACGAGAATAAAAATCAAGATCATCATTATCGAGGTTAGAATTATCACAGTTTGATGAATAAGAATCTTCCATAAATAATTAATTCAAATGTACTAGATCAAAATTAGAAAGATACTCCTTATTTCACTTTAGTGGTCATATTTAATTGATCTAGGTTCTAGGATATCTTCCTAGTGGTCCTTTTGTTGGAAATTGTTGTCATTGATGTCAACACTAAGGAGATTTTTGGCAGTTGTCATTGATGTCAACACTGATTGTTGGTTGTCATTGATGTCAACACTTGAGAAGTAAGTTGTTAGTCCTTATTATTGGTTGTCACTATTATATTTAGTTTGGGCTAACATTGGTGATGAAGTTCATGGTTGGATGTCATGCCTTATCAAAGAATAATTATTGAAGTTCATGATTGAATGATGCCTTATCAAAGAAGAATTGTTGAAGTTCATGATTGGATGCCATGCCTTATCAAAGATGTTGCAAGATTTTCACCCTTGGTCTCCTTATGTTGTGCAACACAATGCTTGGGTTCATGACATGGCTTAACCACCTCTTGTGGATCTTGGATCTTGTATAAATTTGGCAGTTGTATTAGGCATTGACAGGTCGATATTTTGGTGCAACAACCACCTGTGCAAGAATTGGTATCAGAGTCGAGGCCACAGGTTTGAACCCCTCGCTTGCACTGGGGGGATTGTTGGAAGAGTTTTGCTCTTGGTCTTCTTGTGTTGTGCAGCACAATGCTTGGGTTCGTGACATGGATTAACCACCTCCTGTGGATCTTTGATCTTGTATAAATCTGGTGGTTGTATTGGGCATTGATAGGTCAACCTTTTGGTGCAATGACAGTCGCCTATGCAACAAAAGAAGAGTTGTTGAAGTTCATATAATGCATTATTACTGTCAATAAAGTTAATTTCATAATGATATATTCAGATGGGGATTAGAAGAATTAAGTCGAGGATTATCTACGGTATGTCTTATGCTCTCTCTTGATGTTCCTGATGAAGTATGTGTTGCTGAAAGGAAGTTCTAGCCTCCGTAAGTTGCTTAAGTGTTTCTAGTTCAGGAAGTTGTATTGAAGTATGTCTAGGAGAATGATCTACATTCCTCCGCTATTGATGCTTTGGTCTTGTTGTTTGGTATTCAATGTTAGTGTTCTATGGATGTTGCACTCCTATCTTTTCAGGTCACCTGTGTTATTGAGAAGATCTTTGTGAATTGCAGAAGGATGGAATTGTTGTTGGTTGTCCAAACTGGTCCGAGAAATGCTCTGTATTTCTTTGCATTGATCTTCTCTTGTGGCTTGGTGAATGTTCTCTCAATGTATGTATAGTATCTCAGTTCTAATTTCATGTGTTGAAGTGGTCCACAATTTTTTCTACTAAAGCTAATCATCTGGCTATGTATTATTTGCTTCCTAAATGAAGTATTTTATACTTGTTTGATCTGCGGTGGCTGTTGATTACATGATAGTATGGAAGAAGTGAATGGAAGAGTTTTTGGATGTTCAGGGAACATCCCCATGTGATGCACATATTGCTAATTGGTTGCTTTGGTGCCACATTATGTCTTGAGTTGGTTTTTTGGGATATTTGTGGATATCTGGCTAACATGGCTTGTTCTTTTGCTTGCGTCGTATGCTTGGGGGGTTATGCTAGCAATGGAAGATGTGTTGTGATAGATTTGGGTCTTGACCTATCCTACTTGGAACCACATCATGTTAATTCAATAAGAAGTATGTTTATGGTCCAACTAGTTATGTGCTACAAAGTTTCATCCACACGTTTCATTGATGCCGACTAAGGTTGATGTGTGCCTACATGTAAATGGTTTTGGATCACATTGAAAGAAGTGCTAAGATTTTTTTTGGTCCTCTCTATCTTTTGGACAAGACCACATTATGTTTTGGTGGTCGACCAGTTAATTTCATTGTTTATCCTTTTCTTGGCCGACCTAATTAAAGTTTTGAAGTGTTGTGGTGGATATAAATGCAAGACCATTTTAGATGCAATAGTGTGGAGGAGTGTACAAGTGCAAAGAAGTGTGTGCAAATTGTATTGAATATTTCAAAGTGATAGTGCTAAATTTTTTGAAAGGAAAGATCAAATGTGTTATGTCTCAGTCAACAGAGTGTTGTGTTGGCAATCATTATAATTCTCTCTAAATCATATTGTATCTTTCTTTGAGATAGTGAATCTCATAAGGTCCCTGTATCTTTCTCTTGAAGTCGTGTTGTATTTAATTCAGCAAGTCCTTTGTATCTTTCTCTAAGGTAGTGAGCCTTCTTGCTAGTCTTTTTGGTAGTGAGCCTTTTATTGCGAGTTAACTCTCATCGTGGTTTTCCCTCATTGGGTTTTCCACGTAAATCTGGTGTTCTCCTTGTGCACGTGTGTGTTCTTTTATTCTCATTGTTATTGATCTGGTTAGAAGTAGAATTTCTATTTCTTTCATTATTCAAGAAGTGTTGAAGTTGCTAAGGATTGAAATTGCTATATTATTCTTTGTTACTATTCTACTTGAAAGTTTCTTGATATGGTAAAGAAGGTCGTATTGTGCTAAAAGAGTTAAGTTATGAAAGATTAATTTTTGATAAGACTGATTCACCCCCTCTCAATCTTCATAAATGTTCAACAATTGGTATTAGAGCCAAGTTCCTTTGTAGAAGCTTTACAAATTGAGGAAAAAATCATGGATGGCACATGATGGTTCATACAATGGTCTGAGGTTTGATGGGACTAATTACTCCTTCTAGAAAATGAGAATGGAAAGACAACTAAACGCTCTTGGGTTTGGTGTGTGGCAATCAGTAAAAATTGGTTATACTACTCCTACCACTCCTCTTATAGATCCAGTTGAAATAAGACTATATGAGTGAAATTCCAAAACCAAGAATGCCATCTTGTGTGGGTTCGATGATTCAAAACTTTTCAAGGTGATGAATTTCAATTCTTCTAAAGATGCTTGGGAAAATATTACTAGCATCTATGAAGGAGACACTAAAGTGAAGCAAGTTAAGATGTCGATCTTTAAAAATAGACTTGAGACTTTAAAGATGACATAAGATAAAGAAATTGCAACTTATATGAATTCGATACAAGAAGTTGTCTCTGGCATCTTCAGACTTGGTGGAGAAGTGAAAGAAAGTGAAATTGTAAAAAAGGTTTTGAGATCTCTCCCAAAATCATATAGTCACAAAGTGTCTACCATTGAAGAGTCAAAGGAATTGGATCAATAATTAGTTGATGAAATGTCTGGCACTCTTACTACCTTTGAGATGTGAGAGTTTGATAAAGATGTTCCAAAGAAGGAAGTTGTTTTCAAAGCTAACAAAAAGATTGAAGATTAAGTTTTTGATCAAAATGATGACTTTGATGAGGTTGAAGCAAAATTTGTGAGAAGATTACAGAAATGCACCGACAAATACTAAGGTAAGTTACCATTCAAGTGTTTCAATTGTGGAAGAGTTGGTCATTTTACATCTAGATGTCCCTATAAAGAATTTGTTGATGATAACAAAAGAGAGAATCAAAAGAAGATTATATTCTAAGGAGAGCATTTGTTCCTCTAAAGATGAAGATAATGATTCAAATGATGAAAATCTATTCATGTCTCTTGAAGGAAAAAATAACAATATTGGAGAATGTAAAAGGTCTAGTACCTTGTAGAATAGTAAGGTTAATGAAAGATTTATGTTGGTATGGACTACCTTTCATGCAAAGGAATAGGAAAATTCTTGGGTGTTTGATACTAGGTGTTCTCATCACATGATTGGTGATAGAATTAAGTTCAACAATCTCAAGAAGGTCAATGGTGGAGTTGTTAAGTTTGGTGATGATAAGTCAACACAAATATGTGAAAAAGGTGATATAACAATTGATGGAAAGCATAGAACTAAATATGTCCTTTATGTCAAAGGCCTAAAACATAATCTCTTGAGTGTTAGTCAAATGTGCAACAAAGGATACAATCTCACTTTTCATGCTAATGGATGTGAGTTTAGAAGGCTTGTTGTTGAAAGAATAAGGAACAATGGTAATTTCTATCAACTAAAGGAGGCAAATGGAAGAATTTGCTTATTGGCTCAGTTCGAAGAATGTTGGTTGTGGCAAAAAAGAATGGGGCACATCAAATTTGAAAATATGGTGAAGATAAATTTCTCTCATGCTATGAGAGATATTCCTAGGATAACCAAGCCTGCAAACACTTTGTGCAAAGAATGCCAGATGGGAAAGCAAACAAAGACTAGCTTCAAAAGCAAGGAGTCCTATGTTTCAATGCCATTGGAGTTGATTCACATTGATCTATGTGGACCTAAAAGGATAAGGAGTCAACAAGGTGAAAGGAACTTTATGTTGCTTATAGATGATTTCATTAGAATGAATTGGGTTACATTCTTAAGAGAGAAATATGAAGCCTCTGATAAGTATAAGATTTTTAAAGCAAAAGTTGAGAATGAAATGGATGTTAGGATCAAATGTTTAAGGCTAGACAGAGGAGGTGAATTTACTTCCTATGAATTTGAAAAGTTTTGTGAAGATCATGGTATTAGGAGACATTTGTTTGCTCCTAGAACCCCTCAACAAAATGGGGTAGTTGAAAGGAAGAATATAACAGTGCAAGAAATGGCTAGGACAATGATGAAAGATGATGACCTAATGGATATGTATTGGAAGCAAGAAATATTGATGTCTATTTAATTAATAGAGTGAAACTGAGGGTCAACAACAATAAGACCCTTTATGAGCTGTGGTATGGAAGACCTCCCATTGTTAGATATTTCAGAATATTTGGCAGCAAATGCTACATCAAAAGAGATGAAGGAGACCTTGGAAATTTTGATTCAAGGTGTGATGAAGGAATATTTCGCGGTTACTCAACCAAGAGCAAGGCATAAAAATGCTAAAACAAGAGATTGGGAAAGATGATTAAAAGTACAAATGTCAAGGTTGATGAAGAATTGTGTTAGATCTCACATGAACCTGAGGTTCTTGGATCTGATATGCTTCTTTGGATTGAAGAAGAAGAAGAAGAAGAAGAAGAAGAAGAAGAATAAATAGAAGAGAAGTAAGAAAAGAAACTGAAACCAATGAAGAATCTCAAGACTCCAAAAAAATATGTGCAGAAGAACCACTCTCCAGATTAGATCATTAGAGACAAAAATGAAGGTGTACTAATAAGAAGAAAGTTTGCAAAAGCAACTGAACAAGGAAACTTCTGATTACTATCAATAGTAGAACCCAAGAAATTTTCCAATGCTAGCAAAGATGATAATTGGATAAAGTTAATGGAGGAATAATTAAATCAAATAGAGAAGAATCATACATTGGAATTAGTTCCTAGACCAGTTGATAAGAATGTGATAGGAACAAAATGGGTGTTCCAAAATAAGTTGAATGAAGTTGGTAAAGTAATAAGGAAAAAAGCCACATTGGTTTGCAAAGGCTATTCACAAGTTGAAGGTATTAATTTTGAGGAGACCTTTGCTCTGGTAGCTAGACTAGAGACAATAAGGATGTTTTTTTCTCTTGCTGCTCATAAGAACTTCAAAGTATATCAAATGGATGTCAAGTCAACTTTCTTGAATGGTGATTTAGAAGAAAAGGTATATATTGAGCAACTAGATGGTTTCTAGTTATCAAAGGATCCATACATGGTTTGCAAACTCAAGAAATCTCTATATGGTCTCAAGAAATCCTCAAAGATTGGTATGCTAGATTGGATAAGTATCTACTTCAACAAGGATTCAAGAAAGGTAATGTAGATAGTATTTTTTACATTAAGGTTCAAGAAGACAAGTTGTTGATTGTGGTTGTATATGTTGATGACATCATCTTTGGTGGAGATGATGATATGTGTAAAATTTTTACAAAAGAGATGCAAAAAGAATTTGAGATGTCAATGATCGGTGAGTTGTCCTTCTTCCTTGGACTAAAAATTATTCAGCAAGAGAGTGGCATCTTTATTTCTCAAGCCAAATATGTAAAGGAAATGCTAAAGAAGTTTGGGATGGAAGATTCCAAACTAGTGGGTACTCCTATGGTGATAGGCTATCACTTAAGAAAATTTGACGAGTCTCTGGAGGTTGATTGGACTCTCTATAGGTCCATGATTGGAGCTTTGTTGTATTTAACTATTTCTAGACTTGATATCATTCATGTGTTATGTTTCATTGCCATATTTCAAGCCAATCCTAGGTAATCTCATGAGAAAACTATGAAAAGAATCTTTAGATACTTGAAGGGTACTCCAGATTATGGCCTATGATACAAAAATGATCAAAATTTCTCTCTAAGTGCCTCTACTGATGCTGATTGGGTAGGTTGTGTTGATGACCAAAGAAGTACAAGTGCAAGTGTATTTTTTGGGAGATAAATTGGTCTCATGGTTTAGTAAAATTAAGGATTGAGTATCTTTATCCATAACAAAAGAAAAACATATTGCTACAACATCTTGTTGTACTCAGGTGCTTTGGATGAAGCATACCTTGAAGGATGTGAAGGTGGTTTATAATGAACCTATTCCTATACTATGTGACAATACAAGTACAATTAACATTTCCAAGAATCTAGTAATACCCTCAAGAACTAAACACGTCTCAATCTGGTACCACTTTTTGAGAGAGAAGGTTGCAAAACATGAAGTCAGAATGGAGTATGTGCCTAATAAGGACTAGATTGCAAATATTTTCACTAAGGAACTTTCAAAGGATACTTTTGATTATCTGTGACAAAAGTTAGGGGTTATTTCCCCTCCTTGTTCTAACTAGATGCACAAATGGTGCATTTGCCTAAGGGGAGAAATTTATGTCATATCCTTTACTTCTAGATTGATGAGTGCTACCTCTCAGGGGGAGATGGTAGAAAGGGGGAATCATGAAGATGTTGTGCATTTGTTATTAGTTGAAGAAGTTGTGTTGTGGGTCAAAGGGGGAGTATGTGTTGCTATTTCAATAGAAGATATTTTTCCCTTTGTTCCTAAAATAATGTCATGTTGCTTTGTGCAGGAGTGTATGGCCCTTTGTCCTTGATGCCAAAGGGGGAGAGTGAGTAGTGTGTGTTGCCATCAATGCAAAAAGGGGATATTTTTATCATTGTTGTCATTGTTGTCAACACTAAGGAGATTATTGTCAATTGTTGTCATTGATGTCAACATTGATTGTTGGTTGTCATTGATGTCAATACTTGAGAAGTAAGATGTTAGTCCTTGCTATTGGTTTTCATTGTTATATTTAGTTTGGGCTAATATTGGTGATGAAGTTCATGGTTAGATGCCATGCCTTATCAAAGAAGAATTGTTGAAGTTCATGATTGGATGTCATGCCTTATCAAAGAAGAATTTATGAAGTTCATGATTGGATGCCATGCCTTATCAAAGAAGAGTTTTTTAAGTTCATATAATGCATTATTACTGTCATCAGAGTTGATTTCATAATGATATATTTAGATGAGGATTAGAAGCACTAAGTTGAGGATTAGAAGCATGACTGTTTGTGGAGAGATGTTGTTGAAGGTCTACAGTATGTCTTATGCTCTCTCCTGATGTTCTTGATGAAGTATGTGTTGATGAAAGGAAGTTCTAGCCTCTGCACGTTTCTTAAGTGTTTCTGGTTTAGGAAGTTGCATTGAATTCTATCCAGGAGAATGCTTTGCATTCCTACACTATTGATGCTTTGGTCTTGTGGTTTTGTATTCAATTCTAGTGTTTGATGGATATTGCACTCCTATCTTTTCAAGTCACCTATTTTGTCGAGGAGATCTTTGTGAATTGTAGAAGGTTGGCAGTGTTGTTGGTTGTCCAGACTAGTCTGAGAAATGCTCTGCATTTTCTTCGCATTGATGTATTTGCTCCTACGGCTTGGTGAACATTCTCTTAATGTTTGGGTAGTGTCTTAGTTCCAATCTCATTTGTTGAAGTGGTCTACAAGATGTTCTAAAGCTACATCATCTGGCTATGTATTATGTGCTTCTTGAATGAAGTATTCTATACTTTTCTGATCTACGGTGGCTATTGATTGCATGACAGTATGGAAGAAGTGAATGAAAATGTTGTTATATGTTCAAGGAACATCCCCATGTGATCCAAATGTTGCTAATTGGTCGCTTTGGTTCTGTATTGTGTCTTGAGTTGAATTTTTGGGATATTTATGGATATCTGGCCAATAGGGCTTGTTCCTCTATTTGTGTCATATGCTTGGGGGGTTGTGCTAACAATGGAAGATGTGTTGTGATGGATTTGGGTTTTGACCTATTCTGCTTAGGACCACATCATGTTAATTCAATAATAAGCATGTTTACAGGATGAATGGTTATGTGCTTCAACATTTCATCCACACATTTCCTTGATTTTGACTTAGGTTGATGTGCGCCTGCATGTAAAAATGGTTTTGGATCACATTGAAAGAAGTGGTAAGAGTTTTTTTGGTCCTCTTTATCTTTTGGATATGATTGTATTATGTTTTGGTGGTTGACCAGTTAATTTCATTATTTATCCTTTTCTTGGCTGACCTAATTAAAGTTTTGAAGTGTTATAGTGGATATAAATGCAAAATCATTTCAGATGCAATAGTGTGGAGGAGTGTACAAGTGCAAAGAAGTATGTGTGTGTGTGTGAATTATATTGAATATCCTGCAGTGATAGTGCTAAAGTGTGTGAAAGGAAAGATCAATTATGCTATAATGCCTCAGTCAATAGAGTGTTGTGTTGGCAATCATTGTAATTCTCTCTAAATCATATTGTATCTTGCTCTGAGATAGTGAATCTCATAAGGTCCCTATATCTTTCTCTTGAAGTCATGTTGTCTTCAATTCAACAAGTCCTCTATGTCTTTCTCTAAGGTAGTGAGTGTTCTTGCTAGTCTTTTTGGAAGTGAGCTTTATATTGCGAGTTAACTCTCATCATGGTTTTCCATGTAAATTTGGTGTTCTCCTTGTGCATGTGTGTGTTATTTGTTTCTAATTGCTACTGATTTGGTTAAAAGTAGAATTGATATATCTTTCATTGTTCAAGAAGTGCTAAAGTTGCTAAGGATTCAAACTACTATATCATTATTTGTTACTATTCTGCTTGAAGGTTTCTTGATTTGGTAAAGAAGGTTGTCTTGTGTTGAAAGAGTTAAGTTTCATAAGGGATTAAGTTTTGATAAAACCGATTCAACCCCTCTTAGTCTCTGGAAGTGTTCAACACCTCTTGTGTGTCATTAAATTGAATTTCATCATGGATGTCTTGGTGCAATAAAGAGATAATTTCATTTTCATCAATACATGCATCTTTATCAACATTTAATTCTCCTTCGATCTCACTTTATTGTTTGATATACGTATGTTCTAAGTGATTATCATATGGTATTTGACTAATATGCACATTCATTAGACCATTTTCCACTTCATGCTCAAATCCTAGGCTCTCATAATAAGATATATATGTTGTCTCATCATCTACAATCTTATCTAGAAATATGTTATTCCCTCTTTCAAAATTAAAATCAAGAAGGCCATTATTGCTTACAAATTCATTGGAAGGGATTGATTCATTACCAATTATCAGGAAAGCATATGTGAATTCACTCTCTTCATGCAATGAATAAAAAAAAGAACAAAACTCTTTGCTAGATGATGGATAGATTTCAACACTTGATTAAGATTGCCATGATAGGGGGTGGGCCATACATTATCACATTAAAATTCTTGTCATTTACTTAGTGTTTTGGAATAGGTTCATTACTCCTTCCTCATATACAAACCATCTCACCTATTATATTAGGTAATTGCATAACTTATTGTAGGTCTCTCTAATGAAGTTGATGATGTTCATCATCTTCCTTGTTTGACTAGTTATCCTCATAATCTTCCATAGGGATGAATATTTCCTCAATATTCCTAATATACAAACCATCTTATCCATCATATTAGGTAATTGAATAACTTATTGTAGGTCTCTTTAATGAAGTTGATGATGTTCATCATCTTCCTTGTTTGATTAGTTATCCTCATAATCTTCCATAGGGATGAATATCTCTGCAATAGTGATGATGTGATACAAATCCATTTTCCAAAGAGAGAGAATGCAATTCACCTCACAATATCAATTTGTTAGATTTATATTGCATCCACTTGGCATAATGAAATTATATAACAACATTGGAGCACCTAGTTCTTGTAGTCTTTGGTTTAGTTTACTTTGAATAAGTGGAATATTTACCTCAAATAAACCACAAACCTATGTATATTCCTCATACAAATGTTCTTTATACCTAGAAGAGTCATCAAGAGTGCTATAAGAAAATTCTTTTCTTGTTGATTCATTGTGACAACAGTCCTAGGATAGTAGTAGATGCTTCAATACTTTCAATATTGCCATTATTTTTTGGTGTTTCATGGCCACTTCTTGTAGTTGAGTCACATGATAACTTTATTTCTAAATAGTGACCATATTTTAAATCCATTTCATCTTCATTTTCAAACCATCCATCAAAATGATATAATTGATTATCAAGTTCTCCACTTGGTATTTCATTTTGGTCTAATGTATATCATGTTGGAGTATGATTTAAAATATATCGTACTACTACAGTAACTTGATTAGAGCATGAAGTACTTATATTTGTGGTTGCATCTTATACATTTTGACCCCAACATTGACCTTGCATGAAGCTGACCTGATTCTGATATGATTGATCAAGATCACCCTCACTTGAAGAGTCAACATCTGAAGATCCTAGCTTGTTCAATGATATATCCCAGCCATGTGTTGATGGTGTAGTTGCAGATGAACTTGTATGAGATAGAAAATTCACACATGTGGCCAAAATTTGAGTATAACTGACTAAAATCCTACATAGAGGAATGACTAATTTGACTTAATGTGTTGAATTATTGCATATTTTCAATAATGAGAATACAATAATTAGTTGATTGAAATGATTATATCTAAGAAGGAACAATAGATGAACTAGTATGAGGTTGTGATGACTAAAAAATTGTGAGCATCAGGGGATTGTAACTCTCACTTTGATTGTGTGTACAATTTATAATATAATGCCCAACTTGTACAAGTAAGAGAGATTTGTTAAATGCATCACTCACCGTAGCAAAATTTGTCCAATATTTCCTACAAATAAAGAATCTAGACCCTAGAGATAATGTTCTTTCAACTTAAAATCATTTACCATCTAATTTAAAGCTTGAACTCTTTGATACATGAGAAGGAACCTATTATTGAATTAAGGAATAGAATCTAGTGGTGTCCTTTTCATAGTTGCAAAGTGAAGTAAAGGATCTTATGCACCCACATTGGGATCAAACTAGATCAATAATAATATTTTTAACTCAACCCATGACCATATAGAAGTAGGAGGAAGGCTTACATACCATTGCAGAGTTGTACCTTGAAGTGTCTTGAAAAATATGTGAGAGACAACATCTTCGTTCAACCTTAATAAAAATCAATAGATCTTTGCAAATGCTCACATGATTTGAAGCATTTCATCCATTATTGGGGAGGAATAAAGGAAGCTTATTGTGCATGTGAAAATAAATCTCATGAACCCCTAGTATACATCCATTGAAGCTAAATCTCTCCAAGATCTAATCCATTCGAATTGTGTAAATAACCAAGAATACTTTCCTTTTAGGCCCTCCTTTTGATGCCAATTTTGTTGATGGTGTTTTGACACTCATAATGCATACAAATTCAAATGAAGCTACATCTCTCTTGAAAGAAAATTGAACCTTTAGGATCACAAAGTGCAATCTTCTAAGGAAATTGAATTACTTGAAATTACAAAATTTCATTAAAGCATCCAATCTACCACAAATTCAACAAAATTCACCATGAGAACACATAAATTGCAGATCAACACACATGCACACACATTCATAACATAAATTTCACTACGGAGAAAGAAATCATGAAATTTGAAAAACTTTATTGTAAAAGTTCTATAAATAAAACCAATAGTTTCTCCCCCCTTTTGGAAAAGCATAATAAATTGCCTTTTATATGGAAATACAACAATGTTTAATAAAAAATCAACAGTTAGGATTAATTTTGCATGGTTTTTATTTCTAATCTAAATTGTCTCTCTCAATTATATGATTGACATAACTACAACTTTAAAATTAAAAATCTAGTTGGATGTTTGTCTATACTAGAGCTACTGATATAGCTCCAATTAAATTGGGTCATTTTCAATTTATCTTCAATCTACCTTTTGCATGATGCAAAGAATCACACTTCTCCATGAGGTCGCCCAGTGTTGCTATCTTAGGTTTTCATCATATTTCACATAAACAATAAATTCTTGGTGATCTTGCAAATTTCCCTTTGACTTTTCAACAAGTTCCATATCTAAATATTTACTCCTATCCATGCATTATTTTGCAAATTTCAATTGCCTCAATCAAACATCCATTGGAATCATTCCAAAATGTTGAACCCGCAAGAATTGGGAACACAAATCCACTTATGATTGATTTTCCCTTTAAATTTGGAAGTACTTGAAAGTCACAAAAATAAAAAAATAATTTATTCATTTAAAATTCACGAAATTCTTAATATTTCAAGATTTTGAGCTTCAAAAGAGACCATGACTTATCAAACAACTATCCAAAAAAATTAAAATCTTAATGAATTAATCATCTTTATTATAAGAACTTTAGAATTCCAATTGAAATCCAAATATAAAACACAAATTTCAACCTGATCAATATATTCAAATGGACTTGTAATATATATTTCAAGATTTTGAGCTTCAAAAGAGACCATGACTTATCAAACAACTATCCAAAAAATCTAAAATCTTAATCAATTAGTTATCTTTATTATAAGAACTTTAGAATTGAAATTGAAATCCAAATATAAAGCACAAATTTCAAACTTATCATGATCAATATATTCAAATGGACTTGTAATATATATTATTGTTTTGAAAATTTATATTGCTTACAAGTTGCTATGCTTAAGCTATTCCTTACTATAAAGCCACCCTAACAATGTCACACGTGCTTAATGTGCTAAAAAAAATCAACCAATCACACCAACCCCTATATAAACACTAGTCAACAAATGTTTAAGTCAAAAAAATCAACCATATTAATTGCATGCAATATGGTTTTAAGTTTTGTCCTAGAAATTTTAATATTTATAAGTTTCTTAGTTGTGAATGTCAAAAGAAAACAAACTGATAGCAATATCATAATTTGACACGCTGTGGAAGAAACCTCCTACTTATCAAACCTTAGGATGTTAATATCTCAAGTGCACACTTGGATCCAATTCCATTGGTCTTCAGGATCTTTTAAGCTGCTTGATCTCGTGAATGTCATTAAAATTCCTTCATTCATTCATTTAATAGAATACAGAATCGCAAGACAACAAAACTTAAGAACCACAAAATTTCCAAAGTGTGAGTCCATGCCCTTGGTACTTCCTATCATTGCCTGTTCTGTGATTTTTCTTCTTTTGCATCTCGAAATGTGTGGATCTTATGGATTGAAACTTTAGCAGAACATTTTAAAATGGAACCCAAATCCTTTTTCTCGACAGTCACTGCAACAATTTGTAGCTACTAGATTGTACAGCCTTTCAAATGGAGATCTTGAAATCATGTTAAAATTTGTTTTCAGATCTGAGTGAGGCATGTTATGTATTCTTCTCTGTCGAGTTCCGCGTCTTCTGAGAAACCCGGGACCATTGAGTTTTCACAGAGCAGTTTTAATCTACAGGGGACCTTTCAGTACTGCGATTTGAGCTCCACCGAAACTAAATTTCGCTCTTATTTTTTCATTGCGGGTCTCGGGGGTCGGGTCGAATCGAGAATCTGGAACTTACCCAGATCCCAAAAAGAACTCAAAAGCTCATTAATGGCGAGTTTCGGGAGTTGGGCGAAACTTGGAACTTGGAACCTGTGTCAGGTTATGATCGGACCCGACTCTTGCAAGGAATCTTTTATTTTTATGTTTTTTTTGGTGGTAAGTCGCGAGAAGCACATGGAACTGGGACTGGCTTTTGACCCAAAAATTTATTTTCTAATTTATTAATTTTTTGAGATTTTTTAGGTTTTTATTTTTAAAAAAAATTTAAATTTTTTTGGTTCATCGGGTCGTAGGTGGCGGCGAAATTCAAGATCTAGAACTTAGGTTCTAGATTTTGATCAGGGTCTACTTTTTGTTAGGAAATTGAGGAAAAATGTTTTACTTGTCAAGTAGGGGTGACAGACAAAACTCGAGATCTAGAACCTAGGTTCCAGGTTTTGGTTGGGGCTTGACACCTAACCCAAAACTTTGAGGAGAATTTATTATATTTTAGCCTTCCAAAAGGTAAAAATTTAGGGGGACAAGTTTTTTAGGTTTTATTGGAAAACCAATATAAAGACACTCTACAACCTAAAATGTCATAGAACCTAAGGATTGGAACTCAAACATCGAAAATTCAAAAATTGACTATCTAAAACAACAATTGAGGAATACAAATAATCAAAGGGCTCAAAGTTTACTTAAAATATCAAAACGACTAATGGGAACTAAGACATTCTTGAATTCAAAACCAAGATGGGTGTTAGGGTTTGTTAGGAACCTCAAACCTAGTAACATGACAAAAAATCACTAAAACACATAAAACCAACCAAGAAGAGAAAAACAAAAGAAACCTTAACCACAACTAGGAACCATAAATGACAAGAAAGAAAGAAGGAACAATGATGAATAGAGGGGGTCCATAGCTTTGTCTAGCGAAAATGACGAGGTGTGTACACAAGGCATAACACAACCAAACAAACCACAAAAGGCACAAGGTCACTAACTAACCATATGGATTAGTTAAAGTGAAAAGGTCAAGTGAATCCATGTCATTCTCCTCCAAAACTTTCTCTTGGTCAATACCTCTAGATATCCTACACACTCAAGGCAAAACATCAAATTTGACAATGGAATTCATAGTTGAAGCAATGCATAGTGATCAATAAGAATGTGTATTCATCAAGAAATTCCATTATATTATAATTGGCTCAACATAACATTTAATCCAATCATAAAAATATCAGGACAAGGTAAGAGTAACACATGGGTGGGAACTAAAAGTGTAAAGAGAACTTGATTTTGATTTTCCCTAAACTCCATGTTGGCTTGATTGCCTTATCTTGAAAGAGGATGGCTTGAGAAAATGAATTCATGAAGGACAAGTATGTTGTTGGTTTAATGCTTCCTTGAGAATTTCCAAACTTATTGCAATACATGCATTTTCAAAATAGGAAATTGTCAAAGAGGAGAATTTATATTAGAGAAAATGTTATAGGCGAAGGCAAGAAAACATGCATATGACAACTTTGTTGGAGATAAGACTAACATTTTCCTTTAGTGGAAAATGAAGATCTTGAAGCTATAGTTGGAGACCTTAATGAAGGGGAGGGTTACACCATACAAGATAGCTAGCTCACAAGGATGAAAGGAAAAATATAAGTAAATTTGGTCTCTTATGTGAGTGAAAACTCCTGCTTTCCACTTAAAATCTTGGAGAATTTATGTGAAGATGACATGACACATGTGATTTAAAGACTTTTATAACACCTTATGCATTTCCAACAAATATTTTTGATCTTGGGACTTGTTCCATAGCTACATAGGTGAAGGAGACACTTTCACAAGAAGGTTTTGAAAGAAGAGGTTAAATTTGGTCTTGAAACTTGTGCCTCTAGCCTTTAGAAGTTGTTTGTGATAAGAGGGAAAGTTTTACAAGAATGGAAATCATGACATTATAAAAATTTTAGTGATCCTTATATTAGACCCTAGTATCATTTTAATCATATTTATTAAAATGTAAAACTATTTTTTTTACAAGTCGTTGTGATTGTAAATGAACCAATTTTGAGCTAATATCTTTACATAGATAACACAAATACATTGTTAGGGTCAAATACCTAACTATTGAATATAATTCTTTTTTAAAATTTATTTTCTTATTTTTGTGGTTCTCCAAATAAACGTGCTTGTTGTTTTCAACTAATTTCTACAATTCACCTAAGATAGATAAAATTCTACATGTGTTGAATGATAATTATCCAAATTGAGGATTTTATGAGGCTATGCATGATTTTTTCATGTGGAATACAATTATGTCATGCATAATTTCTTCCTTGTCTAAAATTCTTAGACATATGCACCTCTTTGTGTTTTTGATTGAGTGAAATACTGATCAAACAAAGTTGGTTGCCTAGTGTTTTATCATTTTAACAAGACCAAAATTTAGTTCAGTAAAAAATAGACTCATTTTGTCTCTTTAAACCTTTGGTTTATTTTGTACTTTTTGTACATTTGGCTAGGATAATATTAGTGTTAGGAATAATACTTGCTAATTGTTGTTATGAAGTTAAAATCTTATACTTGCAAGGTTAATTTATTGTTGATTTGGGAACTTAGGGAGATATCTAAATGCAATAAATATTTTAGATAAACATACATACATCAAGGTTAGATCCAAAATATTGATTATTTTGTGCACTTAATCATATATTTTTAACACAACTTTTGAAAAAACACACACCCTTTGAAATTGAACAATATTACAATGACCATTATCTTGCATAACTATGAATTGGTGATATAGGCATTGGGGTTGTTCATATTCCCTTATTTTAGGTGATTGATTTCCTTTCAAGAGAGGTGAGGCGCACTTAGTGATTTACCTAAGTTGACAAGCGTGTCAAATTACCTATCAACATGTCTAACTATGAAGAAGCAAATAGAATGAGAACACATGGATTCCAATGGAATTTATAATTTTGGCTTTTCTATGCTTACTCAATGAAGTTAAATGATATGTTTGAAAACATTTTAGAGTTAATAAGGACCATATTTTTTTGGATGTGTTGTAATTATATTATATTTAAAATACTTAGTTATATTAGCCAATCAAGTGGTTCACATTTTCTTATCTATCATTGATCCATCACATCCATTAAGTTTGGCATCATGAACATATCATGACCTATGATTACTATGGTCATGTAACATATTCAAGGGAGATGTTAAGAGGTACATATGATAGACAAAAGACACATGTTTTGATCAATTGTGGTGGATTTAATGATAAAGTAAGGGGCACTTTTTCTAGTCCATTGATCACCTACAACCATTTGACTAAAGGACGCTATCTTGGGCCATTGATTAAAGTGGAATATTTAAAATCTTTAGCTAATAGAATAGAATCCTAGTTTTTAAATAAAAATAATTAAACTATATGGTATCTTTTAAAGCTTTATTTTAGATAAGGTTTTTGATATAGATGGTAGTAACATTAATTTTCCACATAAATGAACACTATGTGGAGATTGGTAGAAGATTTTATGGAGTGAGATGGTGAATATCTATAGGAAAGGATGCCATGTTATGAATTGAGAAGATTGAAATGGAATATTGAGCCATGATAGATAGAGAAACTAGAAGTCATTTAGAAGCATCCATAAGGTACTTTATATTTCTTTTGATGCATTTGTGGAATGCTTTTCCTTGTTTCCCTTGATCTTTAGATCTTCCTTGGTCCATATTGATCTATTTAGATCTAGTAGGTGTCCCAAGTGAGTTTTGTCATATAGGTCACAAGTATATTTAATTTTTCACTTAGTGAAGGATTTTTAAATGGTTTATAAGGCTTAATTGAGTATACAATATGATCTAAGGTGGTTTTAATTTTGGAAGTTTACTTTTAAATATCAAGTAGTGCTTTGTAATATTTTAGTTATAATTTTTGAAAAAGAGAAAAAACATTAATTTCCCACATTGAGAAAATCTATGTGGAGATTGATAGAAGATTTGAGGTGAAATTATTCAAATATCTATAAGAAAAAGTATAAATTAGGGATGCTAAGTTATTATTTGATAATATGGAAATAGAAAATTGAACCATAATCGATAGAGAAACAATTTTTAGTGATCCATATATTAGACCCTAGTATCATTTTAATCATATTTATTAAAATGTAAAACTATTTTTTTTACAAGTCGTTGTGATTGCACATGAACCATTTTTGAGCTAATATATTTAAACATATAACACAAATACATTGTTAGGGTCAAAGACCTAACTATTGAATATAATTCTTTTTTAAAATTTATTTTCTTATTTTTGTGGTTCTCCAAATAAACGTGCTTGTTGTTTTCAACTAATTTCTACAATTCACCTAAGATGGATAAAATTCTACATGTGTTGAATGATAATTATCCAAATTGAGGATTTTATGAGGCTATGCATGATTTTTTCATGTGGAATACAATTATTTCATGCATAATTTCTTCCTTGTCTAAAATTCTTATACATATGCACCTCTTTGTGTTTTCGATTGAGAGAAATACTGATCAAACAAAGTTTGGTTGCCTAGTGTTTTATCATTTTAACAAGACCAAAATTTAGTTAATAAAAAAATAGACTCATTTTGTCTCTTTAAACCTTTGGTTTATTTTGTACTTTTTGTACATTTGGCTAGGATAATATTAGTCTCAGGAACAATACTTGCTAATTGTTGTTATGAAGTTAAAATCTTATACTTGCAAGGTTAATTTATTGTTGATTTGGGAACTTAGGGAGATATATAAATGCAATAAATATTTTAGATAAACTTACATACATCCAGGTTAGATCCAAAATATTGATTATTTTGTGCACTTAATCATATATTTTTAACATGACTTTTGGAAAAACACACACCCTTTGAAATTGAACAATATTACAATGACCGTCATCTTGCATAACTATGAATTGGTGATATAGGCATTGGGGTTGTTCATATTCCCTTGTTTTAGGTGATTGATTTCCTTTCAAGAGAGGTGAGGCGCACTTAGTGATTTACCTAAGTTGACGAGTGTGTCAAATTACCTATCAACATGTCTAACTATGAAGAAGCAAATAGAATGAGAACACATGGATTCCAATGGAATTTATAATTTTGGCTTTTCTATGCTTACTCAATGAAGTTAAATGATATGTTTGAAATTTTTTTAGAGTTAATAAGGACCATATTTTTTTGGATATGTGTTGTAATTATATTATATTTAAAATACTTAGTTATATTAGCCAATCAAGTGGTTCACATTTTCTTATCTATCATTGATCCATCACATCCATTAAGTTTGGTATCATGAACATATCATGACCTATGATTACTATGGTCATGTAACATATTCAAGGGAGATGTTAAGAGGTACATATGATAGACAAAACATAAATGTTTTGATCAATTGTGGTGGATTTAATGATAAAGTAAGGGGCACTTTTTCTAGTCCATTGATCACCTACAACCGTTTGACTAAAGGACATTATCTTGGGCCATTGATTAAAGTGGAATGTTTAAAAAATTTAGCTAATAGAATAGAATCCTAGTTTTCAAATAAAAAAAAATTAAACTATATGGTATCTTTTAAAGCTTTATTTTATATAAGGTTTTTGATATAGATGGTAGTAACATTAATTTTCCACATAAATGAACACTATGTGGAGATTGGTAGAAGATTTTATGGAGTGAGATGGTGAATATCTATAGGAAATGATGCCATGTTATGAATTGAGAAGATTAAAATGGAATATTGAGCCATGATAGATAGAGAAACTATAAGTCATTTAGAAGCATCCATAAGGTACTTTATGATTCTTTTTATGCATTTATGGAATGCTTTTCCTTGTTTCCCTTGATCTTTAGATCTTCCTTGGTCCATATTGATCTATTTAGATCTAGTAGGTGTCCCAAGTGAGTTTTGTCATATAGGTCACAAGTATATTTAATTTTTCACTTAGTGAAGGATGGTAAATGGTTTATAAGGCTTAATTGAGTATACAATATGATCTAAGGTGGTTTTAATTCTGGAAGATTACTTTTAAATATCAAGTAGTGCTTTGTAATATTTTAGTTATAGTTTTTGAAAAAGAGAAAAAAACATTAATTTCCCACATTGAGAAAATCTATGTGGAGATTGATAGAAGATTTGAGGTGAAATTATTCAAATATCTATAAGAAAAAGTATAAATTAGGGATGCTAAGTTATTATTTGATAATATGGAAATAGAAAATTGAACCATAATCGATAGAGAAATGATTGGAAACACTTTATGACTCATTTTTTATATATTTATGGAGTGATTTGCTTACTTTCCTTTGATATTCATATCTTCTTCCTAGGTCCACATGAGTTTTTTATCTATTTAGAGAGAAAGCATCCTAGGTGTTATTTTTCTCATATAGGTCATGGGTATATATTTTTTCACTTTTTGAGAGATATTCTATGGTGTATGAGGCACAATTGAGTGGTGGTTTTAGGGATTAGGCCCATGTCTACTTTTAAACTTTAAGTAGTACTTTGCAAGTAAAAATTAGTTTGTGGAGAGTGATGTGCACTTATAATCTTTATGGGGGTATTGTGTACTATCTAGAATATTTCATTGGCCCTAGGAAAATGTGTATATTGTTAGCCAATTTGGGCATTGAAGATATGTGGGATAATTGAACGTTATACTTGTTAAGCCAAATATTTTATCACATATATTGTATTTTCATATCATTTTGGATCAAATATAAACAATTTTTTAATTATCATGAGGTGAGAAAAATGACATATTAATAATTATTTGATTCCCTCTTCTTGACATGATGTATGTGTAATGATGCATATCAAAATAAGTGTTAGTTGTGTTTAATATTTGGGAAATTTTTTTTGGTTATAAACAAAATCTCTCCCTTTGTAAATAAAATTACTTGAGAAAATTTGTGCATTGTATTCTTTGGTTAGAATACTCTCTAGTCTCAAAATTTGTATTTCAAGTTTGAAGTCTCATGTAATCCTATTTTTATGTCTAGAGAAGATGTTTTCAACTAGTTATCCTCTCCATGGTGTGAATTTCATCATATTTGGTAGTGAATTTAAGGGGGTGATGGTTCATCTTTGGGAATTTTTTCTTCAGTTTATATTGTCGCATTTTTGTTTGGGTAGAGCACTATGATGTTCAAGTTTTCTTTCCTCACCATTGTGACATGAGAATTTAATTGTATATGGTGTTAGTAACCTCATCTTGACTTTCTTTTTCTTGAAACATTCAATTCTTTGAATCTCAGCTTTGTCCTAGCCTCATTCATGCATCTCAAAAGCTCTCAAAAAGGAAGGGGTTAGGGCTCTCAAAATAGTTGTTATAATAGATTCATTTGAAATTATTTCCCTTAATACCATTAGTGATAATCTCAACTTTTCTACTCTCAATAATTCATCTTATTTGTCACCATTTTGCATCTTCAAGACATATACTTTTAAGGCAATCAGTACGGCTTTGATTCTATGCTTCATGGTGTGCAACAATATCATAGATTTGAGACTACAAATTGATTCAATAAATATCTCCACAACTCACTCTCAAAATACTATTTTATTGCAAACAATATCTCTATCACGCATATCATTGATGAGAGTTTTGAGTAAATCATTCTCTTTACACGAAACTCTCCTTCATGTTTGGATGAGAATATTATTCAATTTTTATACACAAACATAGGCTAACTTTAGGCCTAAACCCAATCCAATCCTTCTCCCTTTATTTAGGAAAAAAAAGAACCATTTCCTATTTTCCCTCTAACCTTCTATGATTTAGCTAAAACAAACTTTATTCAAATAACAACAACTCCATCTAGAAATGGCTAGAATTAACAAACATAAGCTAAAATAAATAAAAAATGCACCTACATCAGACTCCCAAGGGATAAAAGACTTGTTCATGGACTCCTATCCATGAGGTTCTCAATACTTGTACCATGCTTGGATAGTTTTGAAGTTGTCATCCATGTGGCATCTTCAAGTGGGTGTCCCTTCCATTTGACTAAGTATTGGAAGTATTCTTTGCCCCTGATATTCTTGACCACTTTCTTGTCCAAAATTTCCCCAGGTTGCTTTGGTGCTTCTTTGAGTAACTGCTGCTCCCACTCAATAATTTTGTCTTCACCTTTTTTAGGTACTTCAATTGTTTGTTCTTCACCTTTGAAAGGGTATAAATCTGCAACATTAAAAATAGGAGAGATTCCAATGCCTGTTGGAAGTTCTCTTTCGTATGTATTGCTAGAAAACTTCCTTAGGATCTTACAAGGACCAATTTTCTTAGCCTTTAGCTTGTTATACTCACCCTTTGGAAATATTTCTTTTTTGAGATGAGCTAAAACAAGATCACCAAAATTAAAATTGACTTCTTTCCTCTTCTGATCAGCCCTTATTTTGTAATTGATGGTGCTTTCTTCAAGTTTCCTTTTCACTTGTTCATGGAAATCTTTAATTGCACTTGCAAAGTCTTCACCGTCAACACTTCTTGTTTCCATTTATCCAAATTTCTTAGCTCATATACTCCTCTAGGATGCATGCCATACATAATTTGAAAAGAACTCATACCTATGCTCCTGTTAGGTGAGTCATTATATGCAAACTCTGTTTGTGAAAGTACTAAGTCCCATCGTTTGGGATGCATACCGACCAAACTTCTCAATATGTTTCCAAGGCTTCTATTGACTACTTATGTTTGACCATCCATTTGAGGATGGTAAGCTGAGTTGAAGCTTAAATTTATGCCCAAATTTTTCCATAGAGTCCTCCAAAAGTGCACTACAAATTTAGTGTCTCGATCAAAGACAATGCTCTTAGGAAGTCCATGTAGCCTAACTATCTCCTTGAAGAATAAATTGGAAATATTAGTAGTTGTATCAACATAAATTTGCACCCCTAACACAAATTCCCTTTTGACCCTTAACATTTTAGAAAATCAAAAGTAGAGGCTTAATTCCAATTAAGCTCGTTGCTTGCATTCCACTTGGTGCCTGTTTTGTGTGTCAATGGGGGAGTTTCTATTAGGGACGCCCATGCGGTGTGTAGATGTCTGCATAGCACGCTTACGTCCATGGTAGATTCCTTTAGCTGGAGACTGTAGAGGCGTTACATTTTTTACTGGAAGTTGAAGAGTAACGTCCCTCTTCGGCTAGCCGACCCAAATATGGTTGTTTTTCACCCATCTCTTCATAATCTTCACTCTTCCATCCATATCTGTTTCCAAGTAGAAGTTTGAGAGTAGTTTGTAAGATCATTTGAGAATTTTCTCCACCATTTTGCATCCATTTCCAAGCTTTGCAGCAACACCATTCACTCCATTGTAGCAATCTACTACTCCATCACTCCAACAGGGTGAGCACAGGATAGAAACTGTGGCAATAAAGGCTTGAGTCCCTCTCGTTCACTCCTCCACAAGCCTTGAGTTCTTTCGACGAAGGCGATAAGCTCCTAAAATATCTCCTTTTTCTTTCAATTGAGTAAGCAAATACTGCTTGTTGTGTTTTGTGTTACATAGCTTGTAGTTTGTTTCCTTTATCATTTATTTCTACTATTCCAAACTTGGTTGTCCGTGGAGGTGGAAACACCAAGACGAGGGTCTGGTTGAGGCAGGCCCCTATACAGCCCCAACAATTTATCCCTTTATTGTGTGCAGGTGGAGAGAACTTGGAGTGAGCTGGCAAAGAGAACATTATATGAGATCGTCTTCGTCACCTTGGGGGTAATACATTTCCTTTATGTATTCATATATGCATTTCTATTTAATTAATCTCATTTTATCACTTTAAACATATCTAGACTAGGTTGGTAGTCTCTCCTTCTGAGTTTGATTTCTATCTTTTCGGTTCTTTGGCCGTAGGGATGCCAACGCACCTGTGAGACGCTAGCTCGCCACGTTGTCATCCTGGAACTGTGCTTTCGTCCTCAGAAAAAGATCCATCTAAGACACAAATCTGACTCTAAAGGCTGACTCATCTAGTCTCCTTCCAACATTCAGGATTGCAAAGTTATCGAAGGACGCATAATCCTCATCATTCTCATCCTTGTCATCCTAAATATCCTTTAAACTAAGGTGGGTTAGGGAAGCCTTTCTATTCTTGGCCTTTCGTGACCTGGGGCCTTGCAGTGCATGGTCCCCCTCTCTCAATTTTTTGGTGAATCCGACGTGAACCCACGCCTATCCATTTGTCGACATCCTGAACATTTTTGCATATACCTCTTGGTCGTGGTATGCTGGTGTGTTGTGAAATTTTATGAGCTTCACGACCTAGTCTACGAACTCTAGGCATATTGTTAGAAGAAGTTTGTGACACCTTCCGATGGAAAATATGGTCTCCTCTAGCTTCACTACCAGCCTGTTCTCTGGTTCTGTGGTTGGGTTGTTCGCACAAGAGCACGTATCGTGAGGTGAACTTAGGTTTCTTGATGAAACCAATCACGTCCCTACTCCTCTTGCGTCGCCAACCTCTTCATCCATAGACAAGAATGAGGCCATTTGTATCCCTTCCGAGTACGTCGTTAGTCTTGGTAAAAGGGTTAGGAGCATTGGAAAATCACCTGAAAGGCAACCCGAAGATGGCTAGGGCCACTAAGGTGATCGGAGAAATAAGATACATGGTGGAAAAAGACCAGACAAGTGTAGAACTCCTGGCTAGTCTCGCTGGTCTAGCTGAAGCATGTGCCCCCTTGAGTCTTGGTCACATGATACGACGTGACCTCTTTGAGGAACATGAGAGGCAACTGGAGATGTCAACGCCTCCTACATCCGTGTACATGGATGACACGGTCCCCTCGGTAAATATACCCTCTACTTCCAAAATTTTAGATATTGTCAAAGTAAACATAAACCCTTTGGCTTTCCACTTCACCCCTTCCGTCGCCTCTGGTGGTGGAGGATTTGGTGGAATGATGGGCGGAGGCTTGGGCGGCGGAAACTTTGGAAGTGGGGGTGGCATTGGAGGGGGCGGTGCTAGTGGAAGTCATGGTGGTGGATTTGGCTCTGGTGGAAGTCACACTAGTGGCGGCAGCGTCGGTGGTGGCTCTAGTGGTGGTCACGATGGTGGCATTGATAGAGGTCACACCGGTGGCGGTGATATTGGTGGTGGTTCTGGAAGTGGCCATGATGGTGGCCCTGGCAGTGGTTCTAGTGGTCTTATGTCTTCTAACAACCCTATTCTGAATACCCTTCTTTAGAATATGGGGCAAATGTAGAACCAACTAGCGAACCTTTCCCAGGCCTTAGATCAACCTATCTTTCAACCTTTCTCCTGACACAGCCCATTGTCGGTTGCAATTTTAAACACTCCATTCCCGCTAGGGATGAGGATTCCCAAATTTGAGAAATACGATGGTAAAGGGGACCCGCAAACACACGTGTCCACCTTTAACGCCTTGTGCACAAATTTCTTCCATCATGATGCATTGATGGCTAAACTGTTTCCTCGATCCCTCAAAGATACAACACTAGATTGGTACTGTTCTTTGCATGATAACTCCATCTTCACATTCGATCAACTTGTGAACCAGTTCTTGTGATAGTTCCAAGCCAATATCGGATTGAAGATGACCTTCTCAAACCTTGTTCGGTGCAAACAAGGAGACAGTGAAAAGGTTATAGACTTTATAGAGTGCTACCAAGCACTCTTCTCACAAATCTTGTATCTGTTACTCGACTCTGGCGTATAAAAGGTCTTCATAGGGAATTTACAGAGACATTGGCAAGAGAAGTTTTCCCTCATGAAGTATCCTTATTTTGCACATTTGTGTGCAGCTTTACGAGAGTACCAACAAATGGTGGTTCAATTTGGGGGTCCTCCCCCATGCTCCCATTTTGAAGGAAGATCTATTGTGTCGATCTTGGGAAGAGGTAAATCCGTTGTGAATGTAGTAGTCGTTGTAGATAACAATGGCCTCAGATGCGACTGAAATTTTATGAAGCTATCTGAATCTTATTCTTCCATCTTGCAGAAGTTGGTGAAGGATAAGATCCTCACCCTACCACCACCTAAATTAGTTAGAGAACCATACCCTAGTTGGTATGAAAAAAACATGTATTGTCAATACCATCAAGTTAATGGACATGATATCGAACGTTGCATGCACCTGCGTCATGAGATATAGGATCGCATCGAGGACGATACTATCTGTCTTGATGGGAGTAAACACAATATGAACAATTAGTGGGGAAAACTAATAGTGAGTTGTAGATATACATAGATCCATTTCCATCACTTTCTACTAACATAATTATCGATCCCACTGATTCTACTTTTCACCTTGAGGTGTATGTTAACATGGTTACTATCACTCCCTCTACTCGTCTTACGACCAGATCGTCAGATGTAACATTGACCTCGCAAGACGTTCCAACAAACAACAAACCTTCTCCACTTTATATTCCCGCTCGCCTTAATGGAAACATTGTGACATGGGTCCTAGTCGACCCTGTGAGTAGAGTGAATGTCATCAAGGAGGAGACATTACTCCTAAACTCCCTTCAAAGGGAGGAATATGAAAAAAAAAAGTCCGTCATCCGCACGCATGATGGAATTTCTCTTAAACCTTATGGATTGATAACATTGTCTATCCTAGTTGGACCTAGGAGTGTAGACATAGTCTTTGATGTCATCCCCGAGTCAGACCTATTCAAAGTGAAGCTAGGCATACCTTGGCTAGCTTCCATGAATGGGATCGCCTTCATGGTTCATAAATGCCTTAAGTTTTCCCACGAAGGTGTCATGCATGTAGTGCATGACACTGGATATTAGCTCATGGTATCCCATGGAGGATATTCATTGGATCACTTTTGGCCCACTCCAGTCGTTCTGCTCCCACAGAGAATGAACCTACTTTACAATAATTATGTGATGTACAAAACTGGGGATAAGGGACAACCAAAGTTGACCCTTCCTGTAGCCGAGCTACCAGCTACCTCCTCCAGAAAGGGAAAGGAGAAGCTCACTCCCTCTCGAGCTGACTCGTCCACTCCTCTCTCTTGGGAAGAGTACTGGATGAACAAGCCCAAGTTCTACCCGCTAAGTCCAATGATGCCTCCTTGGCGAAGGCCCAAAGTCAGGATATCAGATCTCCCTAACGGGTCCCCATGACCCTGGTACAATTTATATGGCAGGAAGAAAGGCTCATGGAGAGAGTTTTCCCCTCGACCTCTTCCTGTTCCCCCGAATAGGAAAGGATCCACCTCTAAGGTGGTAGAGTCAATTCATCCCACCATTTTTGAACCTACCTCTCCTCCTTCCATTCAGGAGTCTACCCTTCCACTAGAGACAATCATGGAGGAAACTCCCATGGCTGAACTGAATCCTTTTGTCCCTTCACAAGTTCAAGCTTCCGGTGCGAAGAGCCGTAGAAACTGCCTTGCACATGAGCATAAGCATTGATGAAAGGCTCTCCTATCTAAGCAAGCCTCCTTATAGAATAAGGAGGAAGAGAAGATCGCACCTCTTGCTGTGTCCTCCTCTTTCCCTCCTTCTATCCCTGAATCTCTTTTGGCTTCCATTGTGAGCACACATGTACCCGAAAGGGTACAAGTGTTCATCGCTCCTTCAGCGGAGCCACCCTTGTTGACTTCCATCCCGGATGTCTTGCCTTTCCCAAAGCTTTTGGACATGGTGAACACTTCGGTTGTGTCCACTGCGGTTCTTTCCTCCTCTTCCTCACCACTCCTTGTTTCGTTTGTGGGGAGTTCACCTCCCCTGATGAAGAAGAAAGTAGAGCGTGGCCCCTCCAGCAATGGGGGACATAAGAAGAGCCCACCTTCTTCGAAAGGTGGCCCCAAACTGACTTATTTTGTCTTAGTGATGAAACCAGTCTCAACTTCCCTCGAGTTTGTCACTGCTCCTGTGTAATGTCCCTTACCCGAATTTCCCTAGAGTTCATCTGTTGATTAGGTTTAAGAATTATTCTTTTCCAAATGAATGTTCTCTTAATGCAATAACCCTAGATAAGAATCCTGTATTCACCATATTAACAACATATCTGTTAGCATTAATATCTAGATATCCATAATATAAGCATAATCACAAAAGTAATAATGAAACAGAAGAGGAGTGGCATGGATAGATCCTCCTAAAGCTATCCATCTAATCCCAAGGGCACAAGCACCTCATTAGGACAACCCACCTGTTGGCTCTAAGCTGAATGTCCAAACCAAGACCATTCCATACTTAGAGTGGTGTGCTTAGTGGAAACACTGGTACCTGCTTTCTCTACCCACGTCAGTGCCTCGGAAGACACTTGACTTATTGGGTATAGTCGGGGGAACGAATAAGTGGCCCGGGCCTACCACCCCTCCAAGGCCACAACGGACTATGAGTGGAACCCCCACCCCTCCATGGCCCACCCAAGCCTTGGGATTGGGTGGACTAAGTGGAATTTCCACCCCTCCAGGGCCCATCCCTGCATTGGGTTCCGGGGGCAGACTTAAGTGGGGTTTTTAGGCACCACTTCCCTCTGACCCTTCCTCCCAATAAGCTTACAAAAACAAAGAAGACAATCTTTTAGCAATCCAATACATTTGCATTTATTACTGATTCTTTAAGTCAATATTAAAATCATTACCATCATGATGATACTAAAGAAAGCATTACACCAATAATCATATTAGCACTATTTGTTTCTTATATTCAAAATATGCTAAATATTATTGCTAAGTGAGTACATCACCTGAACTGTTGTGTCTTCCCATGACTCTTTATTCCTTAATTGCCTTCCTTCAATAGCTCCAATATATTCTTCACAATATATTTTATCCGATTGAAAACTATACTAATTCCCTCAGTGTTTGGCTCCCGAATCATAGTATTCCCTTCTAAAATCTGCTGGTCTATATCCCATATGTTTTGGCTGTTATACCAGACATATAATGCAGAGCTCTTATTTTATTTTTCCCGTCCCATGCTATTTTACCCCAAACTCATTTAATTCATTTTATATCCCTAAGAAGGGATATGTCTATTCATAGGGAGGTAGCTTTTAATCATTATGATGCCCCTTTTTTAATCGCTTCCTCTCCCCACTATTAGTTGCTACCTTTTCACAAGTTTGATCGCTGTTGTTTATAATAATTAATATGCCTCTAGAATCGGTGCCTTTAAGTTTAGGATTATTATTTGTTTATTTAACAAAGGCTTAGTCTCATTTAAATAATATTATTTTCTTGTGAATATTCTTATTATTATATTAACTATCTTATTTATTATAATAAATCTATTATAAATATAATGTTTTATATGATCATTATAATTATAATAATAATATTTAGGTTGCTATTATATTTGCATATTTTGATATTTATTTACTTAGTATATTAATAAATCGCTAAAATGTGTTTTGTGATTATTATTTATTTATTTATTTGTATTTTTCAATATGTTACAATTTTGGGGACATGACATCTCGAGTCTCTTGGTGAGCCTAGCAGTGAACCTCGGGTGAAAAATCCTCCATCCGTCGAGGTAAAACACGACACTCCCTTCAAGTGCATGTTTAACTCAGTGGATGAAGTCCCAACCTTGTCAGCGATCTTCGCTAGGTCGTTGAACCTAGACCCACAGGAGCTAAGTGACGAAGACCTTATAGGTCCCTCTGCTTTGGCCCTTGTTATGGGAGGATCAGAAGCTCCTCCCCTTAAAATTACATCATTGGAGGCTCGTCTTCCTTCCTTCGATGATCTAGAGTCAGAAGTTGACGGCCTCTTGGTCGACCAATGTTAGGGGGAGACTCTCTTCTTGATCTTTAGATTAAGTATGTGTTTTTGTTGTGACATGTGCTTCCCTGTAATCATTCTACATGTGTCTAGATGACCCTCGTCACCCCTATTGGTGCATGGATACAAGCATGGTGTTGGTGTTGTAAAATTTCCTCTATATGTATCTCTATTCTTCCATGCTTGTGATTGAATTTTGGTAAATTGGGGACAATGCAAAGCGTCGGGAGAATTTAGGCCTCCTTCCATGTTGACCCTAGTTTTTATTTTACTTTTTCTTTCATGCATTCTTCCTGATTTGGTTGGGGATTGATGATCGTTCACCTCTTACCACGGTTACCTACTATATATAAATAAAGGTAGATCTGACCCCGAGTAACTAGATCCCCCTGTTCCCTCTGTGCGTGATTTGTTTTCTTTACTTTTCACTTTATCTTTCTCTCGTCTTTTCTTGAGTTGTCCCTTTCATGTGTGACAATGAATCTTCTACATTACTTGGTCTTTAGAAAATTCATTTGTTTCCAAATGAATCTTTTCTCGAAGACCCTTCACACACTTCCTTGTTAGAATCACATTCTCAACTTAGAACCCTAATGGGATGTTTTTCCCTCATCATGGGTTCGTAAAGAAAGGACTTGAAAATCCTCCTCTGAACGGGAACGGTCTTAGTCTTCCCCTCGCATGAGCACATATCCTTCCTTTCAAATTCCTTGATGAAGTGAACATCTTTCAAAAGGATTCCTTGATGATGAATCGATTTGGGAAGGAAGGCATTAAGGTTTTGAACAGTGTGTCCCTTGAGTGGACCCCTTCTTTTCACGTCAGGTTCCCGAGGGACCCCTTCAAAAACTTTCAACAAGTTCTATCGTGTCTAGCTTGGGGGCAACCCGACTAGACCTGTTTCACATCTCGACATCTAGTCTGAGGGTATCCCGACTAGACCGTCTTCGCATCCTTACATCTAGCTCAGGGACAACTTGACTAGACCTTACCTTTCAAACAACACATCCCTTGAGTGGACCCTCCTTCCTTTTGAAGGGTTCTCGAGGGAGCCCTTTGAAATTCTAACAACTTAGCGATGGTCTGTGTGACTATTCATTCACTGGCCTGCATGACTGCTTCCTGATGTGTTCTATCTACGAGTAAACATGTCACCACCTCTGGCTCTACAGAGTCCCCTTTTCTCGGTCTCCCTCATGTGAGAGTTCTTGGGGGATACCTTCCTTTCTGATCTACAGGTCTATGAGGTTCTTTTCTCGGTCTCCCTCATGTGAGAGTTCTTGAGGGATACCTTCCTTGCAGGTCTGTGGGGCTGTAAGGTGCTTTTCCTGGTTTCCTTCATGTGAGAGTTCTTGAAGGATACCACCCTTGCAGAACCATGAACCTATAAGGTACTTTCATACTTTAGCTTTGTAGTTTCATAGAACTATGAAGTCCTTTCTTGCACTTCCAAGTTCACCAGACCATGCTCTACTTCCTCGTCAGTTCATGAATACATCTCTTACTCTATTACTTCTTTACTACTCTAATTTACATAAGCACTCATCAGTACTAATGCTCGCTAAAGTGGGGGAAAAATGTATCAACATGAATTTGCAACCCTAACTCAAATTCCCTTTTGACCCTTGACACTTTAAAAAATTAAAAGTGGAGGCTTAGTTCCACTTAAGCCTGTTTCTTGCATTCCACTTGGTGCCTATTTTGTGTGTTGGTGGGGGCATTTCTATCGGGGTACGCCCGCACAAAACGCAGACGTCCGCACGACATACTTACATCCCTGGCAAATTCCTGCGGCTCGAGACTGTAGAGGCATTACATTTTTGATTGGAAGTCGAAGAGTAATGTCCCTCTTTGGTTGGACGACCTAAATATGGCCATTTTTCACCCATCTCATCATAATATTCACTCTTCCATCCATAGTTGTTTCCAAGCAGAAGTTTGAGGGAAGTTTGCAAGATCATTTGAGCATTTTCTCCACTATTTTGTGTCTATTTCCAAGCTTTGCAACAACACCATTCACTCCATTGCAGCAATCCACTACTCCATCACTCCAATAGGGCGAGCACAGGACAAACACTATGGCAACAAAGGCTTGAGTCCCTCTCATTCACTCCTCCACGAGCCTTGAGTGCTTTGGAAGAGGGCGGTAAGCTCCTACAATCTCTCCTTTTTCTTTCGATCGAGTAAGCACGTATTGCTTGTGTTTTGTGTTACGTAGCTTGTAGTTTCTTTCCTTTATCATTTATTTCTACTATTCGAAACTTGGTTGTTCATGGAGGTGGAAACACCAAGATGGTGGTCTAATTGAGGCAAGCCCTTATACAACCCCAACAATTTCTCTCTTTATTGTGTGCAGGTGGAGAGAACTTGGAGTGAGCTAGTGAAGAGAGCATTGTATGAGATCATCTTCGTCACCTTGGGGGTAATACATTTCCTTTATCATATTCGTATCTGCATTTCTCTTTATTTAATCTTGTTTTATCACTTTAAACATCTCTAGACTAGGCTGGTAGTCTCTCCTTTTGAGTTTGATTTTTGTCTTTTCGGTTCTTTGGTCGTACAGACACCGGTGCACCTATGAGATGCTAGCACGTCGTGCTGTCATCTTGGAATTGATTGAAGGGTGCATAATCCTCATCATCCTAACTATCCTTTAAACTGAGGTGGGTTAGGGTAGCCTTTCCGCTCTTGGCCTTTTGTGACCTAGGACCTTGCAGTGGGTGGTCCCCCTCTCTCATAGTAGCATCACTTGTTTTTGTTCATAGAATAAAATGTGCCATTTTGGAAAATCTATCAACCACTACAAAGATTGAATCATGCCCCTTTTGAGTTCTTGGTAACCCAAGTACAAAGTCCATACTTACTAAATCCCATGGTCTATTGGGAATCGACAATGGCTGATATAAACCTACATTTCGACTGCTTCCTTTGGGATGTTGATACACTTTACATCTTTCTAAAAACTTCTTAACATCATTACTCATACCTGGCCAATAATAGTGTGCACTCAACTGAGCTAATGTCTTTTTTTGCCCAAAATGCCTTCCTAAGCTGCCACTATGTTTCTCTTTCAATAAGTTCTCTCTCATGGAACTTCTTGGAATGAAAAGTTGACTTCCTTTGAACAGTAGACCTTCCTGTATCATGAAATCCATCCAAGGAATTATATCCTTGCTAAGAGGATTTACACATGCTTCATATGCCTATTTGAACTCTATATATTCCTTGTACATTTCTCTTAGGTCATCAAAACCCATTATACTCACTTCAGATCCCTACATTAGCAAGCTTCTTCTACTTAGAGCATCTGCAACTTTGTTAGTTTGGCCACTTTTATGCTTGATAACAAAGGTAAAATTTTGCAGAAATTCAACCCATTTTACATGCCTTTGATTTAATTTGGTTTGGTTACTGATAAACTTTAAAGCATGGTTATTAGTATACAACACAAATTCTTTAGGCATTAAATAAATCCTCCACTTTTTCAAAGCTTGAATAAGAGCATAAAATTCTTTGTCATATGAAGAATATTTATTTCTTGCATCATTTAGTTTCTCACTATAGTAAGTAATTGGCTTACCTTCCTGACTTAGAACAACACCTACAACCACCCTACTAGCATCACATTCAACTTGGAAAAGTTTACTGAAATTAGGTAAAGCCAAAACTGGTTGTTCTGTAATCTTTTTCTTAAGCAACTGAAAACTTGCTTTAGCTTCTCTAGTCCATTGAAATAGTTGTTTATTTCCCTTGATTGTATCAACAATTGGAGCACAAATTCCACTGAATTTTTTTATGAACTTTCTGTAAAAACTAGCCAGTCCATGAAAACTTCTTACCTCAAAGATATTCGTTGGAGTAGGCCACTCTATTATGGCTTTAACCTTTTCAGGATCCATTTTTAGACCATATTTAGATATTACAAAACCCAAATAGATTAACTTTGGTTTCATAAATGTACACTTCTTAAGATTGATTAATTTTTTTTCTTGCTTCAACTTACTTAAAACCAATCTTAAGTGTCTAAGGTGTTCTTCCTTTGTTTGACTATAGATTAAAATGTCATCAAGATAGACTATTACAAATTTTCCTATGAATTCCTTAAGTACTTCGTTCATTAATCTCATGAAAGTACTTGGAGCATTTGTTAAACCAAATGGCATTACTAACCATTCATAAATCCCATCATTTGTTTTAAATGTCATTTTCCATTCATCACCTTCTCTTATTCTAATATATGATACCCACTTTTAAAATCTATTTTGGAAAAATACTTAGCACCAATCAAACAATCCATTAAATCATCCATACGAGGCAAAGGAAATCTATAAATAATGGTGATTTTATTTATGGCTATGGAATCTATAAATTCTCCATCCTCCATCTTTTTTTGGGCTCAATACTGTAGGAACAACACAAGGACTTAGACTTTCTTTGACCAATCCTTTGTTAAGAAAATCTTGTACTTTGGCTTTGATCTCTTCATTATCCCTTGGAGTCATTCTGTAAGCTGCTTTGTTTGGAAAGTTAGCTCCAAGAATGAGATCTATATGATGACTGATACTTCTTATTGGTGGCAATTCATTAGGCAAATCATCCACAACAATATCCATGAATTCATCTAACATTTTTTGAATTTCTACAGGTAAATCAACCAATTTTGTACTTGTAAGAATTACTTTTGGTTTTCCAATTAGAGAAAAATTTACCTCTTCATTCTTCATTTGATGCAATAACTCTTTCCCACTTACCATCAATACCTTAGGCCCGACCTCCTCAACTGCATTTTCATCCTTAAGGGGTATCAGTGTGTTCTTATGTCCATCTTTTTCAAAAGTATATGTGTTACATCTTCCATCATGGATTGCCTTTCTATCAAACTACCAAGGTCTACCTAAGAGAATATGACAGACACACATTGGCATAACATCACATATTACTTTATCTTTGTAACTCCCTATTTGAAACTCTACTTGACACTGTTCATTTACCAATACTTGATGCCCTTTTTGCAGCCAAGCCATCTTATATGGAGTTGGACGTGTTGTCTTTTTCAAGCCTAGTTTATCAACCATTTTGGTAGATACAATATTGTCAGTACTCTTGCTATCAATTATAACTTTACAACATTTACCTTTAGCCTTGCAGGTAGTTCTGAACAATGCTTTCCTTTGTGTGTGCTCATGGATTTCTTTGTTTGGCTTAAGCAAGACTTGTTTCATGAGCAGTGCCTCTCCAACCTCGGATATATTTGTATGAACAGGTGATTATGTAGTCTCCTCTTCAACTTGAGAAATATGTGCACTTCTTTGACTTGTGGTAAGGTTATTTGGACACTCATAAGATCTATGACCATATTGATTACATTTAAAACATTTTCCAAAAAATCCTCTACCTCTACCTCTTGAATAAGGTCTTCTTCCTCTAAAAGAATCATTACCTCAGGAGGATTATTCTTGGTGATGTGAGCTACTAGCTTCTTCTCTACGAGCTTGCCACTAACCTCTTCCACTTGGTGATCCTCTTCCTCTGAAACTTCTACTTCTCCCTCTCGAGCTTTGTGCTTGTTTTCTATAAAATTTCTCCTCTACTTTGAGAACATATTGATATGCTTCCTCCACTGTTCTTAGACACAAAGGTTAATTTCATCTTGAATATTCTATCTCAATCCATTGAGATACTAAGCCACATTCTCTGTATCATCCTCAATATGACTAGCTCTAATGGTCAACCTATAAAATTCTTCTGTATAATCTTTAACTGACATTTCTTTTTGCTTAAGATTTTGCAATTTCTTAAAAATATTAAGCTGGTAAGCTTTAGAAAAGAATTTACCTTTTAGTTTAGCTACCATCCTCTCTCAGTTCTCGATTTTTGGGTTACATTTTTGTCTCCTTTCATCTTGTACTCCATCCCACCAGAGGGATGCATGACCCTTCAACCGACTTACTGCAAATTTCACTTTTTTGTCATCAACAACATTTTCATACTCAAAATATTTTTCTATTCCACTTATCCAGTCAATCAGTTTCTCAGCATCCAGGCTACCTTCATACATAGGTACCTCAAACTTGGGTTTGGAACTCGCTCCCAAAATTTCCTTGACAAGTCTTGTTTCAAATCCTTCTTTTGCTGCTTCTTCTTCAGATTCCTCCTCTTCATCACTGACATCATCCATGTCCGTGCCGCCTCCTTGTGCAAGTTCCATAGCTTGCAATCGTGCTTGCATTTGTCTCATTTCTTCTAGAATTTCTGCATTCACAGCTTGTCTTCCTTGTCCTCGTCCTCTTCCTCAAGCTCTAAATGCCATCTCTTAACAAAGAGAATCTTCTCTCACACCTACAAGAACTATTTCCTGCTCTGCTAATAATGATATAGGGCTGCAAAATAATTTACTTTTCATATGCAAATTTATGAATTGATATTGTAATTCCAATTTGCAACCAAAAAATGATTTTTTAAAAAACCTGTCATACTTCTGCTTATAATAGCTTTTTCACCAAATAGAATTTCCCAAAATCATTTTTGGGTTTTGTTCTACACATTAGCAGCTTTCAAAATCATTTTGAATTTCTTGATTTCATTAAGAAACGAGAAAGTTACAACTATTTTACTGTGACTGGTTTTTTTTTTAGTTACAGTTACAACTGCTACTATCTTCACATCAACGAATTCAACTTTTGAATGGAAACACTTACCATTTTTTATAGTCTTCAACAAAATTTACCTTGTGGTGATTTCTTCCTTCAACAAACAACAAATTCTTTATCTCATATCAGCTTCAATTCAACGGAAATCGTTCTTGGCAATGACATCTTCAGAAATTCTAGTGATTGTGACAATCTCTTTTGGAGCAGTAGACCATCTGCACAAGTGATTTGTCTTGGACGGCTGCAGATCCAAAAACTCCTTCCAAATGCTGGCAATTCTTGATAGCTACAAACTAATTCTATTCTTTAAGTAGCAACAACTTAATGAAACATGCCAACTCTTTTTGAATTAGCCACAATAAGTCCCAACGTCTGTATTTTCTATGGGCAAGCCTCATATATTACTTGGTTATGAATTTCTTCTATCCCCTTCTAAACTGTTGATCTTCTTTCATTTTGCAACAACCTTACTTACATATTCTTTAGTGATTTGTTTTATTCTAGAAAAACATCAGACCCTTTATAATGATTGTCAGATTGCAACAACGACCTATTCCTTGGATGGGGCAACAACTATAATGATCTTAAAAAAAACAACAATTCGATTTGGCTCTGATACCAAACTGGTGCGCAACAATAACATAGATTTGAGACTACAAACTGATTCAATAAATATCTCCACAACTCACTCTCAAAATACTATTTTATTGCAAACAATATCGCTATCACATATATCATTGATGAGAGTTTTGAGTGAATTATTCTCTTTACACGAAACTCTCCTTCATGTTTGGATGAGAACATTATTCAATTTTTATACACAAACATAGGCTAACTTTAGGCCTAAACCCAATCCGATCCTTCTCCCTTTATTTGGGAAACAAAACAACCATTTCCTATTTTCCCTCTAACCTTCTATGATTTAGCTAAAACAAACTTTATTCGATTAACAACAACTCCATCTAGAAATGCTTAGAATTAACAAACATAAGCTAAAATAAAAACAAATGCGCTTGCATAACTTCATATGCACTTTTGTATTTGTTCCATGCTTCTTTCGTAGTTTTGGATTTGGATCTACAGTTCTATCTCAATTGTGATACCTAATAATATAATAAGTTTGGCCTTTTGATTGACCATATAAAACCTCTATTTCTCATTGACATTTTTTGCAAGCATGGTGACAATGGAATTTCCAATGTCCATAAGGTCTCAAAATTTTATTTGGATTTGGACCTTTATTTTCTAGGTTGAATAATTATCATCTCTCAACAATTGAGATCTTTGAAGTATTGTCTTAGAATTATTTGAAGTCATTTCTTCTAACTATGAGGGTTCCTTATCTCTAAATAGGTTTCCTTTTTATACACTTGTTTGACCACTATATCAAGTCTCTTGATATACCCACCCTTCTAATATATCCAATTAATCACTTTTATATAACCAATAGTATGCGAAATAGACCTTAAAACATACAAAGGCAAGATGGTATATGGTAACTAGATGACATGTAAAAGATATTTATGTTACCAATAACAACCTAGCAATGGAAGGACCAACTTTTGATATACTTCATGACAAATTTTGAACTTTGTAGTCCAAAGATAATACATAAATATATGTGAAATATAATGAAAATTCTAAAATAATAACCCTTATTTCTCCATAAATTTTTATAAAATTGATACTACACACTTTTATTCTAATATTATTAATATTTTTATACAACTATCATAATAAATTTATCCATAAACACAAACTAAAGACGTTACTAATATTAAACATTGTGACTTTATTAAACATAATATAACAAAAATATTTTTTTATTATCATGGTGCATTAAAAATAATAATATAATGTTTCTTTTTCCTACTATATTTAAATGACTGTATCATATAATAAAAATAATGCATATTCAAATAAAATTGATTGGCTTCATTTTTCAAAGCATTTATTTCTCCTTGCAATTATTCAATGTGGAATTAAATGCATGAAATATTTTAAAAATTTGAATCTTGTCTAAACTGCCACATGTCAGGAATAAAGGGAAAGATTATCAAATTTGTCTGTCATGATCCTGCTCTTGGGAGAGTGGTGGAGCCTTTCATTATCAATGGTCAAATCCCCCATTGATAAATGAATGATGCTACACTTCAAGCCTATGTTTAGATTGCTAAATATTATTTAATTCATTTATATAAGAATAAAATATAATGAATTTTAGATTATATAATATATTCTTACTATACATAATAAGTAAATTAATAATAATTACATACTTCACAAATTTTAGATAAGGATTTAGAAGTCGACAAATTCTTTTGATCTAAAATAGAAAAACCTTGGATGGAACTCTTTCATATGAACACACAAATGAAACAAATCAATTGATACCTTTGAGAGCTATCAAAACCCTTCTAATTTGTTTAGAATCAAGCAACTTACAAGGCTCCAAACATATGCCTTGTGTTACTTTTGAGGGATTCAATATTGTATTTTTGAAAATTCTTAATAGTCTAAAGTTCTGGAATTAATATTGGGATGTTTGTCTCTTAAAATAGTGTGATATATTTTGAGTAAAGTTAATAAATCTTACTTTTGCATAACTTATAATTATAGCCATTCATGAAATTTCATCTTGCCTAGATATTTTGTCAAATATTTCATGCGCGTGCTTTAATAAGTCATAATATTTTTTATTTTGAAGCTTCAAAAAAGGGCTAAGTCATGATATGTCATGATAGTTAGGATTTAAACAAAATTGAATAAGAAAAAATATAAATCAAACCTTTTACATCATGTGAAAATAATTTTATAGCTAATGTACTTAACTGATCACTTAAATACAACAATTGAGATCTTAGTCGAGCACTTGCAACTACACTATGTAATTGCACCCCTTCTCACAATCTTATTTTTTAGCACACCTCTGCTTATAGGCTATGAAAATAATGAATGTAATTGCCACTTCAAGCTCCTTCCATCCTTTTGTGGTGCTAATACTACTTGTTGGATATTGAAAATCGCATAGGATATTAAATTACACCACAAATTTCAAAATAATACTCAAATAATATTCACATATCATATTTACAAGATGATTGCTAAGTTATTTAATTGGGCTTATATAAGAATCACTTCTTAAGCACCCAAATAACCTCTGAAACTACCCAATCTATCACTGAAAACCTAACCAAATACATTACAAAAATTATATTGCTAGCATGTATAAGATCTATTAACATAATAATAAAATTTAACTTATAATATAGCCTAAGCTCATTGCGCACACAACTACACTAATACCAAACCCTCAGACTACAAATTTTAGACCATAAGGACCCCAAAATATAATAATATTTTATTGTGTAGAATCTTATAGGTTAAAACCTTAGGGGATTCAACTCTAAAGAAATACCTTCACACGTGCATGCATATTGGATTTTATTAAATAATCAAATTTTTTTTATAAAGTAAGCAACATTTACAGGAATTTGTACCCTTTACACGAAAAGCCCTTAGGGCCAAAAAGAAGCAAGTAATAATAAACATTTTTCAGGGTGTTGTACCCTTCACATAGAAATCCCAAAGGGCCAAAAGGAAACTAGTTCAAACAGACATGAACTAGGAGAAAACAAACATAAAAAACTGACTGACAGTTGTAGAACTACTAACAGGGATTAGACAACCCCAGAAGAGGGGACTAATATGACTCCCTAAACCTGAGGCCACAAAGAAGAAACGAATTTGGGGAGTCCCTTCTTCTTCCTCAACCAAACTGACCAGGAAGACTCAACATCGAATTCCACCGAGTGAGGTGAGGGGAGCGGATCCAAAATAACCACCCTAGGCGAGGAATCACCATGCAACGAGGGAGTCGGCAACGAATAAGTGGAGATAGGAGTGATCAAAGGACCAAGAGAGTCTTTCAACGAAGGACTGGAAGTTTTTGGCTAAACATCAATAGCAGATCGAGGTAGAAATGTTGGAAAACGTGCCTCAATTTACTGGCTTGGACCTCTAATAGAGGCTTGACGAATTTATGCCCTTATCATTTTAACGCAGTGTTCTCATTTGGTCGGCATGACCCTTTCATTCGTTGAGACTTAGCCTGATCGACGAGACTCTGAGGGTTGCCACAACAATGGGCTGATGGGTGTAGAGTTGGTGGATTGTTTGTTGGCCTTGGCTTTATCAGCAGAGCAGTCGTCTATCGACAGAAGGATATGCTAAGTCTCGTTGATGGGCCGATGTCTTGCATCAACGGCTGCTATCAGATTCATTCGACGGTGTTGGCTACTTTCCGTAGCATCCGAAGGCAAGCACTGTTGTTAACCTTTTCACCGAGTGGAATTGCCTGTGCGCATGATGCGTGGTAGCTTGTCAAAGAGGTGAGTGCAGCGAAGAGAAGGTGGGCCCCGAGCTGCTTTATGTGAAGGGTTGTCTGGCCATGGACACTTTTCTACACCTCAGGAGTTCCCTGGGGAATCTAGCGTATGCCGCTAGAGATTCCCCGAAGGAGCTCCAGCGGCTTCCATGTAAGCCAAGCGGAGTGCGCGAGCGGTGGACACGTGGCAGCTTCAGAAGCTCGTTCCGGGAGGGCTCATGGGAATCTTGGCGATTCCCTCCTAGATGCTTTAGAACCTCCTGAGCGGTGGATGTGTGGCTTGTGGGACCCGATAAGGTTGGCGGTTGGTGTTTTGGTGATAACGGATTATTGTCGGCTCGAAATGTGATGAAAGAGTTAGCGATGGCGAAGGGTTTTCAGAGCTCGATGACAGTTGATTGATCACTGCTCAGTCAAGCGGCAAAATGAATAGCAGTGCGACACATGGCAATTTCTCATCGGTTGTTTTTCCACTGTTGTTGCAAAACAACATTTATTGTCGGAAGCTAGATTGGTGAAAAGCGATATATTATGCAGTCATTTGAGATCGGATTTTGGCGATTGGCAGAGCCCGAATTTAGTATTTTCTCTGCAACAAATTTATTGTGGGGGTGGCTCGATGCAGGATTGTAGGTGGATCTGATCCGAGATTGATTTGACATGTCAGTGAAGAACTCAATTGAATGCACCCTAATTGGTGGTTGTTTGGAGACTTGTAATAGTCGGTCTTTACTAGAAGTCGAAGAGATAAGAAAAAGCAAGATACTGAAAAAGAGTCAGTATTCACTGTATGCCGAAATAGCATTGTAATAGTGATTGCATGAAAACTCAAGTGCTACTATGAGCTAACTATCAGAGAGTGAGGACTATAACTCTGTATGTAATCTTTTTCTTACTGTAATACAAAGTGTCCTTCTCTTGGTGTGGTGGGTTTTTTCCCGAAAGGGATTTCCCACGTAAATCTGGTGTTATCTCTGAAATAATTTTATTTTTGTTACTCTTGATACCCCGCATGTGTTCATCTTAAGTGTTTTAATGTTTTAAAACTGGTCTTTGCACGTCTCCTATGTGGTTTTAGCATTAGGAAAGCGTTTCCACACTGTTTCTTTTTCCTTACAAGAAAAGGTTCCACGAAAGGGATAGCCAGAAGAGGAGCTTGGAAAGGCTCCAACTCCATGGGAGAAAAAATCAATGGAGGGTCACCCTCCTTAGAGGAAACATTCGAAGAGGAAGAGCCAACCATGACATGGTCCGAGAGAGAATTCTTCCACCAAGTAGCAGCACTCTTGCGGTGAGCAAGAGGGCAACCAGAGGCCAAGTGACCAACAAAGAAACATCTCTTGCACCAGAAAGGGAGCCCCTCATAGTCTAGAAGCTACTTCCAAGGTCTGTCCTCCACCATCAAGACCACAACCATGGAGAGGTTTGGAGATATCCAAATCAATTAAAATACGAGCCATCGTAGTATGCCCAAGATCTCGAGATGTAGAATCCACCTTCAAAAAGCTACCAATGACATTACCAATAGATTCAAAATAAGAATCCTCCCAAAACTGGAGAGGGAGATTCAACAGTTGAACCCAAACTGGTTTGATATTCAGAGGCTTCGTAAGAGGATTGAAAGAGCGAGACCAAGTCCAGATGAACAACGAATGAACACCCCGCATCCACACCCTATCCAACACTTTGTCTCGATCCTCTGAGGAAGAAAAGTTTGTAAAGAAAAAACCTCTAGCATCGGGATAGAGGTCAATCTATCCAGAAACAATAGGCTTCCAAGAAATGGAAACTCACTCATGGAGATCAGGAAGGGAGGGACATAAGTCGTTAAACCTGCAGACCACACCCTGATGCACATAGAAATCTTCATTCTCATCAACCTCAGGCCCACAGACCACAATAGGGGAGGCTCGGGCACAAGGTAGAGGATGAACCCTAGTCGAAGCCAAAGAAGGCATAGATTGAACACAGTCCTTTGAAACTGCATCAGAAAATGACTTTCGTTTACCACTAGTAGTAGGACCACCAACAATAGGAACAAAAGGCAACACCTCAAAGAGAAGAGGAGCAGAGGGAACACAACCATCAAGAACCCCCAATGTAGAAGAGGGAGCCCCAACTACCAGATCTCCACAAGCAACCCGACCACCAAATCTCCCACCCAGCGCAACACCCACAACAATCTTCCCAAACCCACATCCATCCACAGAGGGCCCAACCACACTCATTGCGCGCACAAAAGGCACACAGTGCGATGCGTCCTCAAGATCAATGACCAATTCTTCCGTAGTGGACTGTTGAACGAAACACTTCCCCTTCCTGCTCGGAGACATTTCAAAAAATATATATCTATTATTTTGGTGTTATAAATAATCAAAATGTTACATAGTATATTGCTTTAGTATTAGGGAGAAAGGGAATAATGTGATTCTAATGAATCTATAGAATATATAGATTGAACACATAGAAATGAGAGATAGAGTTATTTTATTATCTTTATAGTGCCACTTTGAGGGGGAAACTCCAAATAAAACATACAATTCAGTTTAAGTGTCCAAGATTCCTTCCATTTGGAAATTCATTGCAATATATAGAATTTTCCAAAGGAAACTACAACTACTACCATCCCACGCATGTAGGATAAATATTTTATTCTAACAACCAGTGGGATGATTTATAAAGAATATGCATCCTACTTTATTAATAATACCTAAGGGAAATTTACAAAGTGTATGCACCCAATTAATACTAACTAACATATAACATTGCATGTACCCCTATGAAAATATTTATCCTCAAAATTTGAGATGAGAAAAAATGGATAGAAAGATGTTGGGTTCCCATGTGGTATCTTTAGGTTGCAAGCCCTTCCACTAGAGTAAGAACTCTTCGATAGAATTATTGTGTAGATGCTTGGTGTTTTTCTCTAAAATAACCCTAGGTTTTTAAAATATGGACCCCTCCTCATCTAGCGCAACTATCTTAATCGAAGTGTGAGTAATTGTCCCTATCGATTGGGAAATTGAGTCAAAAATCTTAAAACATGCACACCAACCACAAACTGTTAGAAGTAAGCTTTAAAATCCGAAATCAAACAATAGAGCATAAATTAGCATAAAGTATTATATGCAAACAAACAAAAAATATTATACCTTCATGCCATAATTGGTTGACCTCTATTGCTCTTCTCTTCTTTGTTGGATAAGATTTGAAGTGTTTCTCTCAGTTTTAAGTGCACAAATTCAATAGGCTTGATAAGATAATAACGACAAAGATTTGAAGGCTATGGTTAGAGAAAAAGAGAATTCGAAGATTGAATTTATAGGTGGAGAGATGGTGGAATGAACGGTCAAGATCGAGAAGAGAATGAATGGTCAAGATTGAATGTGACAACTTTAATGAGAAAGTTGCTCATTTTCAAAGTTAAATTAAGTGAAATTAATTAGAGAAATTAGTGGAAGTGGAAGCAAAATTAATGGTGGAAGAAGATTGAGAAATTTGTGGGAGTTTGTAAGAAGTCAAATTTCAAAACTTATGGTGATGGAAGAGTTAGATTTAAAAATTAATGGAAATTTGTAAGTTAATTTCAAAAATAAAATAAATGAAAACTCATTCATTTTTGAAACCATGAATAATTAATTAAATAAAATAATTTAATTATTAATAGGGGAACATTAGGTTAGTAAGATTAAATAAATAATAAATATTTATTTAATCAAAGATGGTATTAGATGGTTAGGAATTAAATAATTAAATAACAATTATTTAATTGGAGAAATGATAAAATGGAAGAAATTCAAAATTATTTAATTATGAGTGTGTGAAGAAGAAGACGAAGATTAGGGTTTACATGTGATTCTAGGGTTAGATAGAGAATTAGTCAAAAAAATTTATTGCAGGCTCGAGAAAATTTTGAGTGTCTACATTTTTCCCCTCTTTGAGACAATGTGATTTCTAGCATTGTCTCAAAGAGAAATCTTAATTTCTCTTTGAGTGTCTACATTTTTCCCCTCTTTGAGACAATGTGATTTTTAGCATTGTCTCAAAGAGACATTAAGATTTTTTTAATCAAGTCCTACCTTAGTGGAAATGGGATAATGGTGCCCCCTCAAGAAATTTGGCGAAAAAAATCCAAAAAATTGAGCCAAATTTTCCGATAAGATGCTTGAAGGTAATTGTATGTGTTGACAATGAAAAATTAAATTTATAACACAATTAGGCGAGCAATATCAATAAGAGGAGGAAAAACCTAGTGCAAGTAGTGGAAAAAAGGGACCCATTAGGGAAAAATAGCCTTATATATAGGCCATTTGGGGAAGCTTTCCTCATTTTCACACATATATTTTAGAAACTTTAGAGTGGAGTGATAGCTAGCTGAGCAACAATAGAGCGATGGTAGGTATTTCAGAGGTAGCTCATCGAGTGTGGCACATGCAGACCTACAAGCGGTCAAAGTGGTTAGGTGACATGGTATGTATCATGTTTTTGTTTTGAAATTTTGGCATTCTTTTGCTAGATTTAGGGCTAAAAAAGGGTAAAAATTGCAATGCAGAATTTTGCACCAAAATTGTCATTGCAAGTGACACAATTATCAGATTGTGTGATGCATATGTAATGGCATGACACAATTGCTTTTTAGGACTGCAAACGTTTGCATGCCGCAATATTTTTACATGACACAATTGTAATGTGGAACCACATGTGTGGTAAATAGTGACACAATGGTTTTAGCACTGCAAGTGTAATAGTAGAGTGGCACATTTGTTAAAGTGATGCATTTCCAAGTTTGGGTGATGCAATTGATTGTGAACATAAAAGAAGCTCTTTGTACTGGAAATTTTTTATTGTGATTTGTCACATAGGATAGGATAGATATTTTTAATTGATCGAATATGTTGATTGGAATGCAGGTGAGATTATTTCCCATGTACATGCGTGAAAATCGATCGACTTCTATGGCATTGTGACATCACTTGGATATAGGAGAGAAAACCATACTACATGAGGTGGGTTTACATTATATCACTTATATGCTCGATATTAGGGCTAATTGAGGTTTAATTACAACATTAGTGGAGAGGTGGTACTCAAAGACCAATTCATTCCATCTACCTATAGGCAAGTCAACAATGACCCTCAAGGATGTATGGAACATCCTTCGAATTCCTATTCACGGTGAGAGGGAAATTTACAATCCCGACTCTAGACTAGAAATGATGGTGAGATGCTTTGAGATAGAGGATATAGGGATTGAGAAGTATAAGATCCGATGAGATGTCTTGGTAGACTGGTACAATAGATTGATAGTATTCATTTGTAATGTATTAGTTAGAGTGCTAGTTCCTGATCGATGAGGGCACAAGTTCCTATTCGGATGGGACCAAGTGCTAGAGGGAATGATGATCGAGGGTACTGTATATGAATGGGGAGCATATGTGTTGGTGATGATTTACTTTTAGTTGCATGATATTACATATAGAGGTGCATGTTCTATTAGATGCAGAGTGACATTTCTATAGATATGGGCACATGAGCGCACATTGCAGTGTGCCTTGTGGCCAACAAAGATCTAGCCCCTAGATTACCATATGTATACATGTACAGCGGAATAGTTATGCTGAGGCATATGGGTGAGTTGGGATACTAGCGACATGAGATCAGCATGCTAGTTGGATTTACATGGAGACCATATAGGCAGTGCCCTCCATGGGATGATGATGCAGACCATTTGTTATATTACAGAGAGACATAATACTTGATTGGGCAAATAGTCCAGTCACAACATAAATTATTGAGAGAACTTTTTGATCAGGTATTGCATCAATTTGGAGATCAACAAGGAGTTCCAATTGTAGAGGTTATATTTGTGAGATCAACGTGAGAGATAGGCATTGGGGGCCCATGATTAGTGCATAGGTAGTGATTCAAGAGTTTGATAGTTTGCAGCCAGAACAATGGGGAGCAGGGCTAGATATAGTAGATTTCAGGACGACAACAAAGTATGATGCCTAGTTGAACAACACAAACCGATACCCTTGACAAATCTAGGTGTGTTGATAACCTGAGATAGGTAGGGATGAGGTCTGAGAGAGAGGCGACAAAGATTGTGAGGCTAAGGGAGGGGAGGGATGGTGATAATGGATGAGATGGAGGTAGAGGACATCAAGTTAGAGGGAGAGGTGGTCAAGCCATCCCTGTTATCCCATAGGTATTGTCGATAATAGAAGAAGAGAAGAAGATGAGGGAGGATAAAGCACAACAAGAGGATGTGGGGATTTAGGACATGGAGTTGTAGGAGGTACCGATTAGAGAGGCATTAGAGGATGTGACCATTCAGGAGGGGGAGGTTGGAGATGCCCCAGATCCACTACAGGCACAAGTGGTTGCATTGTAGGCATAGATTGTGGGGTTACAGTCATAGGTGGCAGGCCTACAGGAATAGATTACACAATTGACTATGGAGAGAGACACAACCGTGATTAGAGAACAACAAGCAGAGTAGAGGTTTGTGAGCTTCATTGAGATAGTCAGTGGTCCTACTACAAATCTAGCATGATAACTATATTAGGCGGGCCAAGAGATAATATATTACATAGAGCTATATGAGGATGCAATTCCACCACCACAACGAGCACCTATACGTAGAGTAGATCAAAAAGCTGATCCCACTCGAGGAGGATGGTCAATAGTGTAGGAGTAGAGGGTCCTAGGAGGCCACCACCCAGGGCATAGACAAGGGAAATCAAGACAGGACCTTCTAGAGGTTGACATCAGGGGCCCTCACATGAGAGATAAATCACCTTTAGAGGAAAAGGGTAGTACTGGTTAACCCAAATTTTAGATGATTATATTATACACTAATGTACATTTTGATTGAGCCTACGAGCTCCATTTTTTATAGAACTTTTGATATTTTACTATGACATTGTTTTTTTGGATATATCTATATCTATGTCTATATCTATATCTATATGAGATGTATTATTTTGGTGGAAACTATATATGATGTCTTATGAGTTCCATATGCATGTTCCTATGATGCACATATTATGATTCATGACATGCTTATGATAGTTTCTATTTGATGTGATGATGCCTATAAGATGTGATGCTTTATGGTACATTTTATGTATGTATGTTATGTTTAATATAGATGCATTTGGTTTGGTTTTTGTTTCTATATGATATGGATATACATCTGATTATGATTTTATTTATATGGATGCCTAATATGCTATGTATGATAGTACTAACATGCATGGATGAAAGATTATATGATGTACTATAGTAGGATGTGATTATGATAGCTATGATTATGACCTAATTTGTATGCAGGATAGAATGATGACCTAATTATGAATAGATATCTAATATGAATGTAAACACAAGATAACATGTGAATATATCCCCTAATTCCCTAGTGAGGAAATTAACTAGGTACAAGACATTTATTAACACCAAAAGGGGAGGGAGGTTGGTTGGAATTTTCTAATTGTGTAGATGGAAGGATAGGAGACTCATTAGGTTTAGAGGATTGGGGTTTATCTTGAGGTGGAGGGAATGAAGGTGGATACATGTATGGGAAGATTGAACAAATTTTTTTCATGGGGATTTAGCCACATTTACTAATAGTTATTGGAGGAAATTATGAGAGACATGAGATGGAGCGGATTTGTAGGTGTTGGGAAAATGTGTCTCAACCTTGCAAATACATAAGGTATTTTCCATACATCAGTGCGGGGGGTGGGTACTGTGGGTTGGGGGGACCCCTAGTGGGGGGCCCGAGGGCCATGTGCCCTGGTGGGGGCTTGGGGGCAGTGCCCGAAAGCCACATTTTATGTATATTTTATTATTGTAAATCTGGACCGTTCATCATTAGGTCTTAGATCTGATGGTTGATATTTTGTTGGCTTGACTTGCCCTAGAAAGCAACCCTATTTTATGATAGTGTTGTATTACGGTTGGGTATTATGATGTATTCTGAGAGTCTGATAGCGGTCGTGTTTCCATTGGATCTTTGGTTGGTGATACTCCTGTGAGAAGCTTGCTTTGAAAGTATATTGTAATCTTTGTGATTTTTGAATAATATATTGGGTGACTTTTGGACTGTGGTGTTTTTCTCCTAAAAGGGTTTTCCCCACGTAAATCACCGTGTTGTGGTATGCATGATATTTATGTTTATTTCTATTTAAGTTTTTGTAACTAAAAAGATATGTAAAGTTTTGTATTATTCTCTTCTCAAGATTAGTGTAGGAATTTGTTTTGCTACCTTAGCTTCCTTACAAGTGTATTGAAGCCTGATAACCTTTGGTTTCAGTTGTGGATTGTTGGGTTTTTTGAACTAATCTAGATTTGAGTGGCAACTTGTGTAGAAAACACTTTGTGATCTTGTTACAGGAATTTTCAGATGGCAAGTTCATCAAGGAGAATAGAGGTGGACAATTTTTTTGGAAATAATTTTGAAATGTGGAAGTTGAAGATGGAGGATCTATTGATAGATCGAGATATGTGGGATGATGTTGATGAGAATGTTTCAAGGCCCGCAGATCCTACTCAGGCTGCTCAATATGATGTTATGTACCATAAATCTAAGGCTCTAATCATATTGTGCTTAGAAAACTCTATTTTAATCAATGTCCATGAAGAGACCTCTGCACAAAAACTATGGAAGAAGGTTGGTGAGATATATCAAGCCAAATCTTTAGTGAATAATATTTTATTGATGAAGAAGTTATATTCCTTGAGAATGGAAGAGGATGGACAAATTACAAAACACCTAGAAGCATTCAATATGTTGGTGGATCAGTTGGCATTGGTTGGCATCAAAATGGATGAGGAGGAGAAATGTTAGCTCTTGCTTTGGTCTTTGCACGATTCATGGGATTCTCTTGTTATGGATATTGGGAGTACTTATATTATATTGAAGACTGAAGATGTGGTGGGTTATTTGCTTTCTGAAGAGATAAGCAGGAAGGTATCCATTAGTACCAAGGAAGCTCTAATTTGTTTTTGAAGACCTAAGGAAAAAGGAAAGAAGAATGAGAAGTGTGATAAATCCAAGTCCAAAGGGAGATCTAAATCTCTTGGAAAGTCCAAAGTTATTTGCTGGAATTGCGGTAGGCCTGGACATGTTCGTAAGGAATGCAAAGAAGAAAAGAAGAAGAAAAAGAAGAGATTTCATTTTGATTCTAAGTTTGAGAAGGAAGATGGTGACACATTCATTGCAACTTTTCCAACTCGTGCATGTAATGATGCATGGTTAATTGACTCAGGTGCATCTTTTCATAAGAGCTTTAATAGAGATTGGTTTTTTGAATATGAATAATTTGATGGAGGTAAGGTGTACTTGGGTGATGATTGTTATTTAAATATTGTTGGTTGTGGTAAAGTTAAAATTAGATTCCTTGATGGTCAAATAAAAAGGATTAATGGTGTGTTGCATATCCCTGGATTAGCACAAAATCTGTTATATGTGAGTAAACTAATAGATGCAGGTGTGCAGGTAGTATTTTCTAATGCAAGATGTAAGATGGTTAGAGGTGTTATGGTGATTGCTAGAGGTGTCAGATATTGCACATTGTATAAGCTTGATGCATGCACTGTTGAGTGCAATAGTACTTCTATGAAAAGAAAGTTTGTGGAAGAAGTGAGGGTTTCACCTTCAGCTGATGATCATGGATTTTGGGTACCCAAAGCTGCTCTTTCTTCTGAATCAAAGTTACCTACAGATGATACTATGTTATAGCACTAGAGACTTGGCCACATTGGAGAAAAGGGTCTAAGGACCTTGAAAAAAAAAAACCTTGTTGAAGGTTTGTCTTATTGTAATCTTGAATTTGATTTTTGTGAGCATTATATTTATGGAAAACAAAACCACGTTCAATTTTACTTGAGTTCTCATAAATATTGTAGTGTATTGGATCTTATTCATTTTGATGTGTTTTTTCCTATAGATGTTCCTTCAATTGGTAAATCCACATATTATGTTTCATTTATTGATGATTAGAGTAGGACATGGGTATATTTTCTAAATAGTAAATCTAAAGTTTTCAGTCAATTTAAGGTGTAAAATAATGGTTGAGTTACAAACTAGAAATAAAATAAAATGTTTGAGGACTGATAATGGTGGTAAATTTTTCTCTAACAATTTTGATAGATTCTGTAAATATTTTGGTATTCATAAACAAAAGACAACTCTGTATTCTCCACAACAGAATGGAGTTGCAAAAAGAATGATTAGGATACTAATGGAGAAGGCTAGAATTTGTTGAGTGGTGCTAGCCCAGAACAAAGGTTTTGGGCTGAAGTTGTTGCCACTGATTGTTACCCGATTAACAGGTCTCCTACATCATCTCTTGTTGATAAGATCACTTTAGAGGCATGGTTGGGTCGCAAGCCTTCATTAAGACATCTTAGAGTTTTTGGTTGTGAATCATATGCACATGTACCAAAGAGAAGCGAACAAAGTTGGAGAACACGGTTGTGAAATGTATCTTCATCAAATATAGTTATGGTGTGAAAGGATACAAGCTTTGGGATCATGTTGCAAAAAAGGTAATACATAGTAGAAGTGTTATTTTTAGAGAAACTAAGCCTTATTTTGTTACATTGCAGCTAGAACAAAGTAAATAGGAAGATGTGATTCAATTTCCTTCTATACCTAAGAAAGTTGAATTGAGGCCTATGAATAGACAAGAAGTTGAGGAGAGCTCATCTAGCTCTAAATCTTCAAAAGAGGAGGAAGAACCTCCAACTCAGCTTGTTCATAGGTCTACAAGGCATAGACAACCACCTGAAAGGTATTCGACTGATGATTAGAGATGTATTTTTTATTTAAATACTAACATGGATGAAACCAGATTAGTAGAAGAGGCATTAGGTATGAATGATTTAGAATCCTGGAAGATTGCTATAGATGAAGAAATAACAGCTTTGAAAAATAATGATACATGGGACCTTGTACCATTGCTTGAAGGATGAAAACCGGTTAGTTGCAAATGGGTGTTCAAGAAAAAGATTGGTTCAAATGGAGATATTGAGAAGTACAAAGCAAGGTCAGTTGCAAAAGGTTACTCTCAAGTTGAGGGTGTTGATTATGGTGAGATATTTTCTCCTATTGCAAAATTGGCATCCATTAGATTTTTTCTTTCTATTGTCATTGCTTATGATTTAGAGGTTGAGCAAATGGATGTGAAAACTTCTTTCCTTCATGGTGACTTGTAGGAAATATTTATATGACACAGCTGGAACACTACGTGGTGAAAGGTAAAAGTAAATTGGTCTGCAAATTGAAGAACTATTTGTATGGCTTAAAACAAAGTCATGGGATGCGGTACCCGAAATTTGATACATATGTGTTGAGTTTGGGATTTGAGCGTTCTAAATCAGATCATTGTGTTTATTATAAAACTGATGGTGATCATTTCATGTTTATTGTATTATATGTTGATGATATGTTATTTATTGGTAGAGGGAAAGGTATGATTTCAAAACTAAAATCTCAACTTGCTGCTAAATTTGAAATGAAAGATCTTGGTGTAGAAAAACACATTCTTGGGATGGAAATTAAAAGAGATAGAGTGAACAGAAAGCTATGGCTTGTCCAAAGTAAGTATGTCAATTCAATTTTACAAAGGTTTGATATGCAAGATTGTAGACTATTGTGTGTTCCTGTTTCAGTTGGAACAAAGTTATCTATTTCAGATTGTCCAACATCCCGATCAGAGATGGAAGACATGAGAAACTTGCCTTACCAAAATGTAGTTGAAAGTTTTATGTATGCTATGGTTTGTACTAGATCAGACATTTCCCAAGCAGTGGGAGTTCTTTCTAGATATATTTCTAATCCTAGTAGAGTTCATTAGGATGCAATTAAAAGAGTCTTCAAATGTTTGTGTGATACCTCAAATTACTCCTTATAGTTATCATAGTAATATGACTGAAGATGAGATTTCCCTTGATATTCATGGTTATGTGGATTCAGACTGGGCAAGTGATGTTGATAGTAGATGATCCACTAATGCTTATGTGTTTACTTTATTTGGTGGTGTAATTAGCTAGATGAGTAAGCGATAGGCTGTGGTTACTTTGCCCACTACTGAAGTTGAGTATATGGCGGCTACTCATGCTTGTAAAGAAACCATTTGGCTTAAGAGACTGTGTTTAGATATTGGAATAAAACAAGTTGAAATGAGAATTTATTTCGACAGTCAGTGTGATATGACTAACCAAGAACCCAACATTCCATGCCAGGACCAAGCACATTGTTGTACAATATCATTTTGTTAGAGATATGGTTGAAGATGGCAGAGTGAAGCTAGTTAAGGTAGAGACTTTGATTAATTTTGTTGATTAATTAATTAAGCCTGTGAGCATAGAGAAGTACATATCGTGTTCATAAACTATGGGCCTCTTGACCCATATCAATTAAGAGATGATATTTATACACCCTCACATTGCTCTTGCAAGGTGTTCAACAAGTGGGAGATTTGTTGGGAAAATGTGTCTCAACCTTGAAAATACATAAGGTACTATTGATACATCAGCACAGTGAGGGTGCAAGAGGGTACCCCCCTTGTAGGGGTCCGGGGGGACACCCCCTAGTGGGGGGTTGGGGGGTCGCATGCCCCCAAAAGCCACATTTTATGTATATTTATTATTGTAAATTTGGACCATTCATCATTAGGTCTTAGATTTGATGGTCAGTATTTTGTTGGATTCACTTTCCCTAGAAGGAAACCCTATTTTATGAGGGTGTTGTATTGCGATTGGGTATTGTGATGTATTCTGAGAGTTTGATAGCGATTGTGTTTCCTCTAATCTTTGGTTGGTGATACTCTTGTGAGAAGCTTGCTTTGCAAGTATATTGTAATCTTTGTGATTTTTGAATAATTTATTGGGTGGCTTTTGGAGTGTGGGTTTTTTCTCGCGAAATGGTTTTCCCCATGTAAATCACCGTGTTGTGGTATGCATGATATTATGTTTATTTTTATTTAAGTTTTTATAACTGATTTTTTTTGTAAAGTTTTGCATTATTCTCCTCTCAAGATTAGTGTAGGAAATTGTTATGCTACCTTAGCTTCCTTATAGTAGGATTAGGGTGATGTGGATTGTAAGGATGTGAGAGATGAACAAGTGGAATAAGAAGTGAAAGCTCCCATGGGTTGGTAAATTGAGGATGAGGATGAGGATCTTGAAAAGGAGTTGGATATGGGGATTTGGGATGTGGATGGGGTTGGAGAAAAATCTTGGATAGAGGTGTGGTTTCCCTTGTCAAAGGAAGGGGAAGGATAAGAGATAGGAAATGGATTGGGATTGGATGAAGGTAGGGAGGATGGAATTTTAGCACCAATTCTAAGGAAATATTTGAGTATGGCATCCTTATCATTGTTGAAGTAGGTGGCGACGAGATAATTAGTGGTGGTGGATGGGACTTGAGGGGAACTTTGGATGGGTGATTGGTGGAAGCTTGGAGAATTTTATCTACCGATAATGGACTAAAGGTGGTCCACAATACTCTCACTATCATTATAAGGGACATACTTAGGTTGGTCAACACGACTATCTTCATCATAATTAATATGATTTGGGTTGACCTTGATTGTGATCTTTTGTTTTGTCGGATTAGGATGCGGGTTCATGATATGGATTTGGTTTGGAATGGATGAGGTTAGATTAGGTTAGATGGAGGATAAATTAGATGGTTAGACATGGTGAAGGATTGATTGGAAGATGATTGTTAGGGATTAATTTTGGATGAAAGAGGAAATTAAGATGATGAATTAGAAATAGATTAGGGATTAGAAGAATATGACCTAAGGATTAAGATGGAGGATGATATTAGGCTTGGGATCAAATGTCAAGACCTTAAAATGATTAATTCTCTATACTTAAGATAAACTAACATCCTTAAGAAAGAGTTGGTTGGATTTGATTTCTACTTAAGATAGGAAAAGTTCTTAAGTTGGGATTGATTGGATTTGATAACTATACTTAAGATAGACTAACGTGTTGGCAGATGGTCAACACTCCCCTCGGGATTCATGACATCGACTAATCGCCTCCCATGGATCCGTTAACTCTAGCGGATGTATCGGTAATTAATAGGTCGACCTTTTCATTCAATGCCAACCATGAGGCCAACAATTGGTATCAGAGCCAAAGGTATCGGGTTTGAATCCCCTCAAGTAACCCTGGAGGGAGATTGTTGGTAGATGGTTAGCGCTCCCAGTGGGATTCATGAAATGGAATAACCACCTCCCATGGATACGTTAACTTTGGTATTTGTATCAAGCATTAATAGTTCGACCTTTTGGTGTAACGACAACCGTGGGGCCAACATAATGTGTTGAGCTTCTCTTTTTCTATTTTTCCTTGATGACAATATTGTGTTTCAGATTGGAATCTTTGTGGTTGATTATTCATTTGCACTGTTTTTATCCTGTCTTGGCACACTTACTTCGGCATTATGATGTTGGTTTTGATGGCACTGATCTCTTGACTCCATGTGCATATTACAAGGAATCTTGTTTACATCATAATGTCTCTATGTTCAAACTCTTTCAGGTAATGTTTTCTATTAACTTGGTTTTTGGATTCATCAAATGTAGTTGGTTTTTAGTTTTAAGAAAACCTTGTCGGGTTTCCTTAAACATTTGATATTGGCATGGGCATATGGTACAATTGATAATTGCATGGGAAAATGACTTTAAAGGGAGTCACATGTTTACGATTTTAATATGGTTATCATGGGTATTAGACTTTATTATATTTCTGAAGGCATTGGATATATTGGGCTTTATGTCATAGAAAATGGCTTTGTATAAAGGTCAATAAATTGAACCTTACTTTTGCAAAGAATCGGGTCTTATGTTTGATAATTCACTAGGCCTTGAGGCCGACAACAGGTTTGTGAAATTTACTTGTCAAGTCACTTGGAAAGTGACTGAAATCGACTCTTGTAATAATGCCTAGATGTCTAAGGTATTCATCATGTTGATAAGACAAGGAAATCATGGTAATATTTTTCAATTATGGTGTCGGTTTATTGCATGTATGGAGTTGATTTAGTCAAATTATTTGATGTCGTGGACTTGAAATAATATCATGACTTGAAAAGTCATTGGTTGCATTGCAAAGGAAAGTTTAGGGCAATCGCGTTATGTTTCATAAGCTCGAGGGTTTGGAACCCTAACTTGGTCGCCAACATAGAGATCTTCTCACAGTCGTTACTCAATTTTTTGGATTATTGCAACTCTTTGACAATGAAATGGGGCATATGCAAGATCCTTGCCTTGGTCGATGTTTGTGTCAGCCGCTTGTCTTTGGGTGAAGGCTCGATATTGGAAGAAGCTTCATTGGTTTTATCTTACAGCCGGGTTGGTAAACTTCTCCATGATGGTATCTCTCACACTCCTCAAGTATTCACCTTATCATCTTCTTTTTGAGGAACCGTTACTTCTATTGGCACAAAAATTGAAGACAAGTGTTTGCTTCTTTCTGAAAAAATGCTCAAATGGGTTTATTTTTTCGTGGTTAGAAATAATGCATAACCAAACATTTTATCATATCATTTCTTCTCCTACCTTAAGGGATGGTGTTTTCGTTGGAGGGTAATCATGATACTTATGTCTTTCGTTTGGAATTTGTGGTTGTTGTTCTTGGGTGTTTCGTTACATTTTCTATTGCAATAGTATTCAAGGGTATTTTTGTGCATGGTATATATTGTTTAATTTTGTTTCAGTTAGTATTGCCTGTGCAGGCTCCTTGTGTGGACAGGTTTCAGTCTTCTTTCTAAAAGTGCACTTCCCTTGACCATTCTGTTAGAAACAAACCTCCATGATGAGCACTTCTTAGAATCATTGAAATTCCTAGAAACATGGTTCGATAGAAGTTGGGTACATAAAATTTACCTCTTTTGTTTTTGAAAAATGAGAAATATGTTACTGTGTTGTAATTTCTTGAGTTGTAATGATGAAATATATGTAAGAAGAAAAATAGAGTGCGATTGGTTTTTTTTTTAGATTTATGAAAAACAAAGAGAGAGAGTTAACTGTCTTTCAGAACTATGAGAGATGAATGTGAAATATAGTGAAAACCAGTGTGAGTACATCACAACCATTGTATTGAAGAAATGTTGAGTTTTGAGATTGAAAATCTAGAATATATGTTCAATATCAAGTTGTCTTAAGACTTGATAATGACTGGATTTCTGAAGGTTCATTCTTGAACCTTGAGGATTTTAGGCATTGTTCGTCAAGAGGCTCTTGAGAGAAAATAGAGAAACAAAGAGATCCTCCATATCATTGTATGTCTCACTGAAAACATAAAAGGGGTTGGTGCTCCCTGAAATTGGTGTTTCAAACTAAGGGGTTGGTGCTCCTTGAGTTGGTGCTCAGAAATCAGCCTATAAGGCATTGTTAAAAGTGGTTATGAAAATAAAAGCCTAGAAAGGCAACATTTATGAGTGGTTTTTCTACCCTAGGAGGCTTTTCCACTCGACATATCTTGTGTCATTTTGCTTATATGTGGTTCATCTGATTCATTGCATGAATGATTTATTATGTTATGTTTCACTATCATACTTCTCATTTCAGTTATATGTAATTGCATTCAATACATGAATGAGTTTATCATTGATAAATGAGAGCATAAATCTGTTTTATTTCAGTTTTAGTAAAATTTGTCAAAACAGTTAATGACACTGATTCACCCCCCCCCTCTCAGTGTCTTTTTGACTCCAACAATTGGTATCAAAGCATAGGGTCCTCTGATAGGTCTATCCAACCTAGGATTGATTATGGCCTTGGAATCTATTCAAAATATCTCAAGCTCATGAAGGCACATCCATAACTAGAGCTCCATTATTTGATGGAACTGATTATGTATTCTGGAAAATCAGAATGGAGACTTATTTAACTTCTATTGACCTCGATGTGTGGAGCATAGTGTTAATAGGGTACACTTTACCAATTTCATTGCCCACAACTTCTGATGAAGAGAAAATATATGAAACTAATGCAAGAGAAAAACATGCTCTCCTTTGTGCTCTGACTAAAGACATCTTTATCAAAGTCATGCACTGCAACTCTACTAGGGATATCTCAGTTAAACTTGAAACTATCTATCAAGGAAATGAAAAAGTGAAGCAGTCAAAAGTCCTCACTCTAGAACACCAGTTTGAAGAAATAAAAATGAGGGATGATGAAAAAGTAGTTGATTACTTCTTGAGAGTTGATGAAATTTCCAATGCTATGAAGGGTCTAGGAGAAGAAGTAAAAGAATTCAATGTTGTAACTAAGGTCATCAGAACCTTACCGACTAAATTTTAAGCTAAGGTCTCTACTCTAAAAGAGAAGAAACACTTTGACTAGCTTACTCTAGACAACCTACAAGGCACTCTGACTACCTATGAAATGAGAATCAGTAAAAAAAAATTCTTCTGCAAAAGAAACTGCATTTAATACTGAAAGGAAAGAAAAAGATGAGGCTACTGAATCTGAAGTTTTTGATTCCAAAGAATCCCACTTTGTTAGGAAGCTCAAAAAGGGGTCTGGAAAATATAAGGGAAAACTTCGCTTCAAATGTTTTAACTATGGAAAAATAGGCCACTTTTTTGCAAAGTGCCCCTATGGTGATCTAAATAGTGACAATGAGAAATCTGAAAAACTACCTAAGAAAAAGGCCTATAGACCTAAACAAAAATTCAACTTCAAAGAGAAGAAGAGTTTGCTCAGCAAAAATGAAACAGACACTGAATCTAAAGATTCTTTAGATGAAGAAGATGAAAACCTGTTCATGGCTGAAATCATTCAGCATGAAGATACTAACAACAATGACGTTGAAGATGGCGAAGTGGGTTTTGAAGGAGAACTGAAATGTGCATTAAAAGAGCTAAGAAAACATAAAAAAAAAGTGTGTGCTCAAGAACAAAACTTTGCTCAAGATCTTGCACAAGAGCAACTCACTAATCAAGAGATAGTCTCCTTGAAGACTCAACTTGAAGAAGCCAAGAGAGTTAAGGATTGTCTTCGTATAGGCTTAAATCATAAAGATCAGGAAATTCAAAAACTTGAACATGAAATTTTTGATCTTAGGAAGACCATTGAGATGTATGAGAGTACTCTAAAACTGAATGACATGCTTAGTAAGCAAAAATTGAACAAGGACAAAATATGTATTGGATTCGTGAAGGGTGAATTTTCAAATGATAGTGCAAAGGATTATATTGTTACTGGAAACAAATGTTTTGAATCTAATCATCCTGATTCTGATAAGGATCATGCTCATCCTTTTAGGAATAACATAATATCATATAATTCTCACCCTTTCTTTTATGGGTATTGTTATTTCTGCAACAGATTTGGCCACAAGGTGAGCTCTTGCAGGTTTATGAATCCTAGAACATCTAGATTTGGTCATAGGAAAAATATTGGCTTTGCTAGACAAGTTAGATGCTTCAAATGCAATTCCATGGGTCATTATGCTAAGCAATGCAAAGCTGATGTGCAAAGTAAACAATAGAAAATGAAAAAGGTTTGGAAACCTAAAACTGTCAACAACATAGAATAAACTATGTTAGTTCAAACAACTTTCCATTCCAAGAAAAAGGACTTATGGGTCCTAGACAATGGTTTTTCAAATCACATGACTGGTGACAAAGAAAAATTCACTAATCTTGAAGATTATGTAGGTGGATATGTGAAGTTTGGAAATAATTCAGGTATACAAATCAAAGGTAGAGGGTCACTTCTTCTGAATGAGGACACTCCTATCTACAATGTGTATTACGTAGAAGGTTTAAAGCACAATCTTTTAAGTGTCAGTCAAATCTGTGACAATGGCTATAATGTTTTGTTCACTTCACAGGGATGTGAGATTAAAAAAAGCTTGGAAAGGCTATTGCTACTGGAAGAAGGACTAAGGGAAACGTTTACAATCTTCTTGACACATTTGGAAATGAAAACAATCAAGGTATGTGCTTAATGATTCAAGTTGAAGAAAGTTGGTTGTGGCACAAGAGACTAGGTCACATTAACTTTGACAATATGGTTAGGATAAAAAAAAATATGAATGTAAGAGGTCTGCCTGTTTTAAGAAAACTTGAAAATACAATTTGTAAAGAATGTCTCAAAGGCAAGCAAACAAAAGTAAGCTTTAAATCTAAGGAACATTCTTCTACTAGGCCTCTGCAACTTGTTCATACAGACTTATGTGGTCCTACAAGGACTAGATCTATTAATGGTGAGAAATATTCCATGCTATTTGTTGATGACTACTCTCTTATGGTATGGGTTACTTTTCTCAAGCATGAATCTGAAGCTTTTGAACATTTTAAAGTATTTAGAAAAATGGTTGAAAGGGAGTCAGATTTAAAATTGAAATTTTTGAGATTTGACAAAGGTGGTGATTTCACCTCACAAGAATTCATTGACTACTGTGAAAGACATGGCATAAAAAGACAATATGTTGCTGCCAGAACACCTCAACAAAATGGGGTTGTTGAGAGAAAGAACAAAACTGTAAAAGAGATGGCAAGGACTATGTTGGATGAAGCAAAACTGCCAAACATGTACTGGAAAGAAGTTGTTCATACAACTATCTATATATTGAATAGAGTACAAATCAGAGTGAAATCCAATTTCACTCCATATGAACTGTGGTATGGTAAATCTGCCTCAATTAAATATTTCAAAAAATTTGGTTGTAAATGTTTTATCAAGAGAGATGATAATTTAGGAAGATTTCAATCTAAGTCTGATGAAGGTATCTTTTTAGGATACTCTACTCATAGAAAAGTCTATAAATGCTTTAACAATAGGCTGAATAAGATTATTGAATCTGTCAATGTCAAATTTGATGAAAATCCGCTTTTAGATGTTGAACCTATGCAGGATGATGAGGAAGAAGAATTTGAACTTGAAATAAATTCAGAAGGTTTTGAAACAACAAAGCCTAAAGTACAATCAATAAGTCCTAAACTAGCTGAAGAAAATTCTAAAAATGCTGAAACAATCCCTGAAAAATGTGTAACAAAAACACCTTCAAAATCTCTTGCTAGAAACCATCCTAAAAATTTGATTATTGGAGATAAATCTGTAGGAGTTCAAACAAGAAGAAGAACTATTAGCTTTGATGAAAAATATCACATATCCGAGCTTACTTCTTTCTATTTAATTACACAGTTTGAGCCCAAAATTTTTGATGATGAATGTTGGCTTAATGCAATGCAGGAAGAAATTGATCAAATGGAGAAAAATCATACTTGGGAGTTAGTCCCAAGACCAAATGACAAAAATGTCATAGGGGGAAAATGGATATTCAAAAACAAACATGATGAAAATGGCCATGTTGTTCACAACAAGGCTAGGTATGTCTACAAAGGATATGCTCAACAAGAAGGTATTGACTTTGGTGAAACCTTTGCACCTATAGCTAGACTTGAATCTATTAGAATATTCTTGGCTTATTCTGTTTTCAAGAAATTTACTGTATATCAAATGGATGTCAAAACTTATTTTCTGAATGGTTATTTGGATGAAGAAATTTATATAGAACAACCTGAAGGGTTCATTTGTAAAAACAAGCCTAATCATGTTTACAGGCTGAAAAAGGCTTTATATGGCCTAAAACAAGCTCCTAGAGCTTGGTACTTTAGATTGGATAGTCACTTAATTTCAAAAGGTTTTATTAGAGGAGGTGTAGACAACAATCTTTATGTTAAGATTGAAGGATCTGATATTCTCGTTGTTGAAATCTATGTTGATGATACTATCTTTGGCTGCAACAATATTGCTTTGAGTAAAAAATTCTCACAGATTATGGAATCTGAGTTTGAAATGTCAATGTTGGGAGAACTAACCTTCTTCTTAGGTCTTCAAATCTCTTAACTTGAAACTGGTATTTTTCACTCTCAAAGAAAATATGCAAGAGAGATGCTAAATAAATTTCAAATGGATGAATGTCATCCAGTTAGCAATCCAATATTTACCGGTTGCAAACTCAACAAGGTTGATGATTCTCCTATTGTAAATCCAACTGGGTATAGGTCAATGAAAGGCAACTTGTTATATCTAATAGCCTCTAGACCTGACATAATGTAGGGAGTTTGCATGGTTGCAATATTTCAGTCATCTCCTAAGGAATTTCATATTAATGTTGTAAGAAGGATTACTAAATGTGTTCAGGGCACTCTTGATTATGGACTCTGGTATCCTAGAAGCAATGATTTTTCATTAATTTCATATACTGATGTTGACTAGGTTGGTTGTCTGGATGATAGGAAAAGCACCAGTGGTGCTGCATTCTTTCTTGGTGATCGTTTAGTGGCATGGCACATCCAAAAACAAGAATCTGTTTCACTCTCCACTGTTGAAGAAGAATATATAGTTGCCACCTCTTGTTGTACTCAAGTAATGTGGATATCACAGACTCTATCTGACATGGGTATTGAAATTCCTAAACCTTTTTCTATTCTGTGTGATAATACTAGTGCGATTAATATCTCCAAAAATCCTGTTATGCACTCTCATACTAAACACATTGCTATTAAATTTCACTTTCTTCGTGAAAAGGTGTTGGCTAATAAGGTTTATGTGCAATATGTTCCTACACAAGCATAGGTAGCTGACATATTTACTAAGCCTTTGGCTAAAGAGGTATTTGAAAGACTTCGGTCTAGATTGGGAGTTGTCTCTCAATCTTTGCTATCTTAATACTCTATCTTGGTGATAGGGGGAGCTGGTCAGCTCTCTTTGCAGCTCATACTTTGTTGCTCCATTGCTATATCTGCAGCTTCTTGGCATTTCACTATTGTCTTCCCTTTATCCTTGTGACAAAAAGGGGGAGAATTATGAGCTCTTGGTTTTGGTTTAGTATTTCGGTTTGGTGGCTCAATTTTTGCCATCAAGGACAAGGGGGGAGTTTTTTGAGCTTCTCTTTTGCTATTTGTCCTTGATGACAATATTGTGTTTTAGATTGGCATCTTTGTGGTTGATTATTAAGTTGCATTTTTTCTATCCTATCTTGGCACACTTACTTCGACATTATGATGTTGGTTTTGATGGCACTGATCTCTTGACTCCATGTGCAGATTACAAGGAATTGTGTTTACAACATAATGTCTCTATGTTCAAACTCTTTCAGGTAATGTTTTCTATTAACTTGGTTTTTGGATTCATCAAATGCAGTTGGTTTTTAGTTTTTGATATTGGTATGGGCATATGGTACAATTAATATTTGCATGGGAAAATGACTTTAAAGGGAGTCACATGTTTACGGTTTTAATATGGTTATCATGGGTATTAGACTTTATTATATTTCTAAAGGCATTGGATATATCGGGCTTTATGTCATGGAAAATGGCTTTGTATAAAGGTCAATAAATTGAACCTTACTTTTGCAAAGAATCGGGTCTTATGTTTGATAATTCACTAGGCCTTAAGGCTGACAACAGGTTTGCGAAATTTATTTGTCAAGTCACTTGGAAAGTGGCTGACATCAACTCTTGCAATAATGCCTAGATGTCTAAGGTATTCGGCATATTGATAAGACAAGGAAATCATGGAAATATTTTCAATTATTGTGTCAGTTTATTGCATGGATGAAGTTGATTTAGTCAAATTATTTGATGTCGCTGACTTGAAATAATATCATGACTTGAAAATTCATTGGTTGCATTGCAAAGGAAAGTTTAGGGCAATCATGTTATGTTTCACAAGATCGAGGGTTTGGAAACCTAACTTGGCCACCACCATAGAGATCTTCTCCCAACCGTTACTCTGTTTTTGTTGGCTTACTGCAACTCTTTGACAATGAATGGGGGCATTTGCAAGATCCTTTCCTTGGTCGGTGTTTGTGTCAGTCGCTTGTCTTTGGGTGAAGGATCGATATTGGAAGAAGCTTCGTTGGTTTTGTCTTATAGCCGGGTTGGTAAACTTCTCCATGACAGTCTCTCGCACTCCTCGGGTATTCACCTTATCATCTGCTTTTTGAGGAACCATTACTTCTATTGGCACAACAATTGAAGACAAGTGTTTGCTTCTTTCTGAAAAATGCTCAAATGGGTTTTTTTTCATGGTCAGAAATAATGCATGTCGGTTACTAATAATCTGAAATACATACCCAAAATTTTTATCATATCATTTCTACTCCTGCCTTAAGGGATGGTGTTTTCATTGGAGAGTAATCATGGCACTTATGTCTTTCATTTGGAATCTGTGGTTGTTGTTCTTGGGTGTTTCGGTTAATTTTTTTGTTGCAGTAGTATTCGAGGGTATTTTTGTGCATGGTATATATTGTTTAATTTTGATTCAGTTAGTATTGCTTGCGCAGGCTCCTTCTATGGACAGGATTCAATCTTCTTTCTAAAAATGCACTTCCCTTGACCATTCTGTTAGAAACAAACCTCCATGATGAGCACTTCTCAGAATCACTGAAATTCCTGACAACATGGTTCGACAAAAGTTGGGTACATAAAATTTACCTCTGTTGTTTTTGAAAAATGAGAAAGAAGTTATTGTGTTGTAATTTCTTGAGTTGTAATGATGAAATATATGTAAGAAGAAAAGTAGAGAGATTTTTTTTTTTTTGAGATTTATGAAAAACAGAGAGAGAGTGTTAACTATTTTTCACAACGATGAGAAATGACTGTGAAATATAGTGAAAACCAGTGTGAGTACATCACAACCATTGTATTGAGGAAATGTTGAGTTTTGAGATTGAAAATCTAGAATATATGTTCAATATCAAGTTGTCTTAAGACTTGATAATGACTGGAATTCTGAAGGTTCATTCTTGAACCTTGAGGATTTTAGGCATTGTCCGTCAAGAGGCTCTTGAGAGAAAAGAGAGAAATAGAGACATCCTCTATATCATTGTATGTCTTACTAAAAATAGAAAAGGGGTTGGTGCTCCTTGAGTTGGTGCTCAGAAATCAGCCTATAAGGCATTGTTAAAAGTGGTTATTAAAATAAAAGCCTAGAAAGGCAGTAGTTTAGGAGTGGTTTTTCTACCCCAGGAGGGTTTTCCACTCGACATATCTTGTGTCATTTTTCTTATATGTGGTTCATCTGATTCATTGCATGAATTCTTTATTATGCTGTGTTTCACTATCATACTTCTCATTTCAGTTATATGTAATTGCATTCAATACATCAATGATTTTATCATTGATAAATTAGAGCATAAATCTGTTTTATTTCAGTTTTAGTAAAATTTGTCAAAATAGTTAATGGCATTGATTCACCCCCCCCTCTCGGTGTCTTTTTCACTCCAACAATTGTTATCAGAGCATGGGGTCCTCTGATAGGTATATCCAACCTAGGATTGATTCATGCCTTGGAGTCTGTTCAAAATGTCTCAAGCTCATGAAGGCATATCCATGACTAGAGCTCCATTATTTGATGGAACTGATTATGTATTCTGGAAAATCAGAATGGAGACTTATTTAACTTCTATTGACCTCGATGTGTGGATCATAGTGTTAACAGGGTACACTATACCAACTACATTGCCCACAACTTCTGATGAAGAGAAAATATATGAAACTAATGCAAGAGAAAAACATGCTCTCTTGTGTGCTCTGACTAAAGATGTCTTTATCAAAGTCATGCACTACAGCTTTACTAGGGATATCTAGGTTAAACTTGAAAATATCTATCAAGGAAATGAAAAAGTTAAACAGTCAAAATTCCTCACTCTAAAACACTAGTTTGAAGAAATAAAAATGAGGGACGATGAAAAAGTAGTTGATTACTTCTTGAGAGTTGATGAAATTTTCAATGCTATGAAGGGTCTAGGAGAAGAAGTAAAATAATTCAATGTTGTAACTAAGGTCATCAGAACCTTATTGACTAAATTTTAAGCTAAGGTCTCTACTCTAGAAGAGAAGAAACACTTTGACCAACTTACTCTAGACAGCCTACAAGGCACTCTGACTACCTATGAAATGAGAATCAGTAAAAACAATTCTTTTGCAAAAGAAACTGCATTTAATACTGAAAGGAAAGAAAAAGATGAGGCTATTGAATCAGAATTTTTTGATTCCAAAGAATCCCACTTTTTAGGTAGCTCAAAAAGGGGTCTGGAAAATATAAGGGAAAAATTCCCTTCAAATGTTTTAACTGTGGAAAAATAGGCCACTTTGTTGCAAAGTGCCCCTATGGTGATCTGAATAGTGACAATGAGAAATCTGAAAAAATGCCAAAGAAAAAGGCCTATAGACCTAAACAAAAATTCAACTTCAAAAAGAAGAAGAGTCTATTTAGCAAAAATGAAACAAACACTAAATCTGAAGATTCTTTAGATGAAGAAGATGCAAACCTATTCATGGCTGAAATCATTCAGCATGAAGATACTAACAACAACGATGCTGAAGATGGCGAAGTGGATCTTGAACGTGAATTGAAATGTGCATTAAAAAAGCTAAGAAAACTTAAAAAACAAATGCATTCTCAAGAATAAAATTCTGCTCAAGATCTTGCACAAGAGCAACTCACAAATCAAGAGATAGTCTCCTTGAAGACTCAACTTGAAGAAGCCAAGAGAGTTGAGGATTGTCTTTGTATTGGCTTAAATCATAAAGATCAAGAAATTAAAAAACTTGAGCATGAAATTGTTGATCTTAGGAAGACCATTGAGATGTATGAGAGTACTCTAAAATTGTTGCTATCTTCCCTCTCTAGTATTGCTTGTGGTTTGGATATTAATATTTCAAGGGTTGAGTGTTTGTTGGGTTGCCTTAGTGTTCTAAGTTGCTTGCCCCAATTTTTTGTGGTGTGTGCAAACATAAGGATGAGTGCATATTTGAAATATGTCCTTCTTATCTCTTGGCTTAGACCTCATTGACTTTTCCCCTTCTCGTGGATGTGTTGAAGTTGACTCAAATATGGTAATTGCATGTTTCATGTCTATATGCTTCAAGGTGGATGAAAAGGAGAAATTTTTTGATGATTTAGATGGTATAAATATAAGGTCAAGTGTGATGAAATTGTGCAAGTGTTAAATGTGTGACCAATGTAATTTGTTAACAAAAATATGCTAAAAGTAGAGTAATGTGTGCACATTTTCATAAAAAAATTTAATGCATGTTGGAGGTAGTGAGTCGAAAGAAGAATAGTCTAAGCAATGTGCGAAAGGTAATGAGCCGACCAAATTGATTGAGTGTTGGAGGTAGTGAGCCAAAGGTAGAAATGCAAGTGTGGATACTCGAGGTAGTGAGCCAAAGGTAGGGAGGAGTGAAAGTGTTGAAGGTAGTGAGCTAGAGGCAACACCAATGTTGCAGCTATGATTTGTCATCTGATTATTTAAAGAGTTGTATGCAAAGGTTGTAGCCTCATTTTTTAAGTGGGAAGGGAATTGTAAAATTTCTTAGGTCAAATACCTTAAATTTTTTATAATTATGATTCATTTGTGAGGCTAGATTTGGACACTAGCTCCAAGTAGCTTTTCTCACTGTGGTTTTTCCCTTGTTGGGTTTCCACTTAAGTTTTGGTGTTTTTTTTATGTTGTTTCTTCTACATGTGTTATTTGATTAAGGAAGTTATATTTTTTGATTGATATGTTGGATAAGTTGAATTGAATTGTTTCTAAGGGATATACTAATTCACCCCCTCTCTCAATATATTTATTTTCTAACAATTGGTATCAGAGTTGAGTTCCTTGGTGCAACCTAACAACTGAAGGTAGATATTGGTTTAGAACACATGGTTCAGAAGGATTCCTCTTCTAAGGCACCATAGTTTTATGGAAATAATTATTCTTTTTGGAGTATGTGGATGGATACCTATCTCACATCTCTTGGTTATGATGTTTGGAGAACTACTAAAGATGATTATGTTGAGCTTGCTCATCCTATCACTGATCCAAATACCAAAAAGGCACATGAGAAAAATGCTAAATCAAAGAATGTTATCTTGAGTGGGTAAGCCAATTTTGAATTTATCAAGGTGGCACAATGCAAGATTGCAAAGGAAATTTGGGATAATCTCAAAAATCTCTATGAAGGGAATGATAGTGTCAACCAAGAAAATTTGTAATCTTGAGTGGGTAATCCAAATATCTACTCCAAGTATATGAAGTTGTGAATGGAATCAAAAGTCATGGAGAAGACATAACTAACTTTGTGGTGGTGAAGAAATTTCTAAGAACTCTCCCTCAAAGGTTTGACTCAAAAGTATCTACAATTGAAGCAGCCAAGGATCTGAAAAATCTTACTATGGAAGAATTGTATGGATCCCTCACAACCTATGAAATGAAGAATGGAGTTTATAGTACACACAAAAGAGAAGCTACATTCAAAGTTGTGAAAAAAGAAGAGGCTTCTAGATCACGTAGTGATTTTGATGAAGAAGAAGAAAACTTTGTGATAAAGCTGAAAAATGGATCAGGCAAGTACACAGGTAAATTATCATTCAAATGATTTAATTTTGGTAGAATTGGTCACTATGCTTCTAAATGTCCATTTAAAGAGAATGAAATCATCAACAAGGAATTCAAGAGAAATAATTTCAGGAAGAATCTTCTCTCTAGAGAAGAATACTACTCCTCAGATGAAGGAGACCACTGCACATCAAAAGATGATGTAGATGAATCCCTATTAATGGCTTCTATAAGCCCTCGAAGTTCAATCAAATATATGGTTGAAGAAGAAGGTGAAGTTGATTTCGAAGGTGAACTTTTTTCTGCATTGGAAGATCTGGATTGTGCAAGAAAAAAGAACTAAAGGAAAAAGGCCATGATTGAAGAAAAAATGAGAGAATGCAAAAAGCTTGAGAAGGAGCTTCTATCACTCAAAAATGAAATAGAGAAAGCCTTATCTAGAAGTTAGGAAACTATTATTAGACCTAAAGAAAGATCCCATAATGAAAATAGATCCTCCATAAATAGGTTTAATCATGCATTTTTTGGTTACTATTTCATTTGTAATAAGTATGGACAAAAAGTTATAGAGTGAAAATCAAAAATGAATGAAAGAAACTTTGTTAGTATAAATTCTCTTGCTTCTCTAGTAGATGTCAATATAACATGTTATATTTGCAACAATGTTAGGCATCTAGCAAAATTTTGCAAGAGTGATTTTTCAAAATTAGAAATTCAAAAGATAGTTGATGTTGAGCAAGTCAAGGAAACAAGTAAAGAAAATTCAATGGTTGTGTAAATATCATTTCATGCTCATATGTAATCAAATATTAGGATAATTAATAGTGGGTGTTCAAGTCACATGACTAGTGAAAAAAACCAGTTCATCAAGTTGTTTAAGTGCAATGGTGGTTCAGTAAAGTTTGGAGATAATTCATCAACAAAGATTTGTGGTAAAGGCACTGTGAGCATTGATGGAAAATACAAGACTAAAGATGTTTTCTATGTTGAAGGTCTCAATAATAATATTCTTAGTGTAAGTTAGATGTGTAGCAAGGGATAAAATATTTTATTCAATGAGCATGGATGTGAAATTAGGAAAGAAAGGTCTAGAATATTGGTGGAAGAAGGCTCAAGGACTGAAGGAAACTTATAAAATATTAATGGTGTGAATGGAAGAAGTTGTCTCCTAGGATAGATAAATGAATGTTGGTTGTGGCATAAGAGGATGAGACACATCAACTTTGATAACCTTGTGAAGATCAGTTCCATGTATGCAAGGAGAGACATGCGAAGGATTTTCAATCCTACAAGCACCATGTGTGTAGAGAATATTAGATTGGGAAGTAGGCAGGGATAAAAATTAAGACGATAGAGTATTCTACTACTATACCTTTGGAGCTAATTCATACTAATCTATGCGGACCAAACAAAACAAATATTCTTCAAGGTGAAAGGTATTTTTTGTTACTCGTTGATGATTTCTCTAGGATGACATGGGTTAAACATTCTTACAAGAAAATCATAAACTTTTAGTAGATTTGAGATCTTTAATAAATGGTTGAGAATGAAATGGATGCTAGAATCAAGTATTTAATATCTGATAGAGGTGGTGAGCTTACATCAAGTGAATTTGAAGAATTTTTTGAAGAGCATGGGATAAAGAGACATTATTCTACTGCTAGAATTCCTTAGTAGAATGGAGTAGTAGAAAGAAAGAATAGAAAAGTTCAAAAGATGACCAAAACAATATTGAATGAGGCTAAGTTACCTAATGTGTATTGGAAGGAAGCAGATCATATTGTTTTCTATATCCTTATTAGAGGTTAGGTAAGGGTGGATAGTACCAAAATTCCCTATGAGATTTGTTATGGGAGACCAACTACTATCAAGTATTTCAAAAAAATTGGAAGAAAATGCTTCATCAGGAGAGATGAAGAAGGACTTGGAAAGTTTGATTCAATATCAGATGAAATAATATTTCTTGGGTATTCGACCAAAATAAAATCCAACAAATTCTATAATAAAAGATTAAGGAAGGTGGTTGAAAGCGTAAATGTCATAGTGGATGAAGAATTTCATCAAAGCACACATGAGCAAGAAGATTGTTGGATTGATGAATCTACCTGCACAGAGAAAGAAGTTGTTGAAAAAGAGGAAGCTCAAGAGAAAGTCCCCAAGAATTTTTCCAAGTATGTTCAAAGGAATCATTCAAAAGATTAGATCATTGGAGATAAGAATGAAGGAGTGTAGAAAAGAATAAGGTTTACAAAAGAAAATGAACATGCAAATTTTTCTTTGTTTTCAAGAATAGAGCCAAAAACATTTATTGGTGGCAGAAAATATGAGGGATGGATTCAAGCTATAGAAGAGGAGCTTAATCAGATTTAAAAGAGCTAGACTTGGGAATTGGTTCCAAGGCCTACATATAGGAATGCAATTGGAACAAAATGGGTGTTCAAGAATAAACTGAATGAAGATGGATAATTTGTGAGAAATAAAGAAAAATTGGATTTCAAAAGATATTCACAAGTGGAAGGAATTGACTTTGAAGAAGTATTTTATCTGGTGGAAAGAATGGAGGCCATCATAATGTTTCTTGCGTTTTTTGTGTACAATAACTTTAAATTTTATCAGATGGATGTGAAATATGCCTTCCTTAATGGCGAGTTAGAAGAAGTATACATAGAAAAACTTTTTGGATTTCAGCTATCAATAGATCTGGGAATGGTATGCAGACTCAAAATGTATTTTTATGGCCTTAAGAAAGCCCCCAAGGCTTGGTATGCAAGGTTGGATAAGTAACTATTTCAACAAGGATTCAAGAAAGGTACTAAAAACAGTAATTTGTACATCAAAGTAGAGGATGAAAAGAGTCTGATTGTTGTGGTATATGTTGATGATACAATCTTTGGAGGAAATGATGAAATGTGTAAGAGGTTTGTTGAAGAAATGCAAAAGGAATTTGAAATGTCTATGTTAGGTGAGTTGTCATTCTTTCTTGGACTTCAAATTGTAAAGTCAAAATAAGGGCATCTTCATGTCTCAAGAAAAGTGTGATAAGGAGATGTTGAATAATTTTGGTATGGAAGATTGTAAACCTATGAGCACTCCAATGGTAATTGGTTTCCATTTGAGTAAAGATGATGTGTCACCGAAAGATGATCAAAATTTTTATAGGTCTATGATTGGAGGACTACTATATTTGGCTACTTCAAGGCCTGATAAAATGCAAGTTGTTTGTTTGGTTGCAATATTTCAAGCTAACCCAAAAGAAACTCATGCAAAATTTGTCAAGAGGATTTTTAGATATTTGATGAGCACTTTAGACTATGGATTGTGGTATCAAAAGGGTAATGAATTTTCTTTGAATGCATATATTGATGTTGATTGGGTAGGTAGTGTTGATGATAAAATAAGTACCAGTGGTGGAGCTTTCTTTCTGGGAGGCAGATTGTTCTCTTGGTTCACTAAGAAGCAGGACTCAATGTCCTTATCAACAACAAAAGCAAAATATTTTACTGCAACATCCTGCTACACCCAAGTGTTGTGGATGAAACCAAAATTTAAGGAAATCAAGGTGGTGTATGATGATGAGCCTATTCCAATTTTGTGTGATAATACAAGCTCCATCAATATTTCAAAGAATATAGTAATGCATGCTAGAACAAAACACATGTCTATAAGATATCACTTCTTAAGAGAGAAATTAGTTGATCAGGAAGTAAGGTTGGAGTGTGTGCCCACAAAGGAACAAATTACACACATCTTCACAAATGAACTTTCAAGGGGTACCTTTGAGTATCTTAGACAAAAACTAAGGGTTGTTGCCCCTCTTTCTAACTAGATGCATAGTTGGTGCATCTCTCTAGGGGGAGAAATTCAAGACACATTTTTATCCGTGTATTGATGAAGGCTACCTCTCACAATGAGCAGGTAGAAGAATGTTGAAGGTTATACAAATAGGGAAATCTTGTATGCTTCGGCAAGCTCAACTAATGCCCATTGGACCTTTGTCCTTTATGACAAAGGGGGAGAGACAAAGACGAATATGGAGCAAGGAGGAGATAGTGCATATCTTATTGGTGTTGCTCTCATTGGCGTTTCCATCAATGCCAAAGGGGGAGATTGTTGCAAGTATTTTGCAGGTGTTTTCATTGATGTCATCAATATGGATTTTATTGGTTGTCGTTGATATCAAGCTATATAGAGGCTTCTAATAATATTGTCTCTATTGTCAATAAGGTGTCTACATGTGGTTGGTTGCATGTGTTGCAATCAAGATTTTTAAATATAATGTATGAATTCAGTTGTCATGAGTTGCTATAATAGTTGTTTTCTATTACTCATGAATGCATATATGATTATGTGGATGTTGCATTCACTGTCTATTAATGTAATTTGTATTGAGGAATCTCTTTCAGTAAGTGACTTAGGAAAGTGCTCATAAAAGGATCTGGAGAATGCTCCACATTCTTTCACATGTTAATATATGGTCCTATGATTTGAAGAGTAGACAAAATGAATTATGAAGAATGCATTTTCTAGTTTTCAGATCATGTATGTTATGATAGAAGTTTCCCGAGTAAACAGAGTGGTGACTGTATTGTTGTATTCATGAAAGGTTTTGATAAATGATCCACGTTTCTTTGTAGTTTTTGTTGAGGTCTTGTGGTTTAGATGGAGTATTTATAATGTTCACCTATTGTCTCTCCTCAAGTTTTAGTTGTTGATGTGTACCGCAAGTTGAGCTGTCAAAGTTATATATCGGGATCTTGTGTTATCTAGGTTTGCGATAGATATTGGGTTTATATCTATTTTCTTGTTCCAACATAATATTTCATGAAATTATGAAAGAAGGGCATGGAAATATTCTTGAATATAATTTTATGCTTCTGATGTAATCCACGTGTTGCTATCTTTCCTCTCTAGTACCACTTGTGGTCTGGTGATTAATATTTCAAGGGTTGAGTGTTTGTTGGTCCGACTTAGTGTTCTAAGTTACTTGCACCAAGTTTTTGTGGAATGCGCTAGCATAGGGATGTGTGAAAATTTTAAATAGGTCTTGCTTATCTCCTGGCGTGGACCACATTGATTTTTCCCCTTCACGTAGATGTGATGAAGCTGACTCAAATATGGTCGTTGCATGTTTCATGTTTATACACTTCAGGTTGTCTGACAAGGAGAAACTTCTTGATGCTTGCAGATGGTATAAATGTAAGATCAAGTCTGTGATCAAAGTGTACAAGTGTTCAATGTGTGATCAATGTAATTTTTTGACAGCAATGCACTAAAAGTCGAGTAATGTGTGTAAATTTTTAGAAAAGTTTTTAATTCATGTTGGAGGCAATAAGCTGAAAGCGGAAGATTTTAAGTGGTGTGCAGAAGGAAGTGAGATAAATAAATTGAGTAAGTGAGTGTTGGAGGCAATGAGCCAAAGGAAAAAGTGTAAGTGTGGATACCAGAGGTAGTGAGCCAAAGGCAGAGAGGAGTGAAAAGTGTTGAAGGTAGTAAGCCAGAGGCAACAACAATGTTGTAGTTGTGATCTATCATTTGATTCTTCAAAGAGTTGTATCAGAGGTTGTAGCCTCATCCTATAAGTAAGCAGGGAGTTGTAAACTTCCGTAGGTTAAATACATTAAATTTTTTGTAACTGTTGATTCATTTGTGAGGTTGGATTTGGATAGTAGCTCCAAGCAACTTTTTCCACCATGGTTTTTCCCTTGTTGGGTTTCCATGTAAATTTTGGTGTTGTTTTTCTATTCTTTTGCTTCTACATGTGTTATCTGATTAAGGCAATTATTTGTTTTGATTGATATGTTGGATAAATTGAATTGAATTGATCTTGTGGGATATATTGATTCACCCCCTTAGTATATTTGTGTTCTAATAGAGAAAAAACACCAAATATAAGTGTCTAAAGAAAAAATGGATTCTTTATGATTTTTTAATAAATTTAAAGAAATCTAAAAAATGATTTTGTATGAATAAGTTATGGGCATTTGAAAAGAAGGATTGAATTTGAATGAGTACACCTGATTTTTGGAGAAGAATCCATAAAATTCACCTATACCACAACAAAGAGCTCCAAACTATCTTTTCAATGCATTTTGAATTTTGAAAATCTAACTTGTGAGGAAAACGTTATGCTTGTTTTTGTAAAACTGCTCTTTAGGACTTGCAAAGGAGGGGGGTTAAGGTTAGCCCCCAAGCGTTTAAGTTAAGCCTAGGGTGACCAGGGGCTGGAAGGTCCTATGGTTTAGGATTGGTGGCATAATTATCTACTTTTATGGTGACAATATTAACATGCTCATCACATTCTTCTATGCAACCAATGATTGAGTCATGAGATGGTGCTTGAATGATGTTAGTGTATGTATATGATACTACATTGTAGGACCCAAAATATTTCCCTTCATTATGTAGTGGGAAGGGTTCTATGTATATTCCTAGTTATTCATTAGCCGAAGAGTTATAGGTTTGACCTTCAATGTTTATCTACCCTTTATCAATAATATCTTGTATATGATTTTTTAATTATATACATTTGGAGGTATGGTGGCCTTTAACCTTGTGGTTTTTAAAATATTTGTTATCTTTATACCATGCAATTTTAGGTTGGATTTCATTGAATGGTTGGTCATGGGAAATTTTATAATGTTAGCCTATGCAAGCTTGTGGAATATGACCTCAATTGGCTCACCCAAAGGGGTGTACTTGTGTTTAGGTTGGTTGTTTTGTCGAGGTTTTCCTTGAGGGATGGTGACAATATTGGAGACATATTGTTGTTTGACACATGTTGATCACTGGATGATGTGGATTGAATGTTTTCTAAATGCTTGTTTTCAGTCACACCATCATCACAATATTTTTATTTTTGGACCAAAATCTAGAGTTATTATTAGATTGATTATTGGTGGCTTTTTGGTCTTTATAAATCTTAACTAGCCCCTTAGTAATCAAGGCCTTTTCAATAGTTAATCCCTTATCAATAGGTTCATCAAAAGTGCTAACACATTGAAATTGTAGGTGAAAACCTATTTTTGTGTTTAAGTTTTGGACAAATATGTTAACCATTTGTTTTCTAGGCATATGCAAGGGGAAATGACTAGCTAGGTGTCTCCAACATTGAAGGAAGTCAACAAAAATTTCCCTAGGTTTTTTCTTAGTGTTACACAAATTAGTTAATGTGACCTCATGCTCAATATTGTATGAAAAATGGGCCACAAACCTTTCAGATAGATCTATGAGCATGGTGATTGAACTATGAGGAAGATGTGTGAACCATTCTAAAGCTTATCCCCCAAGGATCCTAGGGAATAATCCCACAAGATAAACATCATTGTAGGCTAGTTCCTAAAATATTACATAAAAATCCTTGATGTGCTCCACTATATCACCCTTTCCCTTATATTTGTAGAATTTTGGGACTCCATAGTTCTTAGGGAAGGATATGAATAATATGGACTTATCTAAAGGGTAAGAATATATGTCCTCAAAGTCATATGTCTTCCTTGGTTGACCCATTTGAAGCCCTTGGATCATGTTCTTCATATTTTACAATTCTTGGGTGAAATTGATATTGGTGGATGGAGGGGTGTTTGTCTATTGATAATTGTTTTGACATTGATAGAGGGGTGTTGATGAGATATTTATATTGGAAGTATTTAGAGGTTGAGAGGTATTTGGGATGTTTTGATTAGTGTGTTGGTATGTAGATACTTGAGATACTTGTGGTTGGATAAAATTAGCATTGGCCGATGTGGTGAGGGGTTGAGTATGTATGGTAGAATTGGTAGACATGTATGTGGCATTGGTGGGAATATTAAGTCTGAATTCAAAAGAAGATGAAAGAATATGCTCAAATGTTGGCTGGGATGTGGTTGTGTAAAGAGGACGGTTAGGATTGGGTTGGGGCCCCAAAATCTTATTCAAATGATGATTGGATGATGGATTATTAGAAGGCTCTTACCTATTAATTTGAGAGATATCAAAGTTGGATGGAATTCTAGTTCCCTTGGACAAGAGGTCTAACAAAATGGTATCCTTTTTAAGCTCATATATTATTTTCATCATTTATTAGTTATGGGGGTCTTGGGAAAAGGCTTGCAACCCAAGAGAATTCTTAGGCTGGTCTACATATGCTTCATCATTATGGGGTGATGTAGGTTGGTTAGTGAGCTCTTTAATGGTGACATGTTATTGAGGATCCATTTTTTTTTAGTTTATGCCCTAGTGATTAGCATGTAAAAAGTAGACTCTTTTAGGGAGATGCTAATGGATATGTTTTTGAAGATGACTTGGACTTAGGAGATTGATTAGGGTGAAATTATGATGTGGATATTTGATAAAAGATTGATGAGAGGATAAGTTTTTTGGTAGATGAGGTGATCAAGGGATACCAAATTATATTTGTATAAAAGATTAAAATATAGATCCTTGGATAAAATATAAGTTTTGGCGATGTACCCTTGCTTTGTTAGGATAGGCAAGTTCCTAAGCAAGATTAGATAAGGGAATTTTTGAAAGTACTTAACTTAAGGAAGCCAAATCCTTAAGCTAAATAATTAAAATTATGGGCCAACTAAAGATTCTACCTATGATAGGGAAGTTCTTAAGAAACGCCTAAGTTTGAGGGGGATATATGTAAGGATCTAGACCTCAATTTTTGATAAAATTTGATTTGTAAGGATGTGGATGTGGGATAATAGGGATTGGATGACAAAAGAATTTATGATGGAGGATTAAGAGAGATAAAGTTTATTAAGGAGTTGTGATGGGTAGGAGGATTCCAAGTCCAAGATGTATGAAGGATGAAAGTTGGAATGAAGGTTAATGATGGTTGAAGGAAGCAAGGATGGGCCTAAGACTAGGTTGCAGAACTACAAAATAAGAGTTTTTGACCAAGGACTTCGCAATTATTGATTGTAGGATAAAACATAGGTGTAGCTTCATAGAGTGCAACTTTGATAAATGTGTATTTTTAGGCTCAAGTGTATCTTGACAGAGCATATGTGTATTTTTAATAAAAAAGTGTTTGACAAAGTAGAGGCACAAATTTAGATAAAAGCACCAAATGATAAAATAGAGGCACAAATTTAGGTAGAGGTGATGTTTGATAGATCAAAAGCATGATTTCATACATAGGTTCCACTTGATAGAGTAGGGGCATAGTTTTAAGTGAAGGTGCAACTAGGTATGAAAGAGGCACATTCTATAGTTTGATGATTTGCAAAGAGATATTTACACACACAAAAAACACATTGGCCAATAGTTTTGACTTTTTAGGGTGAAAAGGCTAGTTTCAATAATTCATGTTGAATGGCTTATCACTAGTTTAGCACATGAAGACACACCAAGCACATTAGCACAATCCTAAAAAATGGTCAAGTGGGATTATAGACTTAATGTGGGCCCACCATCCAAATGATAATACTTCCAATTGAGTGGGTGAATACGGTATTGAAAGTCAATGTGGAGGCACTGATAGACAAAGCATAGGCATAGCAGGTCAACACAAAGGTGAAGTAAGTCTCTACACAAGCATGGTTTCATAGTGGCAGAGGTCTACAAGATAGGGTTAGCAAAAAAGATGCAACTAGAATCTAACTCGATAAAAACAAATATCCTAAAATACTCCTAAGACTCAAAAAATATCGTTAGTATAAACAAGAAAACCCTTAAAAAAATATTTTTTGTTCTTTTTTAATTTTATGCTTAATATCCTAATCTAGGTACAAATTTAAAGTGAATAATGAAAATTGGAAAGATACCCTAGGCTAGCTACAAGTTAGAGATCTGCTAGTTAAATCCTACAAATAGCCCACATAAAACCCTAAAGACTACTAGAAAATCGGTTGTTAGCTTCAAAATAACAAAGACCTTGCACAAAAAAAAAGCATAGTTTGTTGAAGCAAAAGCGTTGAATGCCACTACATAGGCATCAAAAGGCACTATAGAAGCACAACTAGACCCAACGTAAGCATTGAAAGTCATTGCAGAAGTGCAACTAGAC